>OZ024756.1:25844653-25874251 GCA_964016885.1 Eledone cirrhosa
AAAGAACCTGGGAAGTGAGTTCTCACTGTCTCTGTTAGTATATATATATATATATATCATCATCATCATCGTTTAACGTCCATCTTCCAAGCTCGCATAGGTTAGACAGGTTTGTCCCATTTGAAGCAAGTTGGGTCGGGTGACCGTGTCTCGCTCATATCGGACTGTTTCTGGCTGGTTTTCTACAGTGTATGCTGAGTGCTTTTTTTCCGTGTCCCCTACTCAACCACTTTACAGTGTGGACTGGGGTGCTTTTTGTCGTGACACCTATACTGCCACTTTACTGTGTGGACTGGATGTTTTGTGGTACCAACATAACTTTATATATATATATGGACGTGTTTCTATGTATAATCAAACATAAAAAGAGTGAAACATCAACTGAATGAGTACTCAGTATATAAAGTGGAGTAAATATTTCATTTCTTAAAGAAAAATGTGTCAGTCACTTCAAAATTTCAGCTGTAAATTTGCCTTTTTTTAACTGACACGCATGTATGTTGGTGTCAGGCAGTAGTGAAGGGTATTGGGGTGGGGTGGGGTGCACAGATGCCTAGATTTATAACAATTGTTTTATCATTTTTTTATATGGTTTGTTGTTGTCATCCTCATATCTCACTTCTGTATGGAGCAGTTGTAGATGTTGTTAGACTGAAGACATTTTAGCTCAACTTCCTATGAATTTGATTATCATCAACAGCACTAGCATGTTCTCTAGTGTGTCCTCCACCATCTCTTTGGTGTTTTAACTATTGATCTAGTGTCCAGTTTAGCACCACCCCCACCTGGCCCTTGAATATCTTTAGCAGTGTTCAGTCTGTTGCAAGCATCTGGCCATGTTTTCATGGGCTCTGTCTTCCCATCACTGATGAAACAGTATTTAAAACACTCAAACCTAAGTTTCTATTAAGGGAATATAGATATATAAATAACTGTAATATGGACATGTAATGCATATGGATGATGATCATTAGTTGAAGGAAGATGCAGAAGAGGAGAGCCTGGGCAAAAGGGGTGAAAGCTGGGCTCAAGATTACTGAATTTCATAAAGGAAATAAGTAGTGAAAGGCTGTTTTGTAGAGAATCCATCCAACCCATGCAAGTATGGAAAAGTGGACGTAAAAATGATGATAATGGTCTGTTATGGGAAGTAGATAGAGATATATATTATATCTGGTCTTTGGATTCAAAACCTATATTCTCTGTTTTTAAGTTTCCCAATCCAGAGATACATTGTAACTAAACTCTTTATTCTTGGATCTTAGATTAAATCCCGTAAGCCACTGGTTTATAACCTGTTCAAATTTTATCTTCCAGATTTATTTCAGCTGATAATGATCCTTCAAGTTTATTTAACCCTTTCGTTACCATATTTCTAATGAAAGAAACTGTCTATAGCTTTAACCCTTTCATTACTACATTTCTAATGAAAGAAACTGCCTATGATTTTCAAATAATTTAGAAAATAATAGAGAATCTGTAGAGATTTAATAATATAACTAAGTTTCTCATTATTAAGCTTGTGTTTTGGAACATATCTTAACAAAGATTCTTACATAAAATTATGGTGGAAGGTTTTTAGATAAAAATAAACACTTTAAAACAAACAGTTTTGTATCTTAGACCCTGGGGATGTTTCATGTGTTTTGTGATATCAGAAACATTTAGCTTTCATTGTTGTTGTTATTTGATCCATGAAATAGTTGCTTAAACCCCACCACACCCTCCTAGATTATTTAGTTCCTCCTCTAGAGATCCAAGTCGTATCAGACAGTTTTATTATAACCAGACACACTAATCCATATGTTTAGGCTTATAAGAAATACATTTTTAGGTAAAATTTCTCATCATTAGCATCAAACAAAAGCTAAATGAAAAAAAAAGTAAATTGATGGGGGTTTTTTTTCACTGTAAATATTCATTTTTTAGTTGTTTTATATATTTTTTTTCTTTGACTCTTATTTATTAAAAAAAAAACATTTCCTCCAAAATTCTCTTTTCGCTGTATGTTTTAACATTCTGTTTCACTTGGGTGGTAAACTTAATCCATTGCCCAGTTTAACACCACCATCACCACCATCACTACCTGGCACTTTAGTAGTGTCCACTCTATTGCAAGTATTTTGGAAAAGGTCTTAGGTTTGATGGGGGTCTTCTTTCCTCCCTCCCAACCTTCCCCTCCATCAGTCTTGGGGCTGTGAAAAGGGCCATAGACATTGCTGTTGCCCTTCTCATCCTGAATAAACCATAAATAAGAGCATTTGAAAACAAATCCCAGCTCCAACACACATACACAAACTATAGCTCCTACACATAAACTGCAACTCCTACTCACATACACAAACTCCAGCGCCTACACATACACACGAACTTTTGACAGTCCTTCAGATTTTGTAGATATTATTTTAAAAAAATAATGATAATAGTAATAATAATAATAATGGCCTGTTTAAAATTGCTGTTGATTTTTATTCGAAATATTTTCGCCTGTCTTTAAGAAAGGATTCCATATTTGGGTGTGATTTGGTATTATAAACCCGGTGTCAACTGGGGCCCCTCGTGTGTTGTGTTGTGCTGATTCTATACAGTAGTGGAGTGACTGAGATGTGAGATCACACAGTAGACAAGGTTGTGACACGATGGCACAGTGATTCAGACACCCATCCCCAATACCCCAACTCCACCCAAAATACCCCCATTAAAATAATTACTTCTCTATGAGAAGTAAATTTAAATGTAATATAATATATATATGTATATATATATATTCCCTTTTCTTTTTATTTTATTTCAATGATTTTTTTTTTCCTGAAATACATTTCGAGTTTAAATATTGTTTTTTTTTTTTATATATATATAAAAAAAAACAACCAAAAAACTATATATGAATTTTTCTTTTGACAATTATTATTATATATATATATATGCACACATATATACATATATATACACATACATACATGTATGTATATATATATATATATATATATATATATATATATATATATATATATACACACACACACACACACACATATACATATATATACACATACATACATGTATGTATATATATATATATATGTGTGTACGTGTGTGTTTACACACATACACACACAGTTTGCCATCTGATTCTAAAATAAAAAGTCTATTGCCTTTGAAAAATTGATAGATATACAGTGAGGTTTTCTTTTTTGATATTGTTGTATTAACAGCTACATACACACATATACATTGTTTTACTAACAGCTACACATAGATACACATATATTGTTTCACAAATAAGCACACACACATACATACATATATGTAATAGTCATTCACACTTGCACATATACACACACAGTTTCACTTACAGCTACATACACACACACATTGTTTAACTAATAGTTACTCACATTTGCACACATACATATGGATTTTGTTTAACTAACAGCTACACACAGATATACACCAATAATTACCGTTCTTCTGTAAATATATTTATAATTAACTCCTGCCTCATGTTATAGAGAAGATGAAAAATATATAAATAAAATGCCTCCCCCATCCTCAATTAATTATAATAAATTATAAGCTAAAAAAAACAAAAAAAAACAAACAAATCCCTAATTCATTCACTTAGAGTCAAAATCCCTTGTCCCTTTCTCCTTCTCCCTCATGTCAATATTTCTTCAGATTTTTACCTTCCACATCTTAAGAAATAAAATGGAATACAGTAAGTCCTTTTAAAGGACCAAGGAAGAAGATGAAGATGAAATACTAGTTAGAAATATTGGAGTTATATTCATGTTTTTACTTCATTGCCTCCTCCGAGAAGTTGTAAATATAGAGTCTAAATGTTGACCCCCTCTCTCTCTCTCTCTCTCTCTCTCTCTCTCTCTCTCTCTCTCTCTCTCTCTCTCTCTCTCTCTCTCTCTCTCTCTCTCTCTCTCTTTCACTCATTCTATTGCTCTCTCTCTCTCTCTTTAATGACGATGATAATAATAATAATAATGATAATGTTAATAATGTGAATGATGCTTTAAAAAGTTGTTTCAAAGCTCTGTTCACCTAGGAAGTATTTTTTTTTTTTTTGGCTTCCTTCAAATGTATAAAACCAACTCCCCCTCTCTATCTCCCTTTCTCTCTCTCTTTCTCACTCTCTGTCTTTAATTTGGAGTGGGGGGGTTTAACTTGTAACAGTGTGTAATAAAACTGATATTTATCAAACTTTTCTTCAGTATTTCATTTTAAAAAATATAGAACTTTTATATATATATATATATCATGACATCTTTATTTTTTCAGCATCTTTTCCACATTTACTAATTTTTTTCCAATATACACAGCAAAAACAAAAAGAAAAGCCACAACCACCACCACTGCAACCCCCCAGCAAAAAGAAGAAATAAAGAATAACTTCAAACCCTCAGTTCACTTAGGTCAGCAACCTTACCCACCCACCCCATGAAATACATCACCCCTCATCAACCCAAAGCATGTACATAATGTGAACTAAATATATAATTATTTCTACATTAGGCACAAGGCTAATGTATAAATATATATATATATTATATATATATAAATATATATATATATTATATATATAATAAACTAAATATATAATGAACAATAATTATATATAAATCAGAAACCCATATAGAAGAGTATCTTGAATTATTTTAAAGATATTCGGTGAACTGGCAGAGAACGTCTGATAGACTGTTTTCTGGTATTTTTTCCAGCTGTCTGCTCTCTCAGTTCAGATCCTGCCGGGGTCAATGTTGCCTTTCATTCATTTGAAGTCGATAAAAAAAAAGTACCAATTTAGTACTGGGGTCAATTCTTTCTTTATATTTTTTCCTCACTTCCTTTCTCTCACACTCTATCCTTCTCTGGAAGAAATTCCCTGTACTCAGACCTGGAGAGGGAATGGGCTCCAACAGGTTTAAAATACGCTAAGAGACGCCATATGTCCATACCATTGAAATGCCAGGTTTTGGCCCCAAAGTTTAATTGACCTCTTGGGTTGTTTGATTTGCACCTGAGCATCGATGTAACTACTCTGAGCACCCCTGACTAAGGTAGAGAATTGGCTGAATTCTTAACGCATCAGAATTCTTGAGTCATATTTTGTTATCCAGGCTCTGATTTCAAATCCTGTTGGATTGGTTAAATAGTTAGTCACATAAGACAGTTTGTTGTATTTGTTCCAGCTCTGTATTCTGAGTTCAAATTTCTGCTGTTTTGTTGTCCAGTGGTCAGAAACACCACTACCATCACCACCTAGTTCAAAAAGGGCCGTTTAACAGAGTCCTCTCTGTTACAAGCTTTTGGATTGAATTTCCAGATTATAGACATTGTTCATCCTCTCTCCCACCTGTTTCATATATATATAAAGCCTTAGTCCTGATGTTTCTCCAGTGCATGGTGCATACACTAATCCACTGCAATGATGAAAAGGTAGGGAGCCAATATATCGCCTTGAAGCACTCTAGACAGGTGTGACTAAGTAATGACTAAGGCTCTGAGTAATATCAGGTTAACCATCTTCTTTGGGATTCCATAAACCTGTAAGATCTTCATCCGGCAGTTTCAGTCCACAGAATCAAAGGCCTTCCTGAAGTCAATGAAAACCTGTGAGCAGGAAGGTTCTTTGATCTAGCTCCCTCTAAAATTCTCCTCAGCATCAAGATGTGATTGGTAGTTGATCTGCCTTCTCTGAAGCCGTTCTGGTTGTCCCTGAGCTCCCCCATCTCAGGCTGGATCTTGTTAAGTATCATCCTGTTGACGGTCTTTGCAACAAGTTACGTCAGTGAGATGTAGTTGTTGGTATTAGAAAGATCTCCATTCTTTGGTACTGGGCCATAGTGGCGATGATGAAGAACAGAGACCACTGGAGAGAACTCGTCCATGGATTTTGGGAATTTAGCCGCCCTATATATATCATCATCATCATCATCGTTTAAACGTCCATCTTCCACGCTTGCATGGGTTTGGACGGGAGTTTTCCCACTTGAGGCAAGAGTGGTTGTCTTACTCGCATAGGACTGTCTGGCGGGTTTTCTACGGCTGGATGCCCTTCCTAACACCAACCACGTTTACAGTGTGGACTGGGAGGTTTTTACCGTGTTACCTACATGGCCACATTACAGCGTGGACTGTGTGTTTTTTTGTTGTGACACCTACACGACCTCATTTGTTTCGGACTGGATGTTGTGGTACCAACATAACTTTACAGTGGATGAGGTGGGGGTGTGGGACGGGGGTGTATTTTTGTTAGAGGTGCCTACTGACTGTAGTAGGTTTCACTTTGTATTTAGGCAAGGCGGGTCTTCTGTATTACTCTGTAGCACCAAAGATCTCAGTCCAGTGACATTGTCTTGGAGAGGTGTAAGTGTGTGAGGTCGGAATTTATCAAGTCGTCCCAGGTTTTTCTGGGTCTGCCTACTCCGTGGCTACCGTCTATATATATATATATAATTACTTATTAAATTTATGTGAGAAAAACTATATATGGGAGCATAAACCAGGCAGACAAATTAAGTATTTTAGTTTGTCTCACTTATATAAAGATCTCCCCACCATGGCTTCGTTTGCAGAAGAAACCTATTGAAATTACCAATAATTGAAGGGAGTTTAATTCTTCAAAACTAAGAGGCTATTACACATACCGTTTCAATTGCTGAGGCAGCATGCTATCCAAAAGCTCACATTGTATTGTTGAACTATTAAATGATCAAATACTTCCTAACATAAGAGTATTTCTCACTTAAATTTAATATGAAATATTGCTTCGCTGAGTGATATCTTATCTATAAATTTTATCCACCATTGAGATGTTTAAGTATTAAAGACTAATTAATATATATATATGTATATTATGTATTTTAGAGGTTTGTAAAAACTAACTACAAGTCAGATAAAAAATAAAAATGACGCCAGCGACAATTACACTCAAGACTTACTTAATTATCTCCCTTAGACTACTCAACTATTCGAATTAGTTCAATGACCTGTTGAAGTCAATTTTTAAAAAATCTCATTTCACACACTAAATATTTGAATTATCGGTGGCGAATTGGCGGAGTCATTAGGACGTCCGATTAAATGCTTTGCAGTATTCGTTCCGGCTTTTTGCATTCTCCGTTCAGTGTTTTCCCTCGAACAATATTTTTAAATGCAAGCCAAAATACGCAGGTCTTTACTGTGGGTGATAGTGAGGCTGAGTCTTAAGGCTTTGGAACAGCCAAGCACCCTCACGAGTGTGCTTAGTTATTCCAGCGTCAACCTCACTGTACCGAGGTGATGCCCATGATGGAGTCGTAGGTGTGCCCTAATGACATGCGGTATGTCATGGGGATGTTTTATAATCTGGTGGAACCCATCTCCCATTCCGGGTCTGAAAAAAGCCGATTTCTTACACATACACGCACACAGAGGAAGTGAGAAAGAGATATAAAGGAAGAATCGACTCCAGTATCGGACAGACATTTTTTTATTTTATCGACCTCGAAAAAACGAAAATCAAAGATTCCGCAAAGCATTCTATCCGACGTTTGAACGACTCTTGTCATTTCACCGCCTACGAATAAATTAACTGATAAAATATAAACTGAAACCGGCGCAACTGACGATAATCAACCTTAAGTATGGAAGAACACCAAAGGTATAATCGTGACCGTAAAATTTTCATAATGGAATCACTTCACATTTATCGAACAAACATTCACTTCCGAATACTCCTGCATTGTTTATCTAACACTTCATTGTTTCTTTATAGAATATTGTTGATGCATCTGATAATAAAGTACAAGGTCGATAAAATAAAGTGCCAGTCAAATACTGAGGTTGAAATAATTATTTGCTGTTGTTTGTTATTATTATTTGTTGAACTTTAACGTTCTGAGTTCAAATCCCGCCGAGGTTAACTTTGCTTTTAACCTTTACGGGGTTGATAAAATAAAGTACCAGTAATGCACTTGGTGATTACTTGCCTTGTGCCAAAAGTAGAAACAATTATTATTTGCTTATTTGCTGTTGTAAGTTTTGAGCTTTTTAAAGTCCTTTATTATGTATTTCCAATATTCTATATATGTACATTGGGATTGTTGGGGGTTTACAAAGTTCTAATCGTCAACAATGGTGTCACCAGCGTCAATAACACCAAACATTTGCTGGAAATTGCCGTATGCTCGGCACTAATCCTTGATATTCATTTTTTGTCAATTCTTTTTTCATTTTCTTTCAATTTCATCTCAGTATTCGGCAATTTATGTCGTTTATACATACATATATACACACATCCAACCATGTTCAACTAACCACCAAAAACAAGAAATCATTAATTGAAATATTTATATAAATGATCCTTACAAAACTAAGGTGATACAGCAAAAAGCTACTTTGTCTAGTTTTAGTTTTTTTCCTAACATATCCCTACATAATTCTGCTCTATCTGCTCTAATAGCAAGTTTTGTCTTTCCTTGATGTCTCATACATCTTATATTTTCGACGTTGATGACCCTGATTCTCAATCAATCAAATAGCCCTTTTCTGACGAAAGCTAAATTCCCCAAATTTATTATACAGCTTAAACTTTATCTCCATGGTTATTCGGTTGGTGCCAGTTTATCTCACAATAAGATATAAGTTTAAGCTAACCTTTTCTTTTTTCTAGTCTTATAACCTGGTTTTCAAGCACTGAAACACTAACCCTGCAGTAACTAAACCATTCTTACAACACGTGGGATGTGTTAACACATTTACAGGCAAGAGAAAAAAGAAAACTAAACACAAACAAAATAATTTTTAAAAAGATTTATCGTCTTATTTCTTCTAAATGTTATCGGTGGTGATTCTGAACGTAATGAGTTTGGTTATCGAAGCTCCAGTTTCATGCGATGATTTGGCAATCATGGAAAAAGTAAAACCTATATAAGTGAATATAATTCAGACAAAGGAATAGGCCCTTAGCGATTAAAATAATTTCTCTACAGTTTAGTTGTTCATGATTAAGATAATCTTGCCCGTATTTAAATATGGAGCAACAGAAGTATCACAATTGTAGTTCCGATCGTTTTTCAACAACACTTGTTCAACACATCGACCAACAGCTTATACACAACAACCCACACACCAATCAACCAAAATCTCCGCTAAAATGTTGACCACGACGTGATCGAGAAAACAATATCTGAACGCAACCTTTGGTTTTGCCACTGGTGACCAGACAACTTCCAAACTACATTGTAACTAAGGAAAAAACAACATAACCTAGAAGAACGCAAAAAATTTTGTCTACGATCTATTAACTGCACGGTCAATTAATTATACTCTTTGATTTTGTGAAAAAAATGTTTTTCCTCCGTCTTTGGTACATCTCAATTCTTTTTTTAGTTTCAACTTCCTTTCTTCAATATTTTAATATCTCACGGTTCTATTTTTGCTCTTTTATTGAATTTACTATTTTAAATGTTTACACACACACAAAATTCCTCTCAACATCTTACATAGATTAAACACAAAATTCATTTCTCTGTTTTAGTTCGCTCCCAACCTCCTATTCCCGTGTGATTCACACATCCCTTTTACATGTCCATCCGATGGTAGATTTAACATTGATGATACCACTTAGATCTAAATCTAAATTATTTTAAGGTCCATGTGCCGAGTGACCAAGAGACCCGCATGGTTAAAGGATTTCGTAACATCCGATCAGCTATCGACTCCCATTTCCCACCATCCACGCCTCATTCTAGGGGAGCTAACTTATATCCCTCTATCGTTGGATTCAGTCGAAATCAGCCTTGTTGACCTTATTCACCCCACCACTCCTGTGACAGCTAGCTTGCCTCCAACGCCACCTACCAGAACACCAGAGTTAATGCTGTTCATCCAGTCTACCTCTATCGCTAACCTTCCCTCCACCGTCTTCTCCCAATTCAGCATCAAACTGTGTTCTTTGCTACCACCACCACCCCCGTACAAGTCAAATGCCGTTCATGTAGCCTAAGCTATCACAGGAGCTGCTTTGGAATTACAAAGGTTAAAGCAGAAAGTTTTTCAAACTGGCTGTGTAACCAATGCCACTTCAGTTCCGACTTACTTCGCTGGTCAGAACCTTGCTCTGACGCCCAGATCCCTGTTGAGGATTTTGCCACTGCCCTCCAGAGCTTGTCTGAGTTGAAGCCGGATCCCAAAGGAAACTCAGATCTGTTTTGCCCCTGCTCTATCCAGCAACATCTCAGATCAGATTGGCAGAAACTGTTCTTGTTCCCTTTAGTTTCTCTCCATGTGACTAACTCAAAAACCTCCAGGCTATTGAGCTTCACCAAGCTTTTTTTATACTTAGGAATTACTTGTTGATTCCTAAGTTGTATTTCCTCGGAGTTATTCTCTCTTACAGATCCTCGTCGTCTGTTTAAAGGTTTGATGACTTAATGTCAGACTATCTCTAGAGTCCTGCGACTTGGTTGCCTTGCCCAAATGGTTTGGAGTTCTCAGTCTGCATAAATGTTCATCTCTCTCTCTACATTGCTTTCTTTCTTCCATCCATACCTGCTCCCCTTTAATAGGTGACATCCTCTCCTTTCCAATATGGACTAGTTCCATCAGGGAGATGGATGAAGCTTTACTACAATGGAGACAGCTGGGTTTGTCTGTTCCCAATACTAACGGGGATAGACGGAAGCAGAGAGTACGGGACAATCTGTGTTCAAGTGAAACTTTTAACTCTCTCTTTGATCATTCTGAACAATTTTCTAGGTGCTTCTTACTTTCTGTAACTGCAAAATTCTCTGGATTAATACCCTGCCTGTGGCCAAAATTGGTGGTTTTCTCAATCAGGACAAGCTCAGCATCTCCATTGCACTCCGAGTGAGAGCCAATGTCTGTGGGTGTCTGAAATGTCTCTGTAGTAGGTCCCTTGACTCCACAAGCCTTTGTGGTTTGTCATGCTGGTCAGTTTTCCTGCCACACCAAGCTAAACCTGGTCATTAAGTGGGCCCTAGCTTTGGTAAATGTCCCTTCAGTTCTTGAGCCAGCTGGATTATCCAAAATTGATGGGAAGAGACTAGATGGTCTTAACCTTTGTCCCTGGGCAAGAGACAGAATGCCTCATCTGGGACGCCATACTCAATGACCCTTTTGTGCCTTCCCATATCATGGATGCCGCAGTAAATCACTGCTACTGTATCTGAACATAATAAAATCCTAAAATACTGGGAACTATCAAATAAATATTTTTATTAGTCTGTGGCGTCCGAGATGTTTGGTGGAGTTGGGTCGCTGACTGCGAAATTCTTGTTATTGTTGGCAGCTCACCATACCAGGGTATCAGGTGATGTCTGTGAGGGTGCCTAGTTGGTTCAGTGCCTCAGTCCCATCATCACCTGTGGTAATTCTGCGAGCATGTTGGCTTACCTGTAAATTTCCGTTAACCCTTAGGTGTGCAGCCGATTTTTGCACTTGGTGGTGGATTGATGGTTGTTTTTCTTGGTTTTTTTTCTCTCACTTTGAACATATATTTTTGTACATTATATTTGAGGTTCCTAACAATAGGACTGAAACACTTGCTTCAGTGGGGTTTACATCTGTGTTTATATTTTCATTCTCTAAACAATTTGTAATATTATTTTTACAACTGTGAATAACACCCATAGATATATATATATTCTTTATTGTAGCTTAGTAGTGAGTTTCACCTGTGCACTCATATATATATATCTGTGAGTGTGTGTATGTATCTATGTATATATTATATATATATATACACATATACATATACTAATGTTGAGAGTGAACCTAGATAAGACAAAAGTGTTGATGAGTAGAAAAGAGGACAAAACTTTGAGTGCGTCAGGGAAATGGCCATGTTCGATATGCAGAAAAGGAACTGGCATAAATTCTATAAAATACACACAATGCAGATCTTGGGTACACAAGAGATGTAGTGGGATAGCAGGCAAACTAACAGGTAGGGAGAAATACGTATGCAGTAGATGTACAGGGAAATTTGACAGTAGAAGTCGCATTGATAGACACATTTTTCAAATGCAGGCGGGTGCTATAGAAGTGGTGGATAGCTTCCGGTACCTAGGTGATCAGATTAGCATGAGAGGGGGGGGGTGTTCCGAGGCCATAGTATCTAGAATAAGGACAAGTTGGAAAAAGTTTAGGGAGCTGCTTCCTCTGCTGACGAAGAAGGTTTTCTCCCTGCGTACAAAAGGCTGGTTATATGATGTGAGGAGCGCGATGCTGCATGGTAGTGAGACATGGGCAGCAACTGCAGAGGATATGTGACGGCTGGAGAGAAATGAGGCAAACATGCTCTGTTGGATGTGCAATGTCAATGTGCGTGAACGACCGAGCATGGATGTGTTGAGAGAGAAACTGTGTCTGAGAGGGATAGAATGTAGTGTGCGAGAGAGGAGACTGTATTGAGCATGGAGGATGACCGATGGGTGAAGAAGTGCCAGGAAATGCCAATTGAAGGAAGACGTAGTAAAAATAGACCACAAAAAACATGGGCGGAGGTGGTGAGAGCAGACCTCAGATCGCTGAAGCTCACGGCGGAGATGATGAAGGACCGTAACAAGTAGAGAGATGCTGTGCTGAATAGGACCCGTCCCACCTTCGCAATCAGGGAAAAGCAGATGTAAAATGATGATGATGATGATATACATATATATGTGTGTATCATCATCTCATCATCATCATCTTCGTTTAACGTCCATTTTCCACACTAGCATGGGTATATATAACAAAGAAGGTGTGGTAAGATACCAGGTGGACCACAACGCACCAGAGTACTCAAGTTAGTGAACCAAAAGTCATGTAAATTTATAATCCACTAAACTCTATACACACACACACAGACATATATATATATATATATATATATATATGTCAGTGACACAACAAAAAGCACCCAGTCCACACTGTAAAGTGGTCGTGTAGGAGGCATGGTAAAAAGGCTCCCAGTCCACACTGTAAATGTGGTTGGTGTTAGGCAGGGCATCCAGCTGTAGAAAACCTGCCAGGGACAGTACAAGCGAGGCACAGTCTCTCGACCAATCCTGCCTCAAGTGAGAACAAAACCGTCCAACCCATTCTAGCATGGAAGATGGACGTTAAACGATGATGATGATATATAATATCAATGAATACCAGCTGTAGCTGGGGGTTAGCCCTGCAATGGACTGTTATCCTGTTTCGGTGTGTGCGTGTGGGTGGGGGGATTCTCAGTCGCTTAAATGTCAATGAAACCAGGTTAAGCACCTACCTGATAAGCCTTCGGGCTTTGTTCAGACTAACTTATATATATGTTTATATATATATATATATGTAGGAGGTGAGTTTTACTTGGAACTCTTTTAACCATCTTTTGATCTTATATTATATATATATATATATATATATATATATAGTTTATATGCAGTCAAATGCACAGGTGAAATGCACTGGTTAAGATCTGTAAGTCCATTATTCCATTCTAAACTATCAAAGAGTATATATATATATGCAAGTTAGCAGTAGTATAGTGAATAAAGCAATCAAAGATATGAAGACAGGTAAGGCAGCTGGACCTTTGGTGATAGTTGTGATGTAAACCAAGTAATACAAAATGGTGTCATACCAAATGACATCATTAACTGCTATAAGGGCAAAAGATGCTCTAGACAAGGGGTGTGCAACATATTCCATTGGTAGGCCACTTTTGAACATTGGAACAACTATTAGGGCCATTAATATTTATTAAGTACTATTCCAAAGATTCTTCACAACTTCTTTCCATAACACAGAACTGGGAAATGTGTGTTATAATTTCCCAGTTGGAATTAAGAGGACTGAGAGTGAACCTAGCTAAGACAAAAGTGTTGATAGGTAGAAAAGAGGCCAAAACTCTGATTCCGTCAGGGTTCGATATGCAGAAAAGGAACTGGCATGAATACTATAAAATGTACACAATGCAGATCTTGGGTACACAAGAGTTGTAGTGGGATAGCAGGCAAACTAACGGGTAGGGAAAAATACATATGCAGTAGATGTACAGGGAAATTTGACGGTGGATGTCGCATTGATAGACACATTTTTCAAGTGCAGGTGGGTTCTTTGGAAGTGGTTGATAGCTTCCGGTACCTAGGTGATCAGATTAGCATGGGAGGGAGATGTTCCAAGGCCATAGTATCTAGAATAAGGATGGGTTGGAAGAAGTTTAGGGAGCTGCTTCCTCTGCTGACGAAGAAGGGGCCGGTTAAATGATGCCTGTGTGAGGTGCGCAGCAACTGCAGAGGATATGCAGCAAGCATGGTCCATTGGAAGTGCAATGTCAATGTACGTGAACGACCGAGCATGGATGTGTTGAGAGAGAAACTGTTTAAGAGGGATAAGTTGTAGTGTGCGGGGGAGAAGACTGCGATGGTATGGACATGTGATGCACATGGAGGATGAACGCTGGGTAAAGAAGTGCCAAGAAATGCCAGTAGAAGGAAGACGTAGTAGAGGTAGACCACGAAAAACATGAGCAGTGGTGGTGAGAGCAGACCTCAGATCGCTGAAGCTCATAGATGACAGATGACAAAGGACCATGACAAGTGGAGAGATGCTGTGCTGAATAGGACCTGTCCCACCCTTGCAAACAGGGAGAAGCGGACATAACCTGATGATGATGATGATATATATATATATATATATGTTAAGTATTTCCAAAGGAAAAAACAAAGGAAAGAAGAGTGCTCTATCTATAGTACAGAGTTATTTAATTATATATATATATTTAGTTGCTATGTACCTAATGTGTATATAAAGAAGTAAAGCAGATGTAACCTAAAACAGTTTAGTTATTGTGAAGAAAGTTATGTGAAGGGGAAAACAATGTGATATCTACTTAGTCCATTTACACCTTCCATTGTACTTAAAAGAGTCACTACGGGGAGGGGGACGCTGTTTAACCCCAGGTCATACCCTAATGATCAAAACGCTCTAGACATGACTCTTTATTATGTTTATTATCGAATGTGTCCTTTATTAGAAAGATGATAGTATGTAATTTGATGGATCTTTAACTGCTGTTTCTAACAAGACAGGCGAACTCGTACAGATTTCCTATGGTTCTACGTGGTTGTTCCGTTAGATAGAAGTAGTAGTTAAATCTCCCTTAGACCTCACATTACTGTCTTTTTTTTAAAACATAGTGTTTGAATAAAAAGATGAGGCACAACAGACGAGGGTGAACGTTCATGAATCGTAAGTATGGATGCATATAATAAATATAATCGAGATAACAAATTTGGATAAATTTGTGTGGCAACGATTATTTGGTTGGATTACGATCCAAGTCCTTGATCTTTCATACAAACTCCAATGCATTCCAACAATGAAAGCATTGGAGAAAAAAACGGAAGTGTTTGTTTCCTTGTATATATATATATATATATATATATATATATATATATTAGATTTCCGTATTAAAACTATTTACTATCTTGATTATTTGCCTGATATCCTTCCGTACACACTGATCATGAACGTCAATTTTGGGGCCTAACGTTTATTAGTTTTACTAAAGGTGAGGATGGTCACAGCTGGAATTCCTTCGATTATCCGATTCTGTTAGGTCAGCTGGATCAGGCACTAGCCCAAGGTTAAACAACAACAACCATGTCTCACAATATATATATATATATAGTTTTTATTAATGTTTATACACTTAACATGTATACGCGACCTTAGGTGCCAGGGTCCAGTTGTGGCTACCACTGTATAGTGGAGAGGTTCTAAAATTGGCTTTTCTCGTCAGGCCAAGGGCATAGATTCTCTATGTGTGTGTATGTATATATATATATATATTTATATAGGTATCTGTGTGTGTATACTATACGTTCCTTATGTTTAGAGTATTAAGTTTTACTCGTCTTAATAGTAACATCTCGTAACACACAGACACAGTATTGACTGTGGAGAGAATGAGTATAATCTTTATCAAGGCCAAGCTTGAGTCTTGTTACTCTGGAGTTATCTTTCTCTCTCTGTATATATATTATATGAGAGATGTATATATATAAAATATGTGAATGCAGAGAAGTGTCCTAGTAATAATTATATACGAAGTTCTATTGACAGCTGGAGAATAAAACAATTATTGAAAATAAAATATATTCGATTTAATGGTTTTCTCCATTGGCGGTAAACATATGGTAGTGACTGTGTGTGTAAAAAAAAAACGTTAAAAATTCACAAAATGTCTCAATTTTTTTATTTAGAGATAAACAAACATTTCCTGATGTAGTATGTAATTGAGTGCGTATGTCGTCTCACTTTCTCTGTCTGCCTGATCCATATTTAACAGTTCGTAGTTGAACCACTAACAACGAAGTTATTGTCATTTGCGGATGGTCTTAGCCAAGTATATATAGATATATATATATATAATTGGCTAAGACCATCCGCAAATGACAATTAGTTAGAGGGAACCCTGACTCAAACGAACTCTAACGTGCGTATATGTAATGTATCCGGCGAATAGGACGAGATATTTTCGTTTTTCTTTTCATTCGAGGTCTATTGTCAATGATACTCTCGCCGTTTTATTTTATTATTTTTGTTATTGTTCATGAATTGTATAGCCTGGACGACTTTGTGTCTTGTTCTTAAGGTTGTGGGGGTGTAGTACAAAGGAAATATGGCTGCTATTTCAAGCAGGTCGAGCAACCATGTAGAGGCTCATAGAGTTGTATTTCAACATGTTACCTGTCTCTTAGTTGAGGGCTTCAGTCGCTGGAAAAAAATGTTTGTCTTAGAGAGTTTTCTCGGTGATGGAACAGTCACTGTCGGCTGTTTCAATTTATAAATCATATTTTCTAGATTGAGAAGTGAAACTTTGCACTAAATAATTCTGGAGTAATCTTGAATGGAAACTCTCTCCTCTTACATGGTCATTCGACCTGCTAGATACAACAACCAAATCTCTCACATCACATACCCTATTTGTTTTGTTTTTTGTATTTTTAATGTGAAAATAAAGAAGAAAAAGACAATGGCAGAATTGCTTTTGATCCTCGCTGGAATTTAATTATAGTTTTATCTTTCTAGTAATTAATACACTAATTATATCAGTAATATTTATTTATTATATCACTAATATCATCATCATCATCATCATTTAACGTCCATATTCCACGCTTGCATGGGTTTGGACGGGAGTTTTCCCACTTGAGGCAAGAGTGGTTGTCTTGCTCGCATAGGACTGTCTGGTGAATAATATCAAATATTACCCCGTTACAAGTATGACTATATTTAATCTTTCAAACATTTATTAACTAACAACTGTTTCATCCTAGCACAAGGTAGAATCTTCAGAGTTGGTTACCTTATATAAATATTAATGCTTGCTCTTATCTAACCTCTCATAATATGTATCCTCCAAATATTCCCGAAGCAAAGTTTAGATCCTATATTTGTATTTAACTCTTGTAATAACTCTGAAGATTTCTGTCTTGTGCTAGGGTGACAGTCATTAGTTATTAAATGTTTGAAAAATTAAATACTCTTTGATTATTATTCACATTATATATATATGTATGTGTATGTATCAGACACACATATTTGAAAAAAAGAAAAAAAATGACTAATAAGTCCTTTGTTAACCTTGGTAGAAAGTTGTTTTTTTAAAATCATGGTTAACTTTCTGGAGAAAGTCCTCCAGAAAGTTAACAAAGGACTTATTAAATTCTACATAGCAAAATTATAAAATTAAATTGTTATAGAATACCAACTGCAAGTGAAGCCATTCTTTTCATTTTTTCAAATATACCTAACTGTACCAAGGATCTTACACATTTTCCAATATATATATACATATATGTGTGTGTGTGAAGTGAAGTTAGTGGTTGTTGTGGAAGATGATAAACACGACAAATACAATAGTTTTGGTTAGATATATAATTTTACTTCACTTTAGCAAAAAGAATGAAAGTTTTGAATCATAAAAATATCAAGTTTGATGGTAGTACTCACAAATGACTACAATGTTTTTTAAAAAAAAAGGCTTCTGTGTTGTCTATATTATGAAGAAGCAGATGATTGAGTGTGGTTGAGCCCTTGTTGACAGGGTCAAAGTTTTTTGCTAAGTGCTAGATCTCGCAGGTGGAAATGATGCTTCTCTCCTGAAGAACCAGAATCAAATGGTTGGAAGAAAAACTTATCTCACTTCACCCCAAGCTAGCCAGCCACTCCCGACTACTGTGATAAAGAGAGATAGCAGCCATATGGAGGTCAGCGTGTGCGAAGAGATTTTGCTAGATATATATCACAAAATATAGATCAAAATAAATTATCTCAATCATATTATAAGGATAAAGATCACATAACTCCGTGTGGAGTCATACAGCATGTCTAAGGCACATTTAAACCTGACGAACCCAACCCTCTCCAGGTCTGAATACAACTGATTTTTTCTATAAGAATCAACCCCAGTACTGGACTGGTACTTTTTTTTATCAACTCAAAAGGATAAAAAGCAAAGTTAACCATGGCAGGATTTGAACTCAGAGAGTGCAATGAGGTGGGAGCATTCTATCCAACGTCTTAACAACTTTGCCAATTTGCCACCTATAATCATATTATACCATAAATAAATAATATATATACATAATGACAAGGTCACAATGAGTGTATACGTAGACAGGGAATTAACTACTGACAGTTCAGTCATCCTTTCATAGCAATCTGCGACTTTAGCTGCCCTTTAGTTTCATTCTTCACAACCAGGACCATGCTGGAGTACCACATAACTCCTCTCAACAAAAAAGATAACAGAAACAAGTTGTGTGATATATATATATTTATTTCAACGCAATTACAGTGAAAACCTGGATATTTCCAGCAATTATTGTTCTTTCAATCTTTTCTTTACACAAACTTCGTGATGGGGGGAAAAATATTTCATTCCACAAACAATAAATAAAAGATGTTTATTAAATTATTGTTTTTTAGTTGTTATTTTCACTTCTGTCTGATGTTATTTATTTTCTAAAAAGTGTTTATCACGTCCCATATTGTGGTCACCAACCTATGTTTGTAACCAGATTACCAGCACACCTCCCATACTGTGGTTACTAATACATTTTCTTTATTGTTACCAACATATTTCTTGTATTGAATTTACAGATACATGTCTCATACTGTGGACATCAATCTGTTTGTTTTCCAGGTCACCAACATATCTTTATATTGTGGATACTAATGTGACTGTATCCTGGTCACCAACATATCTTTATATTGTGGATACTAATGTGACTGTGTACTGGTCACCAACATAACCCTATATTGTGGTTACTAATGTGACTGTGTACTGGTCACCAACATAACCCTATATTGTGGTTACTAATGTGACTGTGTATTGGTCACCAACATAACCTTATATTGTGTCTACTAATGTGATTGTTGCTTTGTTACCAACATATTTCAATAGTGTGGTTACCAGTCTATGTGAACGACCCAAACACATTTCCATACTGTTACCAATATATTTATGGAATTACATCAGCTGAAAATTCATCACAATGCATCATATATATATATATATCATCATCATTTCTGTTTAATGTCAATTTTTCCACGCATGCATGGATTAGACGGGTCGTTCACACTGGGAGGCAAGTCTGGCAAGGTGTTGCACCTTGCTCTGGCAGGGACTGTTAATTTGGCCATGTATTTTACAGCTGGATGCCCTTCCTAACACCAACCACATTTACAGTATTGGACTGGATGGTTCCGTTATGAGGAAGGACAGGCCAGTTGTATATGTATATATATATATATATATTATTTACATGCTATGCTATACTAACAGATTGCAATGCCATGGTTACAGTGTGGTTATCTACAAGTCTCCATTCTGGTTACAAACATGTTTCCTACAGTATATAATATGTTTTATGGTGGTGTAGTGTGGTTAAAAACAGATTCCCACAATATTGGTACTGATATATTTCCCATGGTCAGCTCCATAGTGTGACTGTAGTTGGCAACAATTCCATGGTAGAATTACCATTACCAACAAATAGCAGAATTACAAATTAAGACTCCTCTGCTCCTTCAAAACATTGTCACAGATATATGTACAAAAATAGAATTCTCTCCAAAATATTCAGATTAAGGAATTATAAATCCAGTGTTCAAAACAAAACCTGAAGAAAATGTGAAGGAATTGGTTAAAAAAAAAAAAAAAAAAAAGGCATTGAAAGTGAAGATTATGATGTGTGTGTGTGTGTATCTATATATCTATATATATAAAACTGAGGATGTCTGTCTGTGTGTGTGTGAGTTTGAATCCCTAAAACTAGAGAAACACCCAACCGACTGTTTTCAATCTTTACACATGTAATACTTGTTTCAGGGAGTGTTCTGAGCAAAAAAAATTTCAAATTTTCAATGCCCTAGGGACCGCATTAAGCGATCTCTCTCTACAATTCTTAGTCTTTCTCTTTTTAGATAGATACATACATATAACGTCGCGCCCTTATAATATCTGTCTGTATTACGTCACTTCCTACAATTCGCTCGGCGTCCAGAACGCGCCCTTATAATATCTGTCTGTATGTCTGCTGCCTCCAGTTATTCTGCTACCCTTGCTCAAGACAAATCTCACACTCATTCCCCAAACAGTTGGTAAGTGCACACACCTACTTCCTCACGTTTTAAGCCACAGTGTTGCGTACTTACGTACCACCAGGCCCTTACTTCTTTGCCAGCCGTGGTTGTGGCAATACTAAGCTTAGTTAAGGCGGTTATATATTTCACAATACCTTATCCCGTGCAACGCCGGGTACTACTGCTAGTATATATATATATATAAATACACACACACATATACTTGTGTTATATAGTTTCCTTATTGGAAGCAGGTGCTGTGATTAAGAAAATCATGGTGTAATACAGAAAGAGCACTCAACACCATTTGTAACCTATCAATCTTGATATGGAATTGTATAATAAGACAACACAAATGCTGGATTTTATATCTTTAATTATACAATTGCGTAATTAAAGATATTATTAAATGCAGCCTTCATGTTGGCTTATTGATATATATATATATATATATATATATATATACATACATACATATATACACATACATTAAGATACCTGACTGAATAGTGGTAAAATTCCTGTTAAAGCCACCATTTTGATCCCCTTTGACCCAACTGGCTAAAATCACATCAAAGAACACAACTGAATCCCCAAGACATTGTTGGATGCTCCTATAATTAAAACATACGAGAAATCTCCGGTGTTTTAATACTGAGTTAGAATGTTCATATGGTGGTTGCTTTGTCCTACCATGTAGACTGAGGCCATGTTGAGTGTTTATGTAGTGGATGCTCTGTACAGCCAGATGGATTGAGGCCATGTTGAGTGTTTATGTAGAGGATGCTGTGTACAGTCAGATGGACTGAAGCCATGTTGAGTGTTTATGTACAGAAAAAACAGCAGTAAGCAATACCATGTTTTTCCTTTTTCACCATTCTCTACTTCATTAACCCTTTAGTATTTACATTACTCTATATTTACTATTGTATTTTCGTGGTAACAGCTTTATCTCACATAATATCAAATCTAAGATTTTGATATTTATTTTGAGAACAATACCTTAACATCAGTATTAGTGGCCAGTTACAGCCGGTTTAAATATCTGAATTGTTACTAGGTTTTCTAGATACCATAAAAACACGCCTATCTATCTGTCCTGTGTATATACCAGCACTATCAGCATCATTATTTCATGCGTTTTACAACACTTGCATTCGTTGGGTGTGTTTTCTCCAGGACAGTATCTTGCCATTTATTTACAATGTTTTCTCATCTCCTCCACAAGGTTTAGCTTCTTGAGATTTGCCTTCACATCTTTACTTTATGCACAGCTGTCATCCTCCATACACATCACATGTCTGTACCAGCACAGTTGTTCCTCTTGAACATTCCATCCGATTCCTTTTATACCTAGTTTTTCTATCAGCTCATTTCTCCTCCACTGTTCTAACATTCATTACATATCCTCCACATTCAATACCTGTGTTTTACTATCATGAAACATCACACTTTAAATTCCCCTTGTTCTGATCTGGAGAGCTATATTAAATAGGAAGAGGCTAAGGACTGAGCCCTGATGGACGCCACCTAACTACACACTAAATTCCTCGTTCAACTCATTTTAACCCTCGCCTTGCTGAAGGCTTCCCTGTACGTAGTTTGCACAGCTCTCACAGATATTCCTTTAAAGATGAAAGATGACACATAAGAAACTGAGAAATGATTCATCAGCTTCAGATGATTATATATATACACGCACACATACATACATAATATTATATATAGAGAGACTGAGATAGAAGTTTCTCAGGACCAAATGTGTTGTTGTTGTTGCTACAGTTCACACCTACGTAGTTTAGCTGGCATCCAATGAGGTATCTCATAGGAGATCTCTCAGGTATTTTAATGATAGGGGCCCCAGTCCTTGATGTTTTGTGTGTGTAAAGATGGGGAAATCTAAAGGTAACCCTAAAATGGGTGACTTTTTGGTTTGTTCTGAAATAGAACTGGTATTGTTCTTTGTAGAACTGGTATTTTATTTAAAAAAAAAAAAAAAAAAAATGAGAAGAAAAATTGTCCTGAATATAAATTCCAACATGAAATATTATGAAGATAAGATCAGTCATAAAGTTATGACCAGACAGTGAACAATACCCCACACAAAAAAAAAAAAAATGATTAGTTGTCATTGACAACATGTTGAAACATATTTACAATCTTTTCAACCAGGTTTCGTTTCCCATCAGCTGGTAAAATACCCTGGCTTAATATATATATATATATACATATGTATGTACGTATGTGTGTATTGTCACTTCCCTCTTGGAAGAAAGTTTCATGTACATAAATAACTAACATGAGAAGGCAGCTGGAGATGGCCATTTATTCATACGCTCGGTGTAGGTGCCATGTGTACATATAGTAGGTAGGTAGATAGACCTGTAGATAGGTGGAAAAATAGATGGATAGACAGACAGACAGATAGGTGGCTGGATAGATAGATACATAGATAAGTGGATAGGTAGGTAGATAGGTGAATAGATAGAGAGGTAGATAGGTAGGTAATTTGATAGATAGATATGGTTGTGCAGAAGTGAGAGCCAAGTGGTACAAATGAGCTTTATACAAATAAGAAAATCTGCATGGAAACATTTGCACAAGAAACCCAGACATCAATGTGAGTAAATACAAAGAGCTGGGGCAAGGATCAAGTTATTCACAAATGGTACAATTAAGGCTTGTAGGGATATCATAAAGATCAATAGCCATTGATCGAACACCCTTCATCAATCTCAATACACAGTTATTATAACAAGTTTGCTAAATATTCTGTTAAGTATTAACTTTTTTCATATTTCTTCTGAGGTTTTTAGCTTTAGAGTCAAGTGCTACCTGAGGTTTTTGGTAAGAACCTTTCCTCGTGTTTAGAACAGATAATTGACCGTGGTTGCCACCACAAGAAACATCTGGTGGGTTAGAATTCCAGTGATTGTCAGAGCAGGTTCCACTTGAACCTGCAACTACAGCAGCACAACATGAGGCTAAATGTGTGCACTCAGTACTGACTTGTTCTCCAGTCAAATCAACAAACATACAGTCTTCAGACATTTCACTATCTCTACAATATATTTCATTCTTCTGATTCGACTGCCTATTGTTGTTGTTATTGTTGCTGCTAACTAAATTCTCTTTACAGTGGTTCACTTTCCAGCCAAGATGGCAGGCTACATGTTTTTCTAGGCGAGACATCATTTGAAAAGTACGATTACATTTGAGACACATCTGTCTTTTAGTATCCATGAGAGTTTTCACATCAACTTTAGTTTTAGTTAAAGATAACATAGACAGTTTATTTATGGAACTGCTACAACGAGACTGGCTGAATTCACTGCTTTTCTGTGAGAAGAAAGATTTACATCTTGTTGATTTCTTAATGATTGGTGAAGGGAAGGATTTACCTTGAATTTCTGTACGCCATCGACATGAGCCTGTCGGTTTTTTGATCAGTCTGTTTAAATCAATGACATAGTGGTTTAAGGCTTTAACTGATAAAGTTAGGATCTTACAGAGGTGATGCTGTCTTATGTGTAACTTACACATGTGTCGCTTTGCAGCAGAGAACATACAGAGCTTGCATTTGTAGCGTTTCCATTTGATGCATTTGCTGTTTTTAGGAGAGAAATGTTTCAGTGTTTTCCCCTCTTTAGTTGGTACCTGCACCAGGGAATTGTTTTGAAAACCCAACAGAGAAACTTCAAAATCTGTTTCTTTAATGTTATCACACTGGGAAGGTTTGGTCATGTGATCTTTTGTGCCTAAGTAGTTGGATGTTTGTTCAGTTTTAAAACTATTTGAGAAACTTTGGGATATGACAATCACATCTTCGGAGTCGGCCGAAGGACTGGCATCAGGCAAAGACTTATTGACAGCCGTCGACAAATGTTCAAGGACTTCAACGTCATTGTTACAACAAGACTTACAACACATTGTATCTGGACAGTTCACATCAGATAAATTAACAGAACACTGTTGTATGTTTGAAACATGTCTACTAACAACACCAGCAACATTATTGTCACTGTTCAATACAGGTGCTCCAGAACATGGCTTTAACTTCTCAGTCCAGCAGTTAGAAGTCACAACAGTTCTTAAGTCTTGATAAACAGTAGGAACATTGGGGCTATTTTTAACAGCAATAATTTCTACATCCTTTGTCTCAAAATCGCCAGATGTGTTGGTATTGTTGATATTTGTAGCAGCAATGATCGGTAATGATGTCACTGGTGTTGTGTTGGTGCTGTTACTGTTGTTGTCAACAGAACAGATACTGACAGGAATTACATTAAATGTGGAACCAATTTTATTTAGGCTGTGATTAAGAAGCACAGTAGGGGTCTGGGGCTGACCTTTCACAGTTACACTGATGTTTGGATTAGTTTTGATGGATTCCAGAGGAAACAGCAATACTTTACTTTCGCTAAGTTTTGGATTGGCAAGTAACAAGCTGTCGTTCATCACAGATTTAGCTATAGTGTTTATGGTGCCATTTATTTTGGGTAATTTGGTGTCTTCAGTTACCTGAACCTGTGTGACAGGCTGCACTTTTGGTGGAATATTACGTGGGCGAACATTATCAATTTTTGTCTGTGATCGATTCTGAAATTTAGATGACTGTACCTTGTAGTCAGTGTCATTAGAGGTGTCAGACCAGTCAAATGAATTACTGCCTTCTTTAAGAGAGGGGGGCAGAGGACTTCGGACATTGCGTACTGGCTGGTTAACATGTTCCCAGTCTATACAGTCACGTAAGTGGTCTCGAAGTGATTCGATCTTAGGAAATATTTTACCACAACTTTCACAACGAAATTTCTTCCGACCCCTTGAAGATTTAGGCATTATTCCTCGTATTAGCTTTTGTTGCAAGATCTCATTTTCATAAGCAAGCTGTTCTTCCTTCAAAGCTAACAGATTTGCTTGAGCTTTCTTCTTTGCATCCAGTATATCTTTGGCACTGTTGTTCGTAGTTGTCACTTTGTTCTGTATTTTCTCAGAACTAGAATATCCTCGAGGCTTTAACCAGTCAGTTTTGTTAACTTTAGGCCTCAGACCATTCATAGGTTGATCATGAGAATTACTGCAGCCACTGGAAGTGCAGCTGTTTGCTCTTTCTTTCAGCTCATCTGCATGTACAGTCAGTAGATGGTCACCTAAACCTTTTTGAGTAGACATCGTACGGTTACATTTTAGACAAATACAGTTCTTAAAATCTGCTAAATCATATTTTGAAAATTGTTTATCCAGTTCAGAGCCAATTTTAGTTTCTGAAACAAGAGAAGGGGCTGTTGAAGGCAATGTGTTTAATTTGTCACAAGATTCTGCATTTAATTCACACAGATTACCACTGGCACCTCCACACACTTTTGATATTTCTGTACAGTCACCATTTTCATCTTTCTTTTCCACAGAACAATCATCTCCATCACTAGGAATTACTTTAACAGCAACCTGTGTATTTTCCATTGGTTCTAAACTAAACAGTTGTGTCGGTTGAGGATTGTCACGTGCAATTTCCAACTGTTTCTGAACTGCGTCGTAAAACTGACTTTTAGTTGGTCCATTGTTGGGTAACATCTTAGCACAATGGCTTACCTGACTGCTTTGTAAAACCTTCTTAGCAAGGTCAACAGAATGTTGCAGGAAACCTTTCTGGTCTTCATATATATCTGGTTTGATGCTAACTGAAGCTTTCCCTTCATCATCAGGTGGACCATGACAAGCAGTCTGTATATCTGTATCGCTATCATGACGTTGCTTGCAATAAATTCGTTTGTGCGCCACGAGATAAGGCACGTCTCGGAAGAGATTTGAACAGGTACGACATTCTAAAATGATATGTGTCTCTTTTAGAAGGTAAAGTAAGAGTTCGCTGGTGCCAACACTCACATATTTCATCAAGTCAAACAAGGACAGATGAAATTCTTTATGAGGTGAGTGCTGTTGTAGCCGAGACAAATCGATGTTCTCCACAGCCTCCATTAGAGAAACTCTTTTCTACTGAAAAAGATAGAAAAACAATAATTAATACTAAAATTCATACTCAGAACAATAATTAACACTTAACATCTAATGATTTAGCAAAAAATGTCTAAAAACATCTTAACTTAAATGTTTATAGTATCTTTACTGGTAGACAGATCTTTGCAAAAATTTGGAGTGTTGTCAGTTATATATCTTTGTATTGATTTAGCAGAAAATGTTTAAACAAAGGTTTGTTAAATTCAAATGTTTATATTGTATTTACTAGTAGACAGATTATTGTGAAAATTTGCAGTATTAAGAAATTGTTAGGGAAAGTTTTACTCCTATATATTAAGATAGCAAATTTAACATCTAAGTTTTATCTTGGCAAAACTAAACATAAAATGTATTGTAACATTTGTTTTCTACACTGAGTTTAATTTATGCTGAAATCAACTTTATTTATCAACCTGAAAGGATATAAAACAAAGTAATGGAATTGTTAGAACATCGGCCAAAATTCTTCGAGCTATTTGTCCCAGCCCTTTGCATTCGGAGTTTAAATCCTGTTGTGGCTAACTTGGGTGGTAGATTCAATCTACCCCCATCCTGCTGTAGCTAACTTTAGGGTCTCGGAGGCTAGCAGGAAGTAGTCATTTTCAGACTGGAAACCTGGTTTGAATCTACAGAATATACTCTGCTAAGAACACCCAACTGCTAGGTGGAAGGCTTAACCTGGCTTAACTAAGCTTGTTTGCCATCCAATAACAGTGGTTTAAGTTAGGGGGTCTCCAAATTGGTCAAAACTGACTCAAACGGATCAATGGAGTTACCCAGAGGGTTGATTGAACTTTGGGGGCAAAAACCTAACATTTGTACAAGAAATGAATATAGATAAAATAATACAAAATACATTTTGCTTATATAGAGAGGTTTCTGATTCAACCATGCTCCCAGTACACACTGTAAAGTGGTTAGTCATAGAAACCAAGCCAAAAATGCACCCAGTACAGTATAAAGTGGTAGTGCTTGTGCCACAATAAAATACACTAAGTACATTCTATAAAGTGGTGGCATTGGTGACAACAAAATGCACCCAGTTTCACTCTATAAAATGGTTGGCGTTAGGAGGAGCATGACACTATTAGAAATCATGCGAAAAAAAAAAAAGGAACATATGAGGAAGATGTGGTCCCTCCGAGATGTCTTGGACCGTGGCTTGTCTAACCCATGCCAACGTGTAAAGTGGACGTAAAATTATGATTATGATGATTTTAAGTAGTTTCAATGAGAATATGGAGGTGGGTCATTATCAGGAATATGAAACAAATTACTCCAAAGACCCAGTCTTCGGTAATGCAACAGTGATCTATTTCAGTACGTTGATTGATACTTTATTTTATGGACCCAGGAAGGACGGAAGACAAAACTGAACCTAACAGGATTTGAACAGAAACCGGAAAGAGGCGTAACTAACTAGCGCTAGACATTTTGTTCCGTGCTCTACCAATTATAAAAGGCCCCGCAAAAATAGTGATTTGTCACATAGGCGAAATGTTAGGTTTACAGTTGAAGTCATAACCCCAGTACATCGACCACAAATATCATTAGTAATAAATACTATTATTAGTAAAAGAAAAAAGCCTAATAACAAAAATGCATTCAACTATGTAAAAGTTAATGGAAGAAAAACCAAGTTTGCAAATAATAATAAATGTGTGTCTGTTCTCCACAGCGGAGCCGAGAGACACTCCACTTTGATCACGTGGTTCGACTCAGTTTTTAGAAAACTATCTGGAAATATTTGAACTTTTGACAGTACACACCACACCCCACACATACAATATATCTATCTATATGTATGTGTGTGTGCATGTGTAAGTGTTTGTTTCTGTGTGGCAACATTAAAACAGAAACGAGACTTAAATTATTCAAATCAAATACGTTATTTTGTTTTTTCTCTTGTTTTCCGTCCCTCCCCTCCCACCTCGGTCTCAGTCCGATATGATAATAATCATTTTCTATACTGGCCACAAGTACCTACATAAAGGGGGCAATACACAAAAACAGGGATAGTGGAGGTTTACAAAAATAATAATAAAATTAACTAATATTAATGGACAAGACACAAACGATGCCAGCCAAAGCGAACAACCTCTAAAGAAACAAGCTTTAAATGAAGACCCTCCAAAAATCTGACCATATCAATGTAATAGTAGTATTAGAGCGAGAAGGTCAGATGTGGGGTCAAATGTTTGTGATGGAGAGCCACTAACAAGCACCTGCTGTTGTGGCCTATCAGAGAGAATAGAATGCAAACGATGTTTGTCTGTTGTTAAACTATAAAAGTATCCTGGTTGCTTGCTGGTCTGAGATGGTTCTCTCTGGTTCCTTGCCTACCACCCACAACATCGCTCTATTTTTCTTGCTTTATTTTATCTTAAGTTTTGTTACACAAATGACGATGAAGAGGGAGTGAGAAGATAAAGATAACAAAGCAACAAACACTGTTAATTATATTACAAATGCGAGTGTGTGAAGGTCCAGGTGAACAACGGAATGGAAGATAGTATTAGAGTTAGGACAGGGTATTGAGGTCTAACAGGGGTTTCTGAATAGAGGGAGGGAGAGAGAAAGCGGGGTGTCAGAGAGACACAGACATTGGGGGAGGGTGATAGAAAGACAAACGCTAGATCGAGCGATGCACACATACATTATATATATATATATATATATATATATATATATACACACACACAAATATATATACACATACAAAGAGAAGGAGAGACACAGTGGGAGAGTGTGAAAAGAAAGGGAGGCAGACAAAAGAGTATGAAAGAGAGATACAGAGATAAAAGAAAGGAGAAAGAGAAGTTAGATAGGAGAGCAGGCAGACGGCGACAAATAGACACACAAAAGAAGAGAGAGAGAGAGAGGATAGATATATACACACACACGTACATAGAGTAAAGCGTGTGCATATAGAGGGGACAT
>OZ024756.1:25874451-25966951 GCA_964016885.1 Eledone cirrhosa
TATATATAATTGAGATAAGCGGAGCAAGTAAAATTCAAACAATTTCTTAATATAAATTAAAAAATATAATTTAAATATTTACCTAATCCATTTGCTTTTACCGACGGTTTCACCTTACAAAAGATTGGAGATCCTAGGGATCTCCAATGGAAATGTTAGGATCATCAGAGAGCATTTTTTATATATATGGAGGCACATGGCTTAGTGGTTAGAGCATTGGCCTTGCAATCGAAAGGTTGTGAGTTCAATTCTCAGACCGGGTGATGCGTTGTTTCCTTGAGCAAGACACTTTATTTCACATTGCTCCAGTTTACTCAGCTGTAGAAATGAGATGATAGGGACTGGGGTCCCTATCATTCCACTGCAAAGTGGTCGTGGAGGTGCCACGGCAAAAAAGCACCCAGCACTCACTGTAAATGAGGTTGGTGTTAGGAAGGGCATCCAGCTGTAGAAATCAAGCCAGAATCAGTTCCCGTCCCACCCTTGCAAGCAGGGAAAAAGCGGACGTAAAATGAAATGATGAATGATGATGATACTAATTTTATATATACATATATAAATACTAATTTTAAATATATATATATTGTTTCCATAGGAAAGGTAAAGGAAAGGAGAGTGCTCTATGTAGGCTACAGAGCTATTTAGTTATGTAATAAACAACATAAGACAATTATTCCATTTACCAAATGGAGTGTGTGGGTGAATGGAAGATATCAAACTGGAGACTTTGTCCGAAGGCTTGCAGCAGAGTGGAGCCTTTCTAAAGGCACTGCTAAACTAGGCAAAGGTCACAGTGGGATTTGAACTCAGAATGCAACAAACCAGAATAGATAATGCAACATATCTTATCTGATTCTCTAACAATTCCATTAACCCATTTAGCATTTAAACCGGCCTTAACTCTCTCACCTCTTTCTGTTCAAACTGGCTGTAACCGGCTGCTCATACTTATGTTAAAGTATTGTTTTCAAAATAAATAACATCAAAATCTCATAGATTCAATATTATGTGAGATATTATGTAAGCCAAAGCCTTTACTGTAAAAATACAATAGTATATATAGAGTAATCATCATCATTACCATCATCGTTTAACATCTATCTTCCATGCTAGCATGGGTTAGACAAGAATTGTCCCACTTGAGGCAAGATTGGTTGGGTGACCGTGTCTCGCTTGTATAGGACTATCTGGCAGGTTTTCTACGGCTGGATGCCCTTCCTAACACCAACCACATTTACAGTGTGGACTGGGAGCTTTTTACCATGTTGTAAATTATAAAGGATTAATCCACTTCCATGGACTACTACTTTATTTTATTTACTCCTTCCCCCATGAAAGGATAAAAGGCAAATTTGACCTTCATGAGATTTGAACTCAGAAAACAAACAAATACCACAGTGCAGTTTGTCCACCACTCTAATAGCTCTGCCAGTTTGCCACATACAAAGGTAATGTGAAAGTTTATTTCCCATGGAAGATATGTGGGTTTGGCAGGAAGTGTGGGAGTTGTGTTGATGTTTCAATGAGTCAGACTTATTTCAAGTTTATTGTTCTGTGATAAGGAAACTACAAAAATTTGTATATATATATATATATATATATATATATGTGTGTGTGTATGTATAAAAGAAAGATCGACTTTCGTCAAATCGGACCGAGGAAACAATGTTTCCGTTGGTCTTTCCAATTGCTAATACTAACTATCGGTCGCAACGTGAAATAAAGTGTCTTGCTGAAGGACATAATGCATCGCCTGGTCCAAGAATCGAACTCACAACCTCACGATTGCGAATCCAATTCTGTAACCACTCAGCCACACGCCTTCACGTGTGTGTGTGTGTGTGTATATATATATATATATATATATATATATATATATATATATATATATATATATATATATATATATATATATATATATATATATATATATATATATATATATATATATATATATATATATATATATGTGTGTGTGTGTAGGTGTCACGACAAAAAAAACACACAGTCCACGCTGTAATGTGGCCGTGTAGGCAACACGGTAAAAACCTCCCAGACCCACACTGTAAATGTGGTTGGTGTTAGGAAGGGCATCCAACTGTAGAAAACCTGCCAGACAGTCCTATGCGAGCAAGACAATCACTCTTGCCTCAAGTGGGAAAACCCCCGTCCAAACCCATGCAAGCGTGGAACACGGACGTTAAATGATGATGATATATATATATATATATGGGAGTAGTATATTTATAGTATACAAGGATGCAATTCACTTCTAGCACTCAATTACCTCATATTATTTCCTAAAAATAAGGATGCCAGAGTATATTAATAAAGAGGATCTGCTACCATCTGATTTTCCAGCCCTGCTTAGTCACAGGGGTGTGGGTGGCTGACCACTCAACTACAGCCGAGAATACCATCAACCTTATTTGTTCTCTCTATCTACCAGTCCCCCACCACCTTGGCCGACAACTCTATATGGTCAGTTTGAGTTCAGACCTATATATATATATATATATATATATAGAGAGAGAGAAAGAGAGGGAGTTATCAGGTCGCTCTCGAGTAACCCAGTACTACCTGTCTCATGGTCGGGTCACCGGCGACTAAACTGGCAACCCCACCAAGCTTGCTTGGTGAGGAGGGTGATATTTGGACACCCTACGGGATGAAATACAAGACTCGGCAAAGGGTAGAGGAACTCAGCAGAGTCAACGGCCATCCAAATAGTATTTTTTTTAATACAAAGAGGTTAAACTCCGAGGCATAAAAAGCTGAGGGCTGTCGTATTTTCCATGGCAAACATTTGCACCGAAGATATGTGTTGTCAGTTCCAAAAAGTGTGGTTGGTCCTACACAAGCCTTCACCACTTAAACAAAACTTTGTGTGGGTAGTTCAACATCAGTTCACTTTCTCACATCAACTTTTGTTGGACACTCACACGTCGGATATTGACGAGAGAGTCCATCATAGTTATACTTTGGGAGGGTCATGTTGTTAATAAAAACACATGCACCTGCTGGTTTTCACTTCAATTTATTATAAATTTCTGGTTGGTTGTTTGGTTCGATAACCGGATGGTTGTTTATATAGTCAAAGTTCTTTTGTCACACATTCTATGAGTAACTAGGTTTTTATTTTGTCTCTCTCCTTTGTTCTGTCCTCACCATCTTGGTAGCATGCCCCTCCCAAAGTATAACAATATCTGTGAGTTAGTCCCAGGGTTACTTACTCCAGTAAGTACCACCGAATCCCAACCACTAAATTTATAGAAATAAGAGATAGAATTTTCATACAATTTCATTTCGTGTGAGAATTATCTCTCACTACATCTGAAGTAATAACTGAAGCATAATAAGTTTCTCAAATCGAGTATCAAAATGACTTGCGTTTATTGTAGTCCGTGAATTACATATGTGGTAAGCAAATGTACCTCGTGGCATGACAAGGTTATAATCCTGAACCATAAGATGTGGTTGGAAAAGGTTAGCATGCTTGCGCTCGATGTGACCAGTTTGAGAGGTGCCGCCAAAAGAGAGTAAATGAGCAAGAGAGGTCGAGTGACGTCAGAACACTCCCTTATATACTGGCCACGGGGAAGTAACTCCAATTAGTTTTTCTCCCGGGCAAGGTGGTGCTAGTCGCTACATATATATATATATATCTGTCCAACCCATATATATATTATATATGTCAAGCTGCCTCCCAGCCTTCGCCTCAGTCTGTACTGTGCTCAAATATATTCATAAGGCACCTATTGGCATCTATCGTAATGCCCATTTTCCTTAAAATAAAAGATGTTAAAAGGTATTTAAATATTGCATAACATAATTTTATAATTTTATTTAGAATATCTAAATACAGAAAGTAATAAAGATAATAGATAAAATGTATTCTACCAAAATTATAAAACATTTACAGGATTTCAGTATATACAATGTTTTTAACTTTTTTCTTTGGTGCATATACGAAAAATTTGTAGGGTCTTTCTAGTCTGAAATAACCTACATACAATTGACCTTGTGAGAAACAGCCCTCTTCTAGATGGAGACTGACAACCTGCAGTGTTTGACTTTGGGACCTGTTAATGGTCATTGCCTAATTTACTTCCACTGGGAAATGCAATCAGAGGACATCTGTTGGTATTAGCGGTATTCTGGGTGTAACTACAATGTCTCCCTTACCACATCCTGTGAGGATTTGGGCTTGGTAATGTGAGGCTCTAGTTCAGTCACAACCATATGCATCCCATTGCATAATTATGGCTGATCCAGATTTCTGGGAAGCATGACTGTGTCCTTCTACAATTCAAGGTTATGTGGCAGCATACCAGATAGTTCTAGACTGTTGAGAAATCCAACGGAGATAATAAACAGCTTCATCCTCGTCGGCACCTTTGTCGATAGATATATAGGTTCAGCGATCATTTATGAGAGATTTTTGTTGATGGCATTCGCTGTGATGTTTTTGGGGGGCAAGGTTTGCTCTTTCACACAGCCACTCCTAGTTGGAATGGTGGATTTCAAAATTGGGGAACACTTGATTAAGTTTACAATGCTTTCCACAACAGTACAAAAGGATGAAGGATCAAAACATCCTTCAGTATTAAGGGATTGCTTTTCTATAAATTTAAACTGTTGAGAGTTACTTATTTGTAACTCCCAGGGTCCACCTCGCATCCCGCTTCAGTTATTCACACTGAAGTAACCTCTGAGGGTCCCATCCCACAATTCCATTTTTGAAAAGAAGGTGATTGCAAGCATCTCGAAGGTCAGATTAGTTGAAAATGCACAATAAATCTAGGGGCTGGGGGAAATTAAAAAAAAGCGATTCCAGCAGGTGCTTTTTAAAAAAAAAAAAAAAAATCTAAACAACTGAGATATATATAGACATACAGAAAGAGTGAGAGAGACATATACAGATATAGAGGAAAAGAGATAGTGAGAGAGGGAGAGAGAGACGGGGGGGGGGGGGCATATAGACACGGAGAGAGAAAAGAGATATATGAAGAGAAAGTCATATAGAAATAGAGATATTGAGGGAGAGAGAAAGAATGAGAGACAAAGAGATATAGATAGAAACTATCATCATCATCATCATCATCATCCTCGTTTAACGTCCACTTTCCACGCTAGCATGGGTTAGACGGGAGTTGTCCCACTTGAGGCAGTTGGTTGGGTGACCGTGTCTCGCTCATATAGGACTATCTGGCAGGTTTTCTATATGAATGTATAAACCAGCAAAAGTACCTTCCACAGAGTCACTGTCCTAGAACGAGCAGTAAAAATCCCTCCCTCCCTCCCAATTCCGTTCTCTCTCTCTGCGTATATATATATATATATATATATATATATATATATAACTGCAGGCAGCCGAGCACAGATAAGTGAGCTTCTATTTGTTGTAGTTTAAGTCACTTTCACAATAGACAAGTTCTTATCTTAACATTTATATTACAGCTACATACATCATACATAAGTAAACTTTTGTGTCTTTAATTGACTGAAGACATGTATATTCAGTCTGTCTTGTTATGTTGACTTGAAGGTCACACTGAACTGTCTTCTGTAGCATCTTCACAAGAGATAGAGAGAGGGTTGAGATATATATATATATATAGAGAGAGAGAGAGAGTTGGTTTAACTCCTAACATCCTGTACCACATGAACCGATATTGGCTGAGAGCTGTTTTAATTAATAACATCCTGTATCACATAAGACCACATTAACAAAGCATTCTTAAAAAAATATAAAACAGCACTATGATTGCATCACAAAAAATGATAGTTTATTGAAAAAATACTCAATTATCTGTCCTCTAGTAAATATACTATAAACATTTAAATTAACAAACCACATGAAACTACATTAACAAGACGTTCTTGAAAAGTACAATACACTATTATGACTGCATCACATTAAAAGTTTATGCCTTTGATACTGCAAATCTTTCCACTTATAAAGATATTATCAACATACGAAGGGCAACTGAAAAGTTTTGAGCCTCCAAGAAACTGTAGCATATACAAATATTTTCTTCCACTGGTGTTGATACTGCAAATCTTTCCACTTATAAAGATATTATCAACATACGAAGGGCAACTGAAAAGTTTTGAGCCTCCAAGAAACTGTAGCATATACAAATATTTTCTTCCACTGGTGATGAAGGGCCTGGATCCTGCTGAAGTAGAACTCTTTAGTTTGGTCCTCCAGGTAAATGTCCACATCGTCTGTGGTATAGTGTTGTCGAACCATATCCTTTTTTATGTTCAGGAACACATGGAAGTCAGAGGGTGTGAGGTCTGGCATTGTATGGTGGATGAGGGATGAGTTGGAACCCACAATAACAGATTGTTGCCATTGCCATCACCGAGGTGAGGGAAGGGGTATTATCATGATGAAACAAGACCCCTTTCGTCAGCAATTCTGGCCTCTTCTTCTTGATGTTCTCATGTAGACGTTTAAACAGGTTGGCATAGTATTCTCTGGTGATGGTATGGGCCTTTTGGAAATAATCCAACAACACTATCAACAGGAAAGATCATGGCTACCATTTTCTTGTGCATCTCAGAAAATGGTAGCCATGATCTTTCCTGTTGATAGTGTGACCTTGGCCTTCTTCGACGTGGATGAGGATGGATGCTTCCACTGTTTACACTGCTCTTTTGTTTCAGGTTGGTAGTGATGAACCCAGGTCTCGTCCATGGTTACAAATTGTGCCAGGAAATCTTCTACATCAACTTCAAAAAGTTCCAAATTGTCGGAGGACATGATGTGATGAGTGTGTTTTTGTTGTTCACTCAAAAGATGTGGGACCCAGCGTGCAGACACCTTTCTCAAACCAATTTCATTCGATATCTAACATGTTTGCTATCTGGCAAGATGACGGTCATCAATCCTCCAGCACCATCCCAAGGACAAGGTCAATATTCTCTGATGGGGTCATTGCTGATGGCATCTCAGACTCCAAGACATCTTCCACACTAATTCATTGACCCAGTGTTTGACCGTGGCATATGATAGAGCATCTTCCCCTGTGTCTTGCATGTCCTTATGGATCTTAGCTGGGGTCATGCTTTTCAACTGCATATACTTGATCACTGCTTGATACTTGAGTTTCTTTATTTTTCATAAAATGCCTGAGTACATCAACTTTAGGGCTTATGCTTGTGGTCAGTAGCTTTATGGTTTAGACTGTATTGTAGATTAGGGGCTATACTCAGGAAGGATCATTCTATTCTCATTTATTTTCAGTCAGTATTGAAGTCCCCATATATTAGGGTTTGTATTGTAGTTCTAGACCCCCCTCTACATATGTTGGGGGCAGTACCTAGATAAGCACTCGCTCAACATATTTGGAGGGGGGGGGGGCATATTTTTTAGAGGTCAATATTGTATTTTAGGGGTTTCAGTACTATGGTCACTAGATGCAGGAAATGAAATAAGTGGGATAACAGTCAGTCTCCCTCATTCTGTATCTCTCTCTCTCTCTTGTCTGCACCAAAATATGTAGATAGAGATATAAAAGGATAGAGAGAAAGAGAGATAGTTAGATAGATAGAAACTGACAGACATAGACAGGGTCAAATGTGGTATGTGAGAGCTATCAATCTCTGTCTATTGTATCACCTGATACATTCCTTTTTGTCATTGTCCTCTCTTAATCCCCCCCCCCTCCTCCTCTACTCAACTTTTGATTTATAATCTGTCTTTTAACAACACTTTGCTGTTGTTCTGGTGGTGTTTGTGATGGTGTTGATGGGGTTGTTTGTAGTGGTGGTGGTGGGGATGGTGGTAGTGTGTGTTTGTAGTGGTGGTGTTTGTGATGGTGTTGATGGGGTTGTTTGTAGTGGTGGTGGGGATGGTGGTAGTGTGTGTTTGTAGTGGTGGTGTTTGTGATGGTGTTGATGGGGTTGTTTGTAGTGGTGGTGGTGGTGGGGATGGTGGTAGTGTGTGTTTGTAGGGGGGGATGGTGATAGTGTATGTTTGTAGTGGCGGTGGTGGTGGGGATGGTGGTAGTGTGTATTTGTAGTGGCGGTGGTGGTGGTGGTGTGTGTTTGTAGTAGTGATGGTGGGAATGTTGTGGTGTAGAATTAAACACAAGGTCGTATTCTTTCCTGTCATTTATGTCTTTCTGTCTCTGACACAATACAATGTCACACCATGTATGTATATCATCATCATCATCATCATCAATTTACAACCTGGCATGGATGCATTGTATTCTGTGTCTGTGTACATACATGTATTCAATGTTGGCAAAATGTGTGTGTGTGTATTAAATATTGGCGAAATTGTGTGTGTGTGTGTGTGTGTGTGTGTGTGTGTGTGTGTGTGTGTGTGTGTGTGTGTGTGTGTGTGTCATTACCATCATTTAATGTCCAATCTCCCATATCAAGGAATGGCCAGTTGCTTAAACCAGAATGTACTCTGTGTTTTATTGTGGCATTCACCCCAGGGAGTTTGTCATGTCTTTGACACAACTAAAGGAGTTCCTTTCAATCCTTTGTTTGCTATGGTTGGATGCCCTTCCTATCACCAACCACTTTACAGAGTGTACTGGGTGTGTTATCATGGCACAAGCACTGGGGTAGATAGAGGTTGTTAACTTGACTGAAAGCTCTCCATACTCTATGGCGGGCATATGAAACTGAGGGTCCCCCGAGGGCCACACGGGTCACATATGATGTGTTGTCTGAGCGCCACATGGGTCACATATGATGTGTTGTCTGAGGGCCACACACGACAACTAATTGTGGACATTACAACTGATTTTACAAAGATAAAACATGCTCGCACTGTAAAAATCTTTGTGCAGGCCGCAGGTGTGCTTGTAAATATGCCTGCATGTTTGACATGCCTGCTCTAAGGGGTTGGGAGAGATAGGAAGCATGACATGGTTAAGGGACAGTGAGTGAGGAATAAGTGTATGTATGACAGATGTGCTAGGATTTGTCAAAGTGGTGAGAGGAAAGTGGGGAGTGGGTGTGATCTCGCATACAGGTGGAATACAGTGATGCAAACAAATTACTAAGGAGTTATGTTAAATGTGGTTTCATGTGGTACAGGATGTTAATAGTCAAGACAGTTCTTTGCCTCTCTGCTAATGTGGTTTCATGTGGTACAGGATGTTAATAGTCAAGATAGCTCTCTGCTAATGTGGTTTCATGTGGTACAGGATGTTAATAGTCAAGATAGCTCTCTGCTAATGTGGTTTCATGTGGTACAGGATGTTAATAGTTAAGACAGCTCTTTGCCTCTCTGCTAATGTGGTTTCATGTGGTACAGGATGTTAATAGTCAAGATAGCTCTCTGCTAATGTGGTTTCATGTGGTACAGGATGTTAATAGTCAAGATAGCTCTCTGCTAATGTGGTTTCATGTGGTACAGGATGTTAATAGTTAAGACAGCTCTTTGCCTCTCTGCTAATGTGGTTTCATGTGGTACAGGATGTTAATAGTCAAGATAGCTCTCTGCTAATGTGGTTTCATGTGGTACAGGATGTTAATAGTTAAGACAGCTCTTTGCCTCTCTGCTAATGTGGTTTCATGTGGTACAGGATGTTAATAGTCAAGATAGCTCTCTGCTAATATGGTTTCATGTGGTACAGGATGTTAATAGTCAAGACAGTTCTTTGCCTCTCTTCTAATGTGGTTTCATGTGGTACAGGATGTTAATAGTCAAGTCAGCTCTTTGCCGCTCTTCTAATGTGGTTTCATGTGGTACAGGATGTTAATAGTCAAGCCAGCTCTTTGCCTCTCTTCTAATGTGGTTTCATGTGGTACAGGATGTTAATAGTCAAGACAGTTCTTTGCCTCTCTTCTAATGTGGTTTCATGTGGTACAGGATGTTAATAGTCAAGCCAGCTCTTTGCCTCTCTTCTAATGTGGTTTCATGTGGCACAGGATGTTAAGAGTTAACCTGTTTCTGTCTTTAATATATTCTAATCACGAATCACACAACACACTATTATCTCTTTATCTTAAGGTGACCACCTTAGTTAACCCTATGCCTACCCTTTAGTCATATATACACATATAATAGGTGCTGGCATGACTATGTAGTTAAGGAATTTGCTCTGCAACCACCTGATTTTGGGTTCAATCCCACTACACGGAGGTGGTACCTTTGGCAAGTGTCTTCTACTATAGTTTTTGCTTGACCTAATCTGTAGTGACTGAAATTTGTTAGACTGAAACTACAGAAGCTCATCATATATGTATATATAAACAAACATATGTGGAGGTACGTGGCCTAGTGGTAAGGGTGTTGTACTTACGATCATAATGTCATGGGTTCAATATCTAGCTTGCGTGTTGTGTTCACACATACACAAACTTCATTTCACGTTGCTCCAGTATACTCAGTTGAAAATGAGTACCAACAATAGCTGGGGGTTTAACCCTGCAATGGACTGGCATCCTGTCCAGGGGAGAGTCCTGTACTCTGTCGCTTCACGTCATGAAACTGGGATAAGTACTGGCCAAATGAGCCCTCCGGCTTAAAACAGACTTTAGACTTTATTTTTAATAAACAAACATATACATAGCTAATCTCTCAGACTTTTATGAAACACTGAGGAGGTAAATTTAAGATAAGGAGTGGTGTGCTTATGTGAGGAGATGCTATAAAATAGGCTGAAGACCCTTGAAGATAGAGAGATATGGGGTTAGAGTCCTCGGCTGCTATGAGGAAGTTAACCCCATATCTTTCATAGCGGCTGATAACAACTTTTTTTTCCATCTATAAAGGTCTTCACTCTATTTTATAAGCTATTTTATAGCATCTCTGCACATAGACACACTACTCTTTACATAAGTATAACTCTTGCCAGAAAGAAACAGTTATTTATTCTTGCCAGTATATATGTCTGCTTTATTTGAAAAGAAATAGATAATAAGAAATAGATAATTAGAAAAATGTAGTTCTATTCTAGCTAATAATAATACTATATTTATGTATTTTTACTCTAATGAAATAGATATTTAGTTAGAAGGCTCCATAGTAGTAGTTGATAGCTCCTATTACCTAGATGACCTAATTAGTGGAAAAAGTTGTTCTGAAAATAAGAATAATTTAATGAGCTACTACTCCTGTTGACAATAATAGGTTCTCTTTATGAACAAAATGTCGGCTGAATGATACCTGCATGTGATGTACAATGTTGCTTGGTAGTGAGACATGGGCAGTAAATGCAGAAGATATGTGAAGGCTAGAGAGAAATGAACCAAGCATGCTTCAATGGATGTTTGATGTTAATGTGTGTTAACAACAAATAATAAATGAGCTGAAAGAAAAACTGGATAAAAGAGACATCAGAGTTAGTGTGCAGGAGAAAAGACTGCGACATGTGATCAGTATGGATGACAATTGTTGTCCATAAGAAAGGTTGTTTGATCAGGAGCCTTGGAATGATGCTTTATCAAAGACTGAAGCCGCTTATGAAGTGTGACTGAGATATGAACTTATATGAAGTGTGACAGACAGAGATCCCGCCATTGTTTCGAAAGCTGCACATTTGTGTAGCAAATAATGTTTGAAAATATTCAAAGCAAACCGTGTGTTGTCTGAAAAGGTTAACTGAAGCATGGTGTACAATGAAAGAATTCAATGAGAATTTTTGTTCAATCATACATATTTAGGTAAATCAGGTCATTTGTAGTGTGTGTGTATGTGTGGGTAGCGCCAAGAGGGGTGGGGGTTGATCAATGTAATGGTGTGCTTGTATGTGTGTGTTTGTGTGGCTGGGAAAGGGGTTGCCAACGGTTGTGATTGTATATATGTGTGTGTCTGGGATAGGGGGTTGTCATAGTTGTAGTAGTGTTTGTGGTGGGGCAGGGAATCAGTGATGTGGTGGTTGATGAGCTGGGAAGAGGTCAGAGTATGAAAGCAAACATGGGAGGAGAGACTAAATAGGATTTTTGAGATGAATAGGGAGAGCAAGGTTTGCTGAAATTCCCCCTCACCTCAGAGTTTCAGTCAGTCGATGGTGGAGAGGGGAGGAAAGGGAAAGATGGAGAGAGAGAGAGAGAGAGAGGCAGAAAGAGATGGGAGGGAAAGAGAGAAAGAGTAATATGAACAAATTGTTTTCAATATGAAATATCTACTAAGTTATGTTATTATTCTCTTAAATGTCTACCATCACTCACCACCACTACCACCATCAACACCACAACCACCACCATCAACACCATCATCAACACTACTACCACCACACCATCAACACCACCAACAACAACACCACCAACAACGGCATCAACAGCACCACCGCCACTACCATCATCAACACCACCACCAACACCACCACCACCATCATCAACACCAACACCACCACCACCAACACCAATAATAACACCTTTATGTGAGTTTAACTTTAGGAACCACACATGACACAATACATGTACACCACACATACACACACCACATATACACCACACATACACACACCACACATACACACACCACACATACACACACCACACATACACACACCACACATACACACACCACACACCACACATACACACACCACACATACACACACCACACATACACACACCACACATACACACACCACACATACACACCACACATACACACCACACATACACACTACACATACACACTACACATACACACTACACATACACACACTACACATACACACTACACATACACACACCACATACACACACCACATACACACACCACATACACACACCACATACACACACCACATACACACCACACATACACACATCACACATATGCACACCACACATATGCACACCACACATACACACACCACATACACACCATACATACACACACCACACATACACACACCACATACACACATCACACAATGCAAGCAACAGTTATGTATAGAATATGAAATATTAAGTTCAGATTTGTTGGTTTTCTATAGAAAGAAAGAAGCATGGGAAGTATAATATATATTCTATATATACCCCTACATGAATGCCTTGCTGTGTGTGTACTCATACACACACCTTCCTTCATGAATGCATTGCCACGTGTGTCTATGTTTATGTATATATATATATGTGTGTGTGTATATATATATATATATATATATATATATATATATATATATATATATACACTATGCCTGAAAGACTTGCTCTGTGTGTGACCCACAAGTCTAACTTCTTTAGAAAGCAAGGAAAAGGATTTTAACCCTTTTGATACCAACCCACTTAAAACTACACCTGGTTCTATGATGTATATATGAAACTGACTGTTTCAAAGTGTTTATTATTGATCTAGAAACCTTCCATCTTAATTTTTTTGTAAGAGCCTTTAAATCATGCTCTAAACACCAAATTATTAATGAATGTTAATTATATTACCAAATCTCTGTAAATTGTTGAGTATTTTCAAATTACAGTTTTTACAGTTTCAATGTAATTAAAATGTAATTTTCTTCTTTTTTTTACTACTTCAAGGCAAATATTACTAATTTTACTTTGTTCTCAAAGCAAATAATTAAAAATTAAGATTAAATTAAATTAAATTCTAAGCCATACACTTTCCAGAGCAAACTGAAAGCACCCTCTCACCCTAAAAAATTTTGGGGAACTCTCTTAAATACACTAAGATTCTTCTACCTTAAGGCAAATAAGTTAATTTCAAAGTCCTATGCCTTTCATTGGCAAAGAAGAAATAACCCCCAATTTTCCCAGAATCTCTCCTTAACAGACAAGGCACTGACGAAAACGCTGTATCAGAAATCTTTCCTTGCATCCCTGTCCTACCATGATTTAAAAGTTTTTTCACTACCTCTGTAAAAACATGCATCTGGCTACTTATCCTACCATATATAACTTGACTATAAAACACGTATCCTAAAAATATTAGCACACAGCTAGATGGAAAGGGCCTCCAAGCCACCTTCAAGTTAAAGTCCTTAATCTTATTGTAGACTTTTTTACCTATTGTTTCACCATCTATTTCAATAGGGACATATAATTAATTAACCTTGCTAACATCACATCGATTCCTATTCACCTCTAAACTCTTCAGATAAATCTTGTGCAGCTGACAAAGTGTTCGTTCACCTAAGACTTTGTTACTACACATTTTTTCTTCAGCTGAGTAGACTAGAACAACATGAAATGAAGTGCTTTGCTCAGGACACAACGTATAGCTTGGTCCATGAATCAAACCCACAACCTATTAATTAAGAGTGAGTCCAATGTCCTAACCACTAAGCTGCATGTCTTCACATTTTCAAAGAAAGCTGTTCCTTTGTCTATTCTGCATATGAAGAGGTTATTTTATCATACTCTCTCTCTCTCTCTCTCTCTCTCTCTCTCTCTCTCTCTCTCTCTCTCTCTCTCTCTCTCTCTCTCTCTCTCTCTCTCTCTCTCTCTCTCTCATATATGTATTACTCTCTCTCACATACATGTATTACTCTCTCTCTATAGAAGAAAAATACATCATAGATTCACCTTCTGTCTTCTCAACAAACACTGCCCTTGTCTTGTGAGAGATGTGTGTGCATGTCTATATATATTATATATATACATATATATATATGTGTGTGTATATATATTATATATATACATATATATGTGTGTGTGTGTGTGTTACTGATAACTCCCCTTCTTCATTCTTTCTTTCCTTTCTGGAGTTGTATGTCAAGATAACTGCATCTCCCACCATCACCACCCTTTACTATTCCTCCTGACCCACCACCAACAACAACACTACCACCATCACCATATCATCAACAGCAACACTATCATCATCATCATCATCATAACCATAATGCATTCAATGTTAGCACTGGATAGTGTTAACTGTTGTTATTATTATTATTGTTGCTCTTATATTTAGTTAACTAGAGCAAATAGTAAGCTTAACCCTTTAGTATTTACATTACTCTATATTTATATATTCACACTAAGCACTTTATTTCACATAATATCGAATCTATGAGATTTTGATATTATTTATTTTGAGAACAATACCTTAACATCAGCACGAGTGGCCAGTTACAGTTGGTTTGAACAGAGAGAGGTGAGAGAATTCTGGCCAGATATGGCCGGTTTAAATGCTAAAGGGTTAAGACTTACAAATATGTCGGCTATTGTTGCTATATTCACTCAAGAAAACAGTGAAGTTATTAAAATTTCAGACCGGCTCACCTCTAAAATCCCAAATGAGGATCCCATGAAAAGTGCCCCAGAATGGGGAGAAATGAGGCAAAATGGGGAGATTTTACATGAAAACTATACCCATTTTCACAAAAGACTTTTAACAGCCACCCCAGATGGGGTTAGCTAACGGGTCTGAGATTTATATATATTTTCACACTGTCCTTTAACTTCCTCCCTTAATAGGAAGTTTAGTGTATTCGTTCATGCATGGAAACATACATACTGTATATAGACACAGACACACAAGCATATATATATATATATATATATACGATGAGATGAAAGAATGGTATTTAACTAATGTAATGGTACGCGATGGGGCCCATCCACAGCCCCGGCGGACAGAATGTAGAAGGCGTTTCCCCGGAGGACGGCAAGGGAGACGTGCTGGAAAAGCCACTCCAACTCGCGGGGCTCAGCGCCTATGGTAGTGAGTAAGGAGGTAGCCCTGGGGCCGAGGACACCAGAAGTTTCCACTGCCAGGGGAACGACCGCAAACCTGATAGAGAGCAACCTGTATTTGAGGAGTTTGGCCCCCTCAGCCCGACGTGCAGCAGAACCTGGGTCAGTCGCAGACTGCACCAGGTTGCGGCTGCAGAAAGTGTCGGTGCAAGTGGCATCCCAGACGAGGGGTTTGCCACCGCGGAACTGGAAGATGGTCATGCCATCTGGCCTTTTGCCGTCCCCTCGGTCCAGCCCCACCGGCTCGAGCTGGGATGAGGGGAAATATTTAGATATGTTGTGTTTATATCAACATTTTAATGTCGTTGGTGATGTTGATGTTCTTTTTAGTGTTGGAGTGATGTTGGTGTTGTTGTGATGATGTTGGTGTTGTTGTGATGCTGCTGGTGTTGTTGTGATGTTGTTGCTGTTGTTATGTTGTTGCTGTTGTTATGTTGTTGATGTTGTGATGTTGTGATGTTGTTGATGTCGTTGATGCTGTTGTTGTGATGTTGTTGATGTTGTTGATATTTGTGTTGTTGTTGATGCTGTTGCTGTTGTGATGTTGTTGATGATGCTGGTGTTGTTGGTGATGTTGATGTTGTGATGCAGTTGGTGGTGTTGTGATGTTTTGGTGCCACCAACACCACAACTACCACCACCACTTCCACCATCACCACTGCCACCAGCACCACAACTACCACCACCACTGCCACCATCACCACCACCACTGCTGCCATCACTATTACCACCATCACCACTACCACCATCACCACCACACCTGCCACCACCACCACTACTACAAGGCATAACTGACATTTTATCAAGTATATTTTTGATATTTCTATAATTATAGAGAAATGTCAATAAATCACTAAACACACACACATGTTCTCACACAGAAACAAACATGATCACACACACACACACACACACACACACACACACACACACACACACACACACACACGGTCACACATGCTCACACATACACACTCACACATGCTCACACATACACACTCACAGATGCTCACACATACACACAAACACATGCTCATCCACACACATTCATTCATAGTGACATATACACACTATCACACACACATGCACAATGTGCACACACACTCAAGTGGATTCACACAGATTATTTGGCAGTATCTGTAGAACATCAGACAACATGCTTCGTGGCATAGAGTTACGGCCCTTTATATTGAGTTCAAATCCCACTGAGGTTAGCTTTGCCTCTCATCCTTATGGGCTCAATAAAATAAAGTACCAGTAACGTACTGAGTAATTGCTGGCCTTGTGCCAAATGTAGAAACAATTATTATAGACTGAGAGCAGTGGATTGGCATAGTCAGTAGAGCATCAGACAACATGCTTGGCAGTGTTTAGTTAGGCTCTCTATGGTCTGTGTTCAAATCCTGCTGAGGTCAACTTTGTTTTTCATTTTTCCAGGTCTGACCGATAAAATAAACAACCAGTTAACTACTGGGAGTTGATATAATCAACTTTACCCATCCCCTCCCTAATTGCTGGCCTTGAGCCTAGATTAGGAACCAATATTATCATTTATATAATGCTGAGCAATGTAATATTTTAAAGGCTTTTATAAACATAATGTATATTATTTGATATATAAACTTTACATACATGAATACATACAGCCATATTGGAGCAAACACCCTAATTCTCTCTCTATCTGCCCCCCCCCCCCCTCTTGTTTGACCTCTGCTGTTATATATCACATATAAATGTCTAATGCTTTACTCACATTCATATGGTGATCAATTTATGTTGTTTTGATTGGTGGCTTAGCTATGACGAATGTTTTGGCATATGCTATATATGGTCATTGTGTCATTACAATAGCAGAGGTCCTACGAGCTTTTCATTCCAGAGTTGGGCCAGATTGATACAGATCAAACCTTGAGCTGATCAATAGCGAAACGCGTGTCACCAATCAATAAACGTAATGAAGGCTTAACAAATCGTCCTTGTATTATATATATATATATATATATATATCATCATCATCATCATCATCAACATTTTACGTCCGCTTTTCCCAGCTTGCAAGGGTGGGACGGGAACTGATTCTGGCTTGATTTCTACAGCTGGATGCCCTTCCTAACACCAACCTCATTTACAGTGAGATCTGGGAGCTTTTTTTGCTGTGGCACCTCCACGACCACTTTACAGTGGAAACAACACATCACCCGGTCTGAGAATTGAACTCACAACCTTTCGATTGCAAGGCCAATGCTCTAACCACTAATATATATATATATATATATATATATATATATACACGTGCGCACATGCATACACACACACACACACACACACACACACACAAGCATGCGAAACAAGAGGTGTGAGTTCAATTCCCATGCATGCTGATATCCATTTTTCTCACCTTCTGGGGGTTTATTTATTTTGTTATTAGACTATTTTCTGCAGTCAAAAGCAAAGCATATATATATATATATATATATATATATATATATATATATATATATATATATATATATATGCTTTGCTTTTATATATATATATGCTTTGATTATATATATATATATATATATATATATATATATAATCAAGGTTTAGCAAATAAGAAAAAGTTTCAAAATAAATTTCAAAAAATTCACTGTACTCACTATGGTTACCTTTACTGAATCAGTTTCGAGTCTCAAAAATAAATGGGCAGTCCTTGCGGCCTGCCATTGAAAAGATAAACTCTCGTCATATATCATCATCATCATCATCGTTTAACGCCCATCTTCCCTGCTTGCATGGATATATATATATATATATCATCATCATCATCATTTCATTTTACGTCCGCTTTTTCCCTGCTTGCAAGGGTGAGACGGGAACTGATTCTGGCTAGATTTCTACAGCTGGATGCCCTTCCTAACACCAACCTCATTTACAGTGAGTGCTGGGTGCTTTTTTGCCGTGGCACCTCCACGACCACTTTGCAGTGGAATGATATGGACCTATCATCCCTATCATCTCATTTCTACAGCTGAGTAAACTGGAGCAATGTGAAATAAAGTGTCTTGCTCAAGGAAACAACACATCACCCGGTCTGAGAATTGAACTCACAACCTTTCGATTGCAAGGCCAATGCTCTAACCACTAAGCCATGTGCCTCCATATATATATATATATAAGCAAGATGTTAACTTTGTCTGTGTGTCTGTCTGTCACAGACATAATAAACAGTTGTGATTCTCACAGCACTTTAGCAGGTCAGGCTCTGATAACCCCATTCCCACAGTTTACTGTTGTTCTTAATAATAAGGGCGGTGGATTGGCAGTATCAGTAGAGGGTCGGACGCCATGCTTTTCAGCATAGTTACGACCCTTTGCGATCTGAGTTCAAATCCCGCCGAGGTTGACTTTGCCTTTCATCCTTACGGGGTCGATAAAATAAAGTACCAGTAATGCACTGGGTAATTGCTGGCCTTGTGCCTAAAGTAGAAACAGTTCTTAATAATAACAATGATGATGATGATGACATCCTTATGGCTTACAATTGTAGATCTATGATTGTATATGCATGTGTACTATATACATGTACATGTTTATGTGCATGCATATATATACATTTATATGAATATGTGCATGTATGTATGTACATGTGCATATGTGTGTGCATGTATTTATTTTTTATGATTAATTTCTCAGAAACAAGACACTTTGGACTTTAGACAACACCAACTAGGTAGTCAAGCATGCATGTATGCATGTGTGTGTGTATATGTGTATATATATATATATATGTATATATAGGTAATTCCACAACAGTTGGTTCACCATACCGAGAACAATTGTCTCGCCTTGATCCGTGAGACAATTGTTCTCGGTATGGTGAACCAACTGTTGTGAAACTGCTTCTACCAAACTAGTCTCATGGAGTGAGTGCTCTACTACTATGGATAAAACTCACTAGTGTTCTACTAGTATATATATATATATATATATATATATATATATATATATATATATATATATATATAAGAGGTTTGCCCCAAAAGTAAGGGTACTGATGTTTTATATAGATGTCTATTAGATGTGGAACTCGGGCATTTGTGAAGAGACCTCAAGGCAGCAAGATGCTGACCATCGATCCCATACTCTTTCAGAACCTTCCACAGTAGGTACCGAGTAATGCAGTCATATATCTTTTCAAGGTCTACAAAAACAAGAATATACCTCTTAGCAATACTCCCACGATTTCTCGAAAACCTGCTGCAGTGTGAATATTTGGTCAGTTGTGCTGTATGTGGGGCAAAATCTGCTCTGTTCACCAGCTCACTTGGACTCATAGATATCCCTGCATCTCTTTGCCAGACACCTAGCATAGACTTTATTGGGGAGGCTTAACAAGGAGAACCCTCTATAATTGGAACAATCTCTCTTGTCTCCCTTTTTGAAAATTGTGATTTTATATATATATAAAATACCCCATCCATGCCTACACTATCACTCCTTGGCAATGGTCACCATTACTACACCACATATCTGTGTCATCATCATTCGACATCTGATTTCCCTTCTAGTAAGAGTTGGAGGGCTTTTCACAGACTGACTCAGTACTCAAGCGAGCTGCTGACCTCTCAGATGTTCCAAGCCTACATCTCGCTTATATATCATCCCTCACTCTACCAAATGCATTTTATAGTGGTGCAAGCGCTAGGGAGGTTGTCATGTCTTTGACACAAGTGAAGTGTCCTGTTGACCATTTGTTTGGCAGGATGTCTATGGCTGGAATCCCTTCCTATCCTCAATCACATTACAGAGTGTACTGAATGCATTTGTGTAGATAACCAACACTAAGAAGATTAAGTTGTTAAGTCATTGACACAGCTCGTATATATGATGTATATATGTATATAACACAGATGTTAAATGATGACGATGATATATACATATATACATACCACTAAATACTAGTGTACTCAGTGACTACCACCATAACTAGTTACAAACTAAGTGACATATTATTTTGTCTATTAATTCTCATAAACTAATTCTCACATTGGTGGTAGTGGCGGTGGCGGTAATTGTACGTGTGTGGGGTAAGTTGTTAGTGGGCACACACATATATAGATACATACATTGTACATACACATATACACAAACAGACAGACACACACACATATATATATATATACATACATCATACATATATACAGATACATATATTATACATACACATATACACGAATATACACACACATATAAATACATACATATATATAGATATATACACACACATATATAGATACATACATTGTACATACACATATACACAAACAGACAGACACACACATATATATATATATATACATACATCATACATATATACAGATACATATATTATACATACACATATACACGAATATACACACACATATAAATACATACATACATTATGCATACATATACACGAACACACACAAACAGACATATATATAGATATATACACACACATATATAGATACATACGTTATACATACACATATACACGAACATACACACACATATTTAGATATATACACACACACATATATAGATACATACCTTATGCATACACATACACGAACATACACACACATATAAATACATACATTATACATACACATACACGAACACATATATACATTATACATATATATACATACACATATTTACATATAAATATATACATTATACATATACATGAACACATACGCATATTCACATATAAATATATACATTATACATATTCACATATAAATATATACATTATACATAAACATGTATATATTTATATGTGAATATGTGTATATGTTCATGTATATGTATAATTGTTTCTACATTTGGCACCAGGCCAGCAATTATCCCAGTGCATTACTGGTACTTTATTTTATCGACCCCGTAAGGATGAAAGGCAAAGTTAACCTCGGCGGGATTTGAACTCAGATCATAAAGGGAGGTAACATGTATATGTATAATGTACATTATACATATACATGAACATATACACATATTCACATATTGCTCACTTTGACTGGAATAAAGCAGACTGGAACTGTTACTGCACCGAGTTGCAACGTCCAAACTGGCTTGAGTTCTACGACTCTGGAATGTCAATACTGTACTGCAGAACATCCTGAGCTCAATATGGACAGCATGTGCAGCATCGGTGCCACGTAAGCGGAAAAAACATCCCAAAAGTGCAATTTGGGAGACTGCAGCAGTTCGTCTTGCCAGAAAAGAACGTTGCAATGCTGAACGTGAGTACAAACTGCACAAATCAGACATCAATAGGAAGAGGCGAAATAGATCGTCCAACCACCTCAAACAGGTGACAAAAAAGGCGGTGCTTCAATTTGAGCAGCGCATAGCAACCAGCCCTGACAGTAAGGTGTTCTGGAAGTATGTTCACTCAAAGCAGAGGCCTCACTCTCCAGTTGGTCCTCTTCGCAATCCCCACACAAGCCAGGTTACTGACGACCCCAAGGAATGCGCAGAGCTTATTGCTGAATGCTATGCAGGCATTTTCACTATTGAAGACCAGAATGTACCGTCTCCACCACCTATGACACCGGACTCTATTACAACCATGGAATTTACACCTGCAATGCTGCGACGTTACCTAAAAAATAAATGCAACCATGCCTCTCCTGGCCTTGATGGTGTTACGTACCTGCTTCTTAAACGTGGTGGGTACTTCCTTCTGCACCAGCTATCACGCTTCTTCCAATTCTGTATGAACCACGGTGCTACTCCAGAACAGTGGAAAACTGCCAGTGTCATTCCTCTGTTCAAAAAGGGTGACCACACATCACCTGTGAACTATCGTCCAGTCAGTCTTACTAGCTGCATTGCCAAACTGATGTAATCCTGTGTTAGAGAAACACTTTGGAACTTCTGGAACTCTCACAGTCTTATCCGGACCTCGCAATTTGGATTTATCCCCAACTCCAGCTGCTGTGATTAACTTATCGAGTTTCTTGAAGACATCACCCGGATCACTGATGGCAGCTCAAGAGTGGATGTTGTTTACCTTGACTTTGCGAAAGCTTTCATTCAATTCTGTGCCACACAAAAGGCTATGGCAAAACTCTCTGCAATGGGTGTGAAGGATGATCTTTTTAACTGGTTGAAATCCTTCATTCTCAGTCGAAGAGAGGTAGTCACGGTTCTGGGACAGCATTCCTCACCATATGTCATCTGGTGTACCACAGGGATTTGTTCTTGGCCCCCTTTTGTTTGTGGCATATATTAATGACATAGATGCCAACTTAAAGAATGCCACAGTATTAAAGTACGCAGATGACATCAAGCTGTACCTTGAGATTAAAAGGACAGATCCTGAACACTATAGATTTTGCTTGCAGTCTGACCTGGACACAATGCAACAATGGATCTCAGACTGGCAACTCAAGCTAGCTGCGGACAAGTGCACCACCATGCATTTTGGGAGTAAAAACCCAGCGTCCACATACTCTCTTCACAGCACTAATATCAAGAAGTCTTCTTCTGAACGTGACCTGGGCATTACGGTCAGCAGCGATTTGCATTGGACGAAGCACGTCTCTAAAATTGTCAAGAGGGCCGAAGGTGTCTTAACATCATTCAGCAAGACCTTTGTCAGCCGCTCTCCAGCTATCTATTTAAGGCTGTACATGGTTATGGTGTGGCCACACTTAGAATTTGCATCACCAGTCTGGAACCCCTATCTTGCTCAGAAAATTGACTGCCTGGAAACTGTTCAGAGACGTGGAACCAAGCGAATACCCTCCATTAGGCATCTACCATACTCTGAACGCTTTGCTTCCCTGGGCATGGATACATTGAAGCTCCGACGCTTGGCAACTGACTTGGTAAACACCCACAAAATTATTAACCATCTTGCCAACAACAACCCTGAGTACCTTCTTGATTTCCATGTGTCTAACACACATGGGCATGCCCACAAAGTCAGAAAACAGCACAGTTCCCATGACTTTTGGAAACATTTTTTCACGCTCAGAGTTGCTGAAGCATGGAACAAACTACCTGCATCAGTTGTTAGTTGTCATGGCACTGCATCCTTTAAAACCTCCATGCTTCCCGAGATTCGCCAACACTACACCTAAAGTTCCCCTCCATACACATACACACATGTATATCATGACTCATACACTATTCACTTCCCTGACATTTGTATATTATTCTATGTACTATACATGCACCTTTGACGAGTTGTAGTGCACCTGAGCACTGTACACAATAATCTCATTATTATTATTATATATACATTATACATATACATGAACATATACACATATTCACATATAAATATATACATTATACATATACATGAACATATTCACATATAAATATATACATTATACATATACATGAACATATACACATATTCACATATAAATATATACATTATACATATACATGAACATATACACATATTCACATATAAATATATACATTATACATATACATGAACATATACACATATTCACATATAAATATATACATTATACATATACATGAACACATTCACATATAAATATATACATTATACATATACATGAACATATACACATATTCACATATAAATATATACATTATACATATACATGAACATATACACATATTCACATATAAATATATACATTATACATATACATGAACACATTCACATATAAATATATACATTATACATATACATGAACATATACACATATTCACATATAAATATATACATTATACATATACATGAACATATACACATATTCACATATAAATATATACATTATACATATACATGAACACATTCACATATAAATATATACATTATACATATACATGAACATATACACATATTCATTAACTGCTTTGGATCTCCGTTGGACTAATGTTCTAGCTTTTGTTCTGTTGTGTTTTTGTTTTTTTCAATAGGAAACCTCGTGATAGCCCACTTCTAATAAGTGTTTCTACTTTTGGCACAAGGCCAGCAATTATACCAGTGTATTACTAGTACTTTATTTTATCGACCCCGTAAGGATGAAAGGCAAAGTTAATCTTGGCGGGATTTGAACTCAGAATGGCAAGGGCCGTAACTCTATGCGTCAAGGCATGGCGTCCGACCCTCTACCAATACTGTCAATGGTTTCTTATAAAGGCACAAGGAACAATTTTGGAGGAAGGGAAAGTCGATTAAATCGACGCCAGTGTGTGACTGGTACTTTATTTTATTGACCCCGTAAGGACGAAAGGCGAAGTTAACCTAGGCGGGATTTGAACTCAGATCATAAAGGGCCGTAACTCTATGCTGCAAAGCATGGCATCTGACCCTCTACCGATACTGCCAATTCACCGTTCTGATAATAATTGTTTCTACTTTTGGCACAAGGCCAGCAATTATCTCAGTGTATTACTGGTACTTTATTTTATCGACTCTGTAAGGATGAAAGGCAAAGTTAACCTCGGCGGGATTTGAACTCAGTCCGTAAAGGGACGTAACTGTGCTGCAAAGCATGGCGTCCGACCCCCTACCGATACTGCCAATCACCGCTCTGATAATAATAATAATGAAATTATTGTGTACAGTGCTCAGGTGCACTACAACTCATCAAAGGTGCATGTATAGTACATAGAATAATGTATAAATGTCAGGTACATGAACAGTGTATGAGTCATGATATACATTTGTGCGTGTTTATGGAGGGGGGGATATCGGGTGTAGTGTTGGCGAATTTCAGGAAGCATGGAGGTTTTAGAGGATGCAGTGTCTCGGCAGCTATCAACTGATACTGGTAGTTTGTTCCATGGAGGTTTTAAAGGATGCAGTGTCTCGGCAGCTATCAACTGATACTGGTAGTTTGTTCCATGGAGGTTTTAAAGGATGCAGTGTCTCGGCAGCTATCAACTGATACTGGTAGTTTGTTCCATGGAGGTTTTAGAGGATGCAGTGTCTCGGCAGCTATCAACTGATACTGGTAGTTTGTTCCATGGAGGTTTTAGAGGATGCAGTGTCTCGGCAGCTATCAACTGATACTGGTAGTTTGTTCCATGGAGGTTTTAGAGGATGCAGTGTCTCGGCAGCTATCAACTGATACTGGTAGTTTGTTCCATGGAGGTTTTAGAGGATGCAGTGTCTCGGCAGCTATCAACTGATACTGGTAGTTTGTTCCATGGAGGTTTTAAAGGATGCAGTGTCTCGGCAGCTATCAACTGATACTGGTAGTTTGTTCCATGCTTCAGCAACTCTTCTAGTTCTACAATACATAATTATTTGTTTTAATTGGGCCGTAACTTCAAATCCCGCCGAAGTTAACTCTGCCTTTCATCCTTATGGGGGTCGATAAAATAAAGTACCAGTAATGCACTGGGATAATTGCTGGCCTTGTGCCAAAAGTAGAAACAATTATTTGTTTTAATGGGTTTATATGAAAATCACAGGCAGTGTTTTTCATTAAAAATACGGTATCATTATCTGCTGGAATGCTTTTGTGGTCTTGTCCGTGGGGTACATCCCCTCCACCGCCGCGCCCTAGTCCCAGAACCCAATCACCCTCCCCCTTCCACCTCCCCATTCTTCTGTGACAGTCCTTGCCATTCCCTCCCCTTCCCACTTTTTCTTCCTTTTCTTTTTTCTCTATATTTTCCTATTTTACATTCCATTCTACTCAATCTAAATTGTCTTTTTTTTCTTTTTCTATTTAAACAAAGGGTTAATGTATTTATACAGTGGAACCTTGGTTCACGAATTTGATTTGTTCCTGAAATCCGTTTGTTGTCTGATATATTCGTAAACTGAAACTGTTTTTTTTTTCCATAAGAAATGTTGAGAGAGTGAGAGACTGTGTGTGAATGACAGATAGATATCACCATAGTAACTAACTACACAGCAAGTGACACTTTCCCGCTGATACTCCAAGCCTGTTGCTGGCTTGTGTGTTCGTTACTCGAGACACCGTTCGTGAACCGAGACATTTTATATTCGGAAAAGTTTTCATAAAGCATTTTGTTCCACTGTATGTATCTAAAAACCTTCTGTTATAATTCTATGTAAGTTTGTTAAGTTATGTTCCAAACACCAGCTTATTAATGAGAAAGTCGTTTTACAAAATCCTACCAAATTCTTGATTATTTGCATACTTCTTTTGAAAATCCTAAACAGTGTCTTTTATTAGAAATATGGTAATGGAAAAATAAATATAAATTAATTTTTTGCTATTTTTGTCTCATCTTCTTCTTCAGGAGCTGGATTTTGCTCCGTTTCCTCCAGTGTGTATACAATAACCTGCAATAACGGGAGTGTGATGTTTATTGAGAAGTTAAATGTATTTATGGACAGTAACTTGAAATGTCTTGAAGATCTCAGATTGCATTGTAACATGTTACAAACATGTGATGTGCCACAGTCCTGTCGCAACCTGTCAAAAGAAACCAGAATATTGTATGGTTGTGTACCAGGTATGACACTTTCTCTTTCTCTCTCTTACTCTCTCTCTTTCTCTCTCTCTCATATGCATTCCAATTTTGGCATAGTTTTTACAGTTGGATACCTTTCCAAACACCAACCACTTTACAGAATGTACTGGGTATATGTTATGGTGGTACCAGCATAAGAGATAGTTATATTTTAAAATCATTTCATCTTTTTGTTTTGTTTGTTTTTTTGTTTTTCTCTCTACCATCTCTGCTTTCTTTTTTTTTTTCTTCTTCTTCTCTTCCTGCTGCCAGATAATATGAATGAAATGGAACAAAAATGCTCAGACAAAGTCTATCCCAGAAACATTCAAAAGCAAATGTTCCTTGTTACACCATCAAAACTGAATTTGATGAAAAGGTGTTTGTGGCGGTTGCGATGCCCCGTCAATGGATTTCTCACACTCTATGTCCTCAATGCCAATGAATCCACATCTTTAACCTTTCATAATATTCATCAAGAACTAAGTCTCGCATACCGAGCCTACGTCTTCAACATCACAGCAACAGGAACAATAGATCTCAGTGTTAACCCTGTCTCACAAACCTTGTTAGCAGTGAAATGTAAGTAGATACTCACTCTGTCTTAATGTGGTTAAAACTGACCCAGTCGTAATGTGTTTAAAAATGGCCTCATCTTAATGTGTTTAATCTTTTAGCATTTACATTACTCTATATTTACTATTATATTTTCTCAGTAAAGGCTTTATCTTACAGAATTATCTCACATAATGTCGAATCTATGAGATTTTGATATTATTTATTTTGAGAAGGGCGGTGGATTGGCAGTATCAGGGTCGGTAGAGGGTCGGACGCCATGCTTTGCAGCATAGTTACGGCCCTTTACGGTCTCAGTTAAAATTCTGCCGAGGTTAACTTTGCCTTTCATCCTAACGGGGCCGATAAAATAAAGCACCAGTAATGCACTGGGATAATTGCCAAAAGTAGAAAAAATTATTTATTTTGAGAACAATACCTTAATATAAGTATGAGCGGCTAGTTACAACCAGTTTGAACAGAAAGAGGTGAGAGGATTCTGGCTGGATACAGCTGATTTAAATGTTAAAGGGTTAATGTTTTTAAATTGAATCAGTTTTACTGTTTAAAACTGATCTAGTTAACACTCTGTCTTAACTCTTAACATCATGTAATGATTTATCAGAAAATATCTAAAACAGATTTGTTAGTTCAAATATTTGGACAGATCTATGTAAAAAATTGCAGTATCACAGTAAAGATTTGATCTTTTAATGTGATGCAGTCATAGTGATGTTTTATACCTTTTAAGTATCTCTACTTATTGTAGTTTCATATTTCAAATGTTTATACAATTTTTACTAGTGGACATATTGTTGTGAAAATTTGTAGTATAAGGCTAAATGCTGTAATCTTTTATTTGATGCAGTCACAGTGTTGTTTTGTACTTTTCAAAACTGTCTTGCTTATACAGTCCCATGTGGTACAGGGCATTAAGAGTTAAGAAATTTTCTGGCCTTGTTCCTAAATTAGAAATCAATGTATTTTCTTTCTCTAATGTCAATTGTATTTTTGATTCTAGTGATTCCTCACAGTATAAAGGATATCAGTCTGGAAGACTTCATCACCTGTCCAGACATTGTCCCAGAGAAATCATATGAGAAGTTTTGTGACTCAAATTTTGGTAATCATTGCCTAATATTCTTTCCTTTATTCTTTTACTGGTTTCAGTCATTAAGCTGCGGTCATACTGGGGCACCACTTTGCTACTAAGTTACAGGACTTAAACACACATAAACACACATAAACACACGCACAATTCATCATCTTGATTTTTGTCCACTTTTCCATGTTGGCATGGGTTGCTCTTCCTCACACCAACCCTTTTAATCGTTTCTTACAACAAACACACACACACACACATATGTTTTGAAAAGTCAACATAAAAAATGACGACTTGTGTACTATTATTTATGTCTACCAAATTTGACTTATAAGCCATCAGTGAACCCAAGGCTATAGTTGTAGACACTTGCCCAATGTTGAAATCCCACAGTGGCAAAGCAAGATTCTTAGCTAAACAATCATGTTTATTTTACTGTCTAGTCAGGGAGAAAAGGGCCAGTACCTACGATCCTTTTCAGAACCTCTCAGACATGTGGGAAGGAGGGACAGTGTCCATGACCATTTTTAGGACCTCTGAGACTTGCAGTACCCATGATTGTTTTCATAAGTATGAGTGACTGGTTACAACTGGTTTGAACAGAAAGAAGTGAGAGAATTCTGGCCAGATATGGCCAGTTTAAATGCTAAAGCATTAAATGGAAATTTGTCTTTAACTTGTCTCTTTTCAGGTCTGAAAATTTCCTTGATCGTAACCTGTTTCATTATTATTGCTCTGTTGTTCAGTTTATGTATTACAGTATATTGGTAAGTCTTATTCTACCTTAACCCTTTAGTGTTCAAACCGGCCAAAACCAGCCAGAATTCTCTACCTCTTTCTGTTGAAACTGGCTGTAACTGGTCACTCAAACTGATGTTAAGGTATTGTCCTCAAAATAAATACTTTCAAAATCTCATAGATTCGATATTATGCGAGATAATTATGTGAGGTAAAGCCTTTACCATGAAAATATAATAGTATATATAAAATAATTGTTTCTACTTTAGGCACAAGGCCAGCAATTACCCAGTGCATCATTGGTACTTTGCTTTTCATCCTTACGGGGTCAATAAAATAAAGTCAACCTCGGCGGGATTTGAACTCAGATCGTAAAGGGACGTAACTATGCTGGAAAGCATGGCGTCCGACCCTCTACCGATACTGCCAATCCACCGCCCTATATAGTATATATAAAATAATGTGAATGCTAAAGGGTTAATGTACAGTTTAGTTGCAGCTTCTCCCACCTTACCATACAATCCATCCATCTAGAAGAAAATTAGTAGCTCTAATTAAGTACTGTCTGTAACAGCTAACTCATGATAACAGGGAAAAGTAGATGTAACATGATGCCAGTAGTGGTAGTGATGGTAGTGGTGGTGGTTGTGGTGGTAGTATGATGGTGGTAGTGGTAGTATGATGGTGGTAGTGGTAGTATGATGGTGGTAGTATGATAGTGGTGGTGGCAGTATGATGGAGGTAGTGGTGGTGGTAGTATAGTGATGGTGGTGGTAGAGGTAGTAGTGGCTGTAGTAGTTAGTGGTGCAATGTTGGTAATGTAATGTTGGCTTATAATACAGGTAATGATGATAATAATCATGGTGATGATTGTAATGTTAAGCTGATGTTTAGAACATAACTTAACAAAGGTTTGATTTCGAAAATGCTAAGCAAGTGTTTGGAACATAACTTAACAAAGGTTTGGTATGAAAGGGTTTAAGCTAGTGTTTGGAACATAACTTAACAAAGGTTTAGTATGAAATGGCTTAAGCTAGTGTTTGGAACACAACTTAACAAAGGTTTGGTATGAAAGGGGTTAAGCTAGTGTTTGGAACATAACTTAACAAAGGTTTGGTATGAAAGGGATTAAGCTAGTGTTTGGAGCATAACTTAACAAAGGTTTGACATTGAAAATGCTCAGCTAGTGTTTGGAACATAACTTAAAGGTTTGGTATAAAAAGTGATAATGTCTTCTTTTTGTCTCACTTATTTCATTTCTTAATTCTCCAGTTACTGTAAGAAATGCAAGTCCTCACAAAGATCTCGAGAAACATCAGGGAATCGACCAACTTCTACTGTGATACCTTACCAAACAATCCTCATTAATGGTTCCAAGAAAAACAACAAGTAAGTTTGATGTTGAAATTATTATATAATAATAAGCATAGTCAGGTAGAATGCTTTGTAGTATTATTATATAATAATAAGCATAGTCGGGTAGAATGCTTTGTAGTATTATTATATAATAATAAGCATAGTCGGGTAGAATGCTTTGTAGTATTATTATATAATAATAAGCATAGTCGGGTAGAATGCTTTGTAGTATTATTATATAATAATAAGCATAGTCGGGTAGAATGCTTTGTAGTATTATTATATAATAATAAGCATAGTCAGGTAGAATGCTTTGTAGTATTATTATATAATAATAAGCATAGTCAGGTAGAATGCTTTGTAGTATTATTATATAATAATAAGCATAGTCGGGTAGAATGCTTTGTAGTATTATTATATAATAATAAGCATAGTCGGGTAGAATGCTTTGTAGTATTATTATATAATAAGCAGCATAGTCGGGTAGAATGCTTTGTAGTATTATTATATAATAATAAGCATAGTCAGGTAGAATGCTTTGGAGTATCTGTTCCAGCTGTCTTTGTTCTTTGAGTTCAGATCCCACCAAGGTCAACTTTGCCTTTCATTAATTTGATCCCTGGGATCAACTGTTTTCCTCTATCTCTTTCTCACTTACTCTCTCTCTTTACTTGAAAGAAATCAGCTGTGTTCAGACATGGAGATGAGATGGACTCCACCAGTTTTCAAAAAATGTCTGTCACTATAGCACATCTTCGATTCCACCAAGAGTTACGGGTCCATACATACATACAATAGGTGAAGGTGTGGCTGTGTGGTTAAGGAGTTTGCTTCCCAACCACAGTCTCACAGCAAGGCACCTTGAATGTCTTTTACTTGTAGTAGTAGTAGTTACCATTTGTTGTAAGGTCTTTTACTTTAGCCTCAGGCTGATTATTGCCTTCTAAGGGAAATTTGGTAGACATAAACTACAGAACCCCATCATATATAACATAAAGATATATGAATATATATATATGTGTGTGTGTGTGTGTGTTATTGACGGACATGAAAATAAAGCAGTTCTTTATCATAGAAGTTTATTTTGTTGTTGTTGTTAACTCGTTTTTTTTAATCTAATTATCTACCTTTCTTTTCACTGATTTCTAGGTTAAATACAGACAACTTAACATCACCCAACCACTTTACAAAAGACAAACACATGTATGACCATCTGGATCGTTATGATACCTCTTATGCAGTACGGTTTGACCCAAACAAACCAAAGCAGGATTGGAAAAGATCTTGTGATGATTCAGACTCTGACTCTACCTATGCCACTGTTGGTGAGAACTCATAGAAACAAACTGCTGGCAAATCAAATGCAAACTTCTTCAACCAAACTTTTGTTATCTTAATCTTTGTGAAACGGGTTTCATCCGTGTCAATCTCAATGTGTGGAGTTTTTTTTTTTTTTGTATATATTTTGTCTCTGCCTCCTTTACGCCTCCTCATCAGACTCTGGCATAAACAAACTTTCAATTGTTCCATCCACCGTTCTTTGTGACACTCACCGACCTTTCAGCCGAAGCTGGCTGTTATCGTTATTATCATTGTTATTGTTGTTATTATTATCTTTCTGGGGTTTGATAAAATAAAGTACCAGAAAAGTACGAGAGGTTAATATAATTTACTTTCTACTCTGCCCCAAAACTTTTGGTCTTGTGTCTGTTAGAAAGAATTATTATTATTATTAGGGCGGTGGATTGGCAGTATCGGTAGAGGGTCGGACACCATGCTTTGCAGCAAAGAGTTACGGCCCTTTATGGTCTGAGTTCAAATCCCGCCGAGGTTAACTTTGCCTTTCATCCTTACGGGGTCGATAAAATAAAGTACCAGTAATGCATTGGTTAATTGCTGGCCTTGTGCCAAAAGTAGAAACAATTATTATTAGGGCGGTTGTTCAGCATATATGTATAAATGGAGAAATAACTATTTCATTGAGAAATGTGCATATAACTATAGAAATAGTTAAATACAGCTTAAGCTTATAACATACAAAAATATTGTATAAGGGATAAAATGTACAAATAACGTTTTTAGTGATTTTAACCACATTATATGCATTTAAAAGAAGTTGATTAAAAATTATTTAGCTATCGGTTTAAAATATTGAGCTGGATTACTTTAATCCTTTAACATTTACATTACTCTATTATATATTCATGGTAAAGGGTTTATCTCACAAATCCCGCCGAGGTTAACTTTGCGTTTCATCTTTACGGGGTCGATAAAATGAAGCACCAGTAATGCACTAGGGCAATTGCTGGCCTTGTGCTAAAAGTAGAAAAATTATATGGAATCTACGAGATTTTGATGTTATTTATTTTGAGAACAATACGTTAATGTCAGTATGAGTGGCCGGTTATGGCCAGTTTGAACAGAAAGAGGTGAGAGAATTCTGGCCAGATACAGCCGGTTTAAATGCTAAAGGGTTAATGACACAAAATTATCTAATTAAGAGGACAATATTCTTTGTGAAAACTCTTGGTAGAATCAAAACTCCCTGATACTCAGTATCTTCATGTTCCATACTGTATTGTATTCTACTTTGCACCACATAGTTATCTGTAGCTGAAGACTAGCTTTATCAAAGAATTGCCCTTGCTACTCATCTATAGTCATTACATATGACAGTATGATGGTGAAACTGCCTCTTGGTGTGAGTGTATGATTGGGCTGTGTGAGTGGGGAGTGAGGGTTGAGTCTTCAAATGAAGGCTATATTGCAGGTTTTGCTGTCGTTTTGCTGAGTTTTACTTGAATGAAATGGTGTCGCACTGCTGATGTCTTTGTACTCTGACTAGCTCTGTAGTACTTCAGTACTTTACAAATAGCCACACGTTTGTATATATATTTATATTTTAAGTACGGTGTGAGTAAATTAAATGTTAACTGTATTGATTCTACATACACATGCTGCATATGGAGACACAAGTTTTAACTAAGAAAGAAATGCTTCTTTGAATTCATTATCACACTTTTCCATTTCCAAAAGTGTTGAACAATAGACGTAAAATGATGATGATTTAAATAATGAAGTTAAACTCTTCCATTAGATAATTTTGTCTTTCATCCTTAGAAGGTCGAAAAAATAAAATACCAGTTAAGTACTGGGATCGGTTTAATCGACTATCCCCTCGCTTCAAATTACAGGCTTTGAGCCAAATGTAGAAACAATTGTTATTATCCTATTTCTTATCCCTCTTGAAAGCTCTTCTCTTGTAAATATTACTTCGCTGCAGACCACTTCACAAAAATATTAAATGAACATTGTGTGTGTGTGTGTGCGCGTGTGCGTGCGTGCGTGCATGCGTGCGTGTGGATTGTGCTACAGAATTATTCTTTTATTACTGATTTCAGTCATTAGACTGAGGCAATGGACGTTTGGCAATAATTGCCATATGAATGGTAACCTGCAAAAAACTATCATTATCTAAAAATTTTGTAAAATTTGTGTTTTTGTTGTTTTTTTGTATGTATACATTGCTATCTTTAAACATTCCTCTTAATTTGGTGGCAATGTATGAAAGCCACAGCCACCTCTATGGTGTATTGTTCAAAGCCTAGATGTTGAGAAATGTCTACTCGCCATTTGTTTTTTTTTTGTTTTTTATTATTATGCTACCCTCTCCCCCAAATAAAAAATAAATGAATAATAAAAATATAAACATTTGATGTCTGAGATGTGGTATAGTTGTCTAATAAGCCAGAATCAGTTCTGTATGAGCAAGACATGGTCACCTGCTAGTGTGGAAAAATAGACGTAAAACGGTGGTGATGATGATGTATATATATATATCATCATTATCATGATTATATATATATATATATATATATATATATGTTGGCACCACAAAACATCCAGCCCACAAGTGGTCATGTAGGAGACACAGCAAAAAGCACCCACCACACACTGTAAATGTGGTTGGCGTTAGGAAGGGCATCCAGCGATGGAAAACCAGCCAGAAACAGTCCTACATGAGCGAGACATGGTTGCCCGACCCAACTTACCTTTAAATGGGACAAACCCGTCTAACCCATGCTAGCGTGGAAAATAAACATTAAATGATGATGATGATATCTGGGTTTTCAAAGCTGGTGAATTGATAGTCATTGCAGTATCAAGGGTTAAATGCATCGGCTCTTCTTCATCATCTTGAGTTCAAATCTCACTGAGGTCAACTTTGCCTTTCATACTTCTGGTTTCAATAAAATAAACTACCAGTCGGTATCAAACCACTTTAGCAAGATATTCTTGAAAAGTTTAAAATGTGTGTATGTGTATATATATATATATATATATATGCATGTGTGTGTGTATATATATGTATATGTGTGTGTGTGTATATATGTATGTGTGTGTGTGTGTGTGTACATATATGCATATACATATATATATATATATATATATATATATATATGCAAAAGTTCTATTTAAAATTGTTGGGATACAAGTAAATATTTTTATAACTGATATAAAGCACTCGACAAATTTTTGGAGTAGATATACGATATTAATAAATGGAAACTATATTTATAAAACCATATTTATTTCATTATACATATTTCAGGGATACCACATTAAATTATGGTATGCCTTCATCAGACAAAATACAATATATAACAGTTTTACAAATAGGTTTGACGTACCCTTTAAAATACAACCATTACTTTTGGAGGCTGTCTGGATAGTGATTTGTTCATATAATAAGTCATAGTGTTAAGCACAATTAGAAAAAGACGGAGAGAAAGAAAGAGAAAAGAACAAAGACAGAGAGAGAAAGAAAAGAGAAAGAAAACCTGGAGAAATATCGGAGAGAGAGAGAGAGAGAGAGAGAAAAGTATGGAGAAAAGAAAGAGATAGATAAAGATAGGAGGAAATAAAAAAGAAAGAAAAGCAAGGAATAAGAAAAACAAAGGAAAGCAACAGAGAGATATCAAGTCATCATACAGAAAGAGAAACTCAAGAGAGAGAATACTATATAGAGAGAGGGGGACAGTGACAACTTTATATACTCTATATACTTTATATACTATATACTCTATATAGTATTTCTCTCTCTTGAGTTTCTCTTTCTGTATGATGACTTGATATCTCTCTGTTACTTTCCTTTGTTTTTCTTATTCCTTCCTTTTCTTTCTTTTTTATTTCCTCCTATCTTTATCTATTTCTTTTCTCCATACTTTTCTCTCTCTCTCCGATATTTCTCCAGGTTTTCTTTCTCTCTCTCTGTCTTTGTTCTTTTCTCTTTCTTTCTCTCCGTCTTTTTCTAATTGTGCTTAACACTATGACTTATTATATGAACAAATCACTGTCCAGACAGCCTCCAAAAGTAATGGTTGTATTTTAAAGGGTATGTCAAACCTATTTGTAAAACTGTTATATATTGTATTTTGTCTGATGAAGGCATACCATAATTTAATGTGGTATCCCTGAAATATGTATAATGAAATAAATATGGTTTTATAAATATAGTTTCCATTTATTAATATCGTATATATATATATATATATATATATATATGATGGAAGCTTGCAATCGAAAGGTTGTGAGTTCAATTCTCAGACCGGGTGATGTGTTGTTTCCTTGAGCAAGACACTTTATTTCACATTGCTCCAGTTTCCTCAGCTGTAGAAATAAGATGATAGGGACTGGGGTCCCTATCATTCCACTGCAAAGTGGTCGTGGAGGTGCCACGGCAAAAAAGCACCCAGCACTCACTGTAAATGAGGTTGGTGTTAGGAAGGGCATCCAGCTGTAGAAATCAAGCCAGAATCAGTTCCCGTCCCACCCTTGCAAGCAGGGAAAAAGTGGACGTAAAATGAAATGATGATATATATATATATGTGTGTGTGTGTGTATATATACACACACACATATATATATATCATATATATATATATAATCATATACATCTATATATATTTCTGTGTATATAACAACAGGTAACAGCCAGTAGCTAAATGGTTGCTATCAAATTTCATTCATCCTCTACACACAAACATTTACAGACACACCCATTACACCCACACAACCATAGCAACCATCACATCCATCTCAGTCACTCAACATCATTAATGATATCTGCATCATTCCAACTTCAATAGAAATAGAAGACATGAAAGACCATCTGTTTGTATTCATAAGAATTGTCTGACTCAGTGCCAAGTAATTTAGTAGCAACTTGTTGTGGATAGGTGGGTTTTCAATGGCTTAGATTTACCCCAGTATATTACTGCTACTTGCATGGCAAAGTGGTTAAGAAGTTTACTTTGCAATTATATGTTTCTGGGTTCAATTCCACTGCATGATATCTTGGGTAAATTCCATTACCACAAGCCTCGACCAACCTAAGCCATGTGAGTGAAATCGGGAAGATGAAGACTGCTGGGAAGGCCATATTATAAATCAAAAGGTCAACCTTGTCACATACTGTGTCACGCTGAAGTTTCCTGAAAATTAAGTCACAAGTACACATATCTGTGGTCACGCTATAATTGTTTTTACTTTTGGCACAAAGCCAACAATTACCCCAGTGCATTACTGGTGCTTCATTTTATCAACCCCCGTAAGGATGAAAGGCAAAGTTAACCTCAGCGGAATTTGAACTCAGTAATGGGTCATAGCTCTATGCTGCAAAGCATAGTGTCTGACGCTCTACTGATATTGCCAATCCACACTATAATACAAAATAAAATGGACTTGTAATTCAAAGAACTGTTTTCCATGCTTGCATTGGTTGAACTGGACCTTCACAACACAGCTTTCTTTCTGTTGAAATGGCAAGAGTTCAGCTATCAGGTCCTGACTCTTTATAATATATATATATATCAATGATATTAATAAATGGAAACTATATATTTCAAGGGTACCAAAATTTTGGTATGCTCTCATCAGATAAAATACAAAAGTTAGATAACTCTTTGCTTATATATATATATATATATATAGTTATGTAATAAACAACATAAGGCAATTATTCCATTTACCAGTGGTTTCTTAAAAGCAAAAATTTTGCTTTCAATCATCAGAATGAAAAAATCCTGGTCTGTTTATTGAATTTGGATTTAAAATCCAAATTCAATAAACAGACCAGGATTTAAAATCCAAATTCAATAAACAGACCAGGATTTTTTTCATTCTAATGATTGAAAGCAAAATTTTTTGCTTTTAAGAAACCACTGGTAAATGGAATAATTACCTTATGTTGTTTATTACATAACTATTAAGCTCTGTTACCTACATAGAGCACTCTTTTTTCCTGGACTTTTCCGACGGAATTACTTCATTTACACATATATATATATATTATATATATACATTTATAATAATATACATATCATCATCACCATTTTACATCCATTCTTCCATGTTAGCATTGGTTAGACGAGTTGTCCTGTTGTAGGCAATGCTAGGTCAGGTGACCATGCCTTGCTCATACAGAACTGATTCTTGCTTGATTTCTACAGCTGGATGCCCTTTTTAACGGCAACCTCTTTTACAGTGAGTACTGGGTGTTTCTTGTCGTGACACCTACACAACTACTTTACAGTGTGGGCTAGGTGCTTTTTGTTGTGACATCTACACGACCACTTTAAAGTGTTGGCTGGGGGCTTCACTGGATGCATACTTCAGCCTGACCTCATGGGAGGGTGGAGTGGGGCATACTGTATATATGCTTCAGCTTCAGCCTATGCCCGTGGGGAGCCTGGTCTTCTGTATATACATAGATATATATACACACACATATATATGTGTTTACATGTATATATATGAGTGTATGTGTATATATAGTTCTTGCTTCAAATATCATGTCTGATTTGAAAATGTTAAAAGTATCATTTCTTTTGAAAATTCTGTTTGACATTCAGTTGTTAATGGCTGCCACAATCAAACCACTTACGTAACATCAAATTTCTGTGGAATATGAGTGTACTGAACATATATAATGTTCCAGTTGTTGGAACTCCTGTGGTTACAGCTAGTGTTCCACATGTTGGAATTCCGATGTTTACAACATCCAGTGTTCTGGATGTTGGAACTCCCATGGTTACAATCTCCAATATTGTAGTTCTTGGAACTCTGGTTGTAACAATGTCCAGAGGTCTGCTTGTTGGAACAATGGAACAGCCTGTTCATGAAATTAATACATAATTGGCTGAGTATTCCACAAACACGTGTACCCTTCATGAAATTATTAAGGAAATTCAATATAGCAATGTGTTACAAGTCTGATCATTTGAATTACAGGCACAATTGATTCTTACTAGCTTAGTGAACAAAACTAACGTAAAATAATGTGTCTTGCTCAAGAACACATGCCATCCTGTCCAGGAATCAAACTCACTAACTTACAATTGTGAGCCAAACACCCTAACTACTAAGCCACATCTTATGGTACTCTGTCGGTAATGACGATGACAATTGTGAGCCAAACACCCTAACTACTAAGCTACATCTTATGGCACTCCGTCGGTTATGACGATGAGTGTTCCAATTTATCCGATCAACAGAATAGCCTGCTCATGAAATTAACGTGCAAGTGGCTGAGCATTCCGCAGACATGCGTACCTTTAAAGTTGTTCTCTGGGAGATTCAGCATGACACTGAACATGACAAGGCTGCCTCTTCGAATTACAGAAACCACTCATTTTTGCTAGCTGAGTGGACTGGAGCAATGTGAAATAAAGTGACTTGCTCAAGGACACAACATGCCGCCAGGAATCAAACTCACAACCTTACGATTGTGTGCCGAATACCTAAGCCACATAATAATACTGCAAATAACAAACAGGTGATGTATATTTTGGAGTCTATTGTAACTAGTTGAAACAGACATGGGTGTGTGGTTAAGGAGTTCGCTTCCCAACCAGGTGGTTTCCAGTTTAGTCCCACTGTGTGGAATTTTGGACAAGTGTTTTCTATTATAGCTTTGGATTGATCAATACCTTGTGAGTGGAATTTGGTAGACAGAAGTTGATCATATATATATATATGTGGAGAAATAAATATATATATATATATATATATATAAACGAGAAGTGTAAGTCAACAGGTTAAAATATTCATATTTGTTGTTATATATATTTTGGTGATAACCCTTATGCAACAGCTAGAACTTGAACAGAAAAACATAACGATGGAATAGAACTTATTTCGATTTTTTTTATATGCATGGTTAGATGAGTTGCCCTGTTGTGAGACAAGTCAGATCAGATGACTGTGTCTTGCTCATACAGTACTGTTTCTATGGCTGGATGCCCTTCATAATGCCAACCACATTTACAGTGTGGACTAGGTACTATTTATTGTGGCACCAAAATTACTACATTATAATGTAGACTGGACGTGTTTTGTCATGTCACCAAATCAACATTTTTACAATGTGGGCAGGGTACTTTGTTGTGTCACCAAGGTTGGGCTGGCGCTTTTTGTCATATCACCATCACCACTCTACAGGGTAGACTGGGTATCTCCTGTCATGTCTCCAACATGTTACCTTACAGGGAGGTACTTATACGTATCTTCATCATCATCATTTAACGTCTATCTTCCACGCTAGCATGGGTTAGACTGTATATATATATATATAAACAACATTTGTAAATAAACCATCAGACTTGAGTGAATTGAAATTCTTAGTAAATGTAGAACATCTCCAACAAAGAAAACAACTGATTGCTATAAATAATAGCTTAGAAAATCGGGTAAAATACCCCTAGTGATGGAAGAAAGTGGCTAGCAGTTTCTACAGAGAATCGTTTAGCTCAATCGAACATTTGACTTGGGTGGCCCACAATATCTGTTCAGTTTTGCGACCCTTGTACTCGGAATCCCGATGGTAGGGAATCTGATGGCGAGAGAGAAATCAAGCCCCTCCGTGACTTCGAGTCTCAAGGACAATATCGCTTATTTCTGTGAGCCTCTCGTGCTGCCCACCAATGGTAATATAGTGCCCACAATCCACTTCCGACAGCACGAAACGCCTTTGAGACAGAGTCAACCTCACACTAATTGATGGCGGTGGTACATGTGCTGGCCTCAAGCGACACTGAACTCTGGCCCACACCAGATGTATTATAAGCGCTTTGTCATAAATATTCGGACTCCTAGCCAACGCAGGGCCGTTCCAGCCCCAGCCAGTAACCTTTCCCCGGCCGTGTCAAGTGAGGAGGTTAGCTGCCCTGAGATCCTTCAGCCGCATTGGCATAGTGGACGGCCTGCACCGCGGTCACCGCATAGACCTTATCTCGCCTCAAGATAAATGCATGAGATTTTGATTGCCCCCACTCACATCCGTATGTAAGGCGTTTCCGAAGTTATGAAGCGTGTGTTGAATAAGACAGACACATTTATCTCCCTTCGCTATCGCTCCGTAAAAGGGAAATAAATCTTCACGTTTTATTACTCACGTTCTATATCGGTTAAGCCTTAAAAAATACATTTCTAATATTGTTTTATATGGGGTGGTCATCATATTGCCAATGTTTCAAATCACAATTTCACATCAAGTATCTTGCAAAACAAATACATAATGTGATTTCTAATATGACAAAAGGAAAATATTTTTTTAAAGAGAAATGGGAGTGGTGGGGGTACTCTACATAAAAGGTTCTCAAACTTTTTGGGCCACCGTCCCGCTCACGGCCACGTAATACCTTCAGCGGCCGCCCACCTCATTTCCAGAGAGAGAGCTGCCTAAACGCAAATTGTAAATAATATATAAAAAATAAAATCATTAATTCATATATAATAAATAAGATAATATATACTATGTATAAATAAATATTATATATTTTTTTATTTTACTATATTTATATATATGTATCATTTAATATTTTATATATCTTTATATCATCTCTAACCCTTAAGCCGCAGCGCCCTCCTGGACCTTCTCCAACGCCCCCTGGTGGGCGGTAGCACCCTTTTTGAGAACCTCTGTTCTACATCCTTCAACTGGACACAGAGAAGATGACAAAGGACATTGCCATGGTGAACAGCCAGGCGAATGTTATGCTACCCAATGAGGTTCCTTCCCCAGGCATAATGTCATCATCATCACTGTTTTTCGTCCATTCTTCCACGCTAGCATGGGTTAGACAAGTTGTCCTGTTGTTGGCAATGCCAGATCAGGTGACCATGTCTCACTCATACAGGACTGATTTCTACAGCTGGATGCCCTTCCTAACTCGAACCTCATTTACAGTGAGTACTGGTTTCTTTTTTACCGTGACACCTACACGACCACTTTACAGGGGGGCATACTGTCTATATGCTTCATCACTCAGATTTATTTACATGACTCACACTTATATTTTATGGATAGTCCCCACTAGCTGAATTTCAATAGGACTTTAAATGAAACAAAAATAGTTTTGAAAGAAGAATTTATTCATAAACAGAAACATAAGTTTTTTTTTTTTTAATTGCAAGACATTTATGGTGGTCTCTTTCTTGTTCACTCTGTTTCCCATACTCTTTTGCCACCCACTTCTCCAACCATAGATGTATGTATATTTAATATGTCTCAGTTTGTCTTTGATATAAATAGGGTTTGACTATAGCCCTCTTTGTGGCCAGAAGAATATGGTTTCTAATCTTCTGATGAAACCCGTAAAGGCAATTTCTCATGTATTTTTTCTTTGTATTATGGAAATAACAATGTTTTTCATCTTTTCTTCGCCCACTTATTCCTGATGGGGTCTTAGGGGCAGAGTCCTCAAGCACTTCTTCCAGCAGGTCATGTCAGAAGCAACCATTTTCAACTGATCCTGTTGGATCCCCAAACAAGACTAGCCAAGCTATGGATGTTATCCAACCATCTTGCTCAAGATCTACTCCTGTGTCCCCTGCCTGTTGGTTTCACCCATAAAATCTGTCCAGCGATTCTTTCCTGAGACATTCTAACCACATGCCCATAGTATCGGAGCTGTGATCTCTCAATTTGGAGAAGTAGCAGCTCTACCTGGAGGGTCTCTCTGATCTCCGAGCTATGCAATTTATCAAGTAATGTTGTTTTCCATATTTATTGAAATTTTCACAACAAGGCTCAAAAACTATAATTATACCTACATTGAACTTATGTTAGAATTTATGATATATAGTGTGTTGTGCATAAATAACATGCAACAGGGATAGTCAAAACAGAAGTATAATTGGTATAAAAATATAACAACAATGCTCAGAGCAGAAATATGAAAATAATAAATATTAAATATTTATTGCAATTAAATTCTTTGGAGAAACAAAATTGTTTTCTTTATTTGGAGTGAGTTACTTTTCATTCAATTGTTTTATATTAGCAACACGACAAGATGATTATTATCGCCATTCTTAACTCATCAGATAAGTGTGAATATTTCATATTACAGCTGTTTGTGCTGGGCCCTTAAACAATATACTTAACTATACCATATTAGAACCTTAAACAATACATTAAACTATTCCATGTTTGAATCTGAAACCATACATTTAACTATCCTTCCTCAGACTATTTAACCCTTTTGTGACCATATTTCTAATGGAATACACTATATTTCAATTAATTTATGAAAAATTTGTGAGGGATTTACTAAAATTATTAATTATTTCATTTCAAAGATAGTAACTTACGAAATGGCTCTTGTATAAAGTTTTGTTTGAAGAATTTGATTGAAACAGACACCCTTTAAAATATGGTTTTGTTTCATAGAACCAGAGCCAGTTTTGGTTGGTTGGGTTATATAAGGACTAAAATATTAAAAGAAACAGTATTTTAGCTTTTCTAAAACCCAACTGTCTGAAACTGTCCCTACTGTTATTTTTAAAATGTTTATATTTATCTATAAGACTTTCCATCATAATTTTATGTAAGAACCTTTATTAAGTTATGCCCCAAACACTAGTTTAATAATTAGAAAATTAATACTATTACCAAACCCTTCCAAATTCTTGGTGATTTTTCACAATTATTTGAAAATAATAGTCAGTGTCTTTCATTAAAAATATAGTAACACAAAAATTGTACTATCAGATACAGGTACTATCTTTCATTAGAAATATGGTATTGAAAGAATTAAACTTAGAATTTAACCTTTTTAATACTAACCCATCTAAAACCACCTATTTTAAAGGGTTCTTATCTAAATCACAATTTTCCACCATTATTTGATATAAAAACTTTAAAAATTATTTTACAAATATCCTCTTGATAATTAAATAATTAATAATTTTAGTAAATCCTTCCAAATTCTTCATTAATTAACTGAAAAACAGCATTTGTAATTAGAGGTATAGTAAAGAAAGTGTTAAAATAACATTTCTCTTGATCTCAAGACATTCTCCAAAATAGCGATGTCAAGTTGTAAAAGAACAAAAGAGGATGGCGGCTCTGTGTACTTTGATGTTGATTTAGACAATTTATTTTCATCTTTGTTGTTTTGAAGTTGACATTTTCTCTCTCTTAACTGTTTATGTAATGCAGTTTTACTGCTTTTGATATTAATTCCCCGATATGTTGACCATAGCTCAGCTGCACTCTCAAACTGCTTTAATTGTATCATAGTCAAAACACAATTGAAAGAAAGAAGATCATTCGGTGAAATCTGCAGACCCAATCGAAAGCAATGTACAGCATCTTTATACTGTTGTCTGCTCTGGAGTATAACTGCTATATTGTTGTAAACAGCTTGAACGACATCTATGTATGGAACCTGGATATGAGTGGTATTGTTTGACAATGGAACAGACGAGCAACAATCTACTTTCTTCTGTTTCTCTGTAGGCTGTTGCAGAGTTGGGGCTTTACTTAATAGTTCAGGGTTCTCTTTGATAGTGTGTGTTGCAAGCTGCAACGTCTGGACAGATTCGTCCAGCTGGTTGATATGAACAAATGAATCAGCTTTATACAGTAAAGCAAGTAAAGTGGTTTGGAGAAGAGACAAACACCTGTTAGTGTCATTGTGGATGTGGTCAGGTGAATGACCAACACTTGCCATAGAATAGCTCTGTACATTTGACATTGTCGAACTGCCTGGGAAAAGGTATTCATCATCATCACCATCATCATCAGACCTGTTAGAGTGATAAGACATCATTGAAATTGTGTGAGGAAATTCAATGGAATTTCTGTTCAGGCAAGACAATAACCAATTACAAATAATAATACATTCTTGATACTTTTCTGATTTTACCATACAAAATGCTGCTTCCAGATAGATTTGTGTGGCGCTAGGTAAGGGACAAGATGGCATCCATGTCGTGGGGGGCTGAAGGAAATTATTGTCCCTGAAATAATCCAACAGATCAAGGTAATATTCAGCTGCTTCGTCAAAGTGATTCTCTTGCAGACATCTTCTGCCAATAAGATACATAACGTGGGGCAGATGTACGTATGTACCGTACATATCTGAACATTGAGTTAGTTTCATTTTATCATACTGGACCAAATAAACCATAGCCTGTTGTTGTGAAGTGACAGTCGTGTTTAAAGCAGCAATGAGGTGTTTCAAAGTGTCTAGCTCAGCCTGTACACTGTTCTGTTGTTGATAGACAATAGCAATGTTGTAGAGAGGAACAAGGAAAGAGAAGTCGCAATTTAAAGCCGCTTGAAATTTCCCCACGGCACTCCAATACTTGCCTAATTTGAAATAACAACAGCCCTCTAGGTTTAGAAACAAAGTAGACTGTACATCATTGTATTTTATGTCTTCTTCTCCCTGGATACATTTCAATGCTGCTTCAAACATACAGTTGCGGTAGAGAGAATGAGCTTTAATATAAACAATATATACTCTATATGTGTTCTCCGAAACAAAATCATCCGGTTTGTAACTAGCTTCGGACATAGTGATAGAGGACTCGAACGTTTTGAGAACAAGAGCCAGTTGTTGTACAAGGAGGTGGGAACTTTTTAGTTTTTCCTTGAAACCAACTGGAACGGGAGTAGCAAAACATATTTTCCATTCAGATTTGCTTGTTGCTGGTTCCACTGTGCGAAACTTGTGACAAATGTCGAGCAGAGTTTGCTCGTCCGAGGAAACGGCAAGACAATAACATAATATTAAGACTGGCTGCAAATAAAACAAAGGGAAATCAGTGTTTGACTTACGTCCATTATTAATAGTATCAGATTTTCTAGATGTAACTTGAGGACTGCCGAATTTATTATAATCGACGACTCTTTCTAAAGTTCTTTCCAAATGAGATCTGTGAACATGCAGCGAAATTCCAGAGGAGTCGTTTGTGGAAGCCAGCAGTCGTGTTGTATAGAAAAATAAGAAATTGTAGAGAACAATACATTCTAGAATCAAAGTCTGACATTGTTTGACATCATCGCTCCGATAATAAATACTTCTAACTTTAGTTAATAAATTCTCAAAAGTTTTCAAAAATTCCGCCAAACCTTCGTCGAATGGATCATGTGACGTTTGACATTTGTCCCATACCGACCTAAACAACAAGATATTATTGTCTCTCACCCATTCTAAGATATCAAATGTCGGGAATTGCAGTTTTTCTAACGATTCAATAGCCTTCAAACACTGACCAGAGAGAAACACGTTGATAGCTGAATGTATTGACGATAGAACAAGTGCTTCGTTCGTAGACATGTTGTTTTTGGAGGGAAATAGAGTTATCTCCCTTAGATAATATCCGAAATTGTTGTTGTTATTGTTATTGAGACATATATATATATATATACAGACCTGCCAACCTCTAAAAGTCGAAACGGGGAGTACCATGAAAAAAGGTGCACCAAAACGGGGAGAAATAAGGTAAAATAGGGAGATTTTACATAATGAAAGCTATACCCATTTTCACAAGAGAAGACATCTCTCACCCACCCCAAAGTGGGTGGGAGAGTTGATTGGTCTGTATATATATATACTATAATCCTTTCATACATAGATCATATGTATTTAACAGTGGTTACTAAAATATTAAATGAGTAGTTGGAAATAGGGGACAACATTTTACATCTGACCTCGGCCTAATACCAACTTCACAGTGGTTTGGTCCTACATATCTATCTCTCTAAAAAAAGATGATAATGATAGGTAGGTTTTTTGGTCATAAGTCAGGTGAACCCAGGTAGATAGGAATAAAGAACAAGAGCAACAGCACGTTTTCATTCACTCGACGGCCCACTTGGCATTACTTAAATGCCATATGGCTAGTCAGTTTCTGACCTACGTAGTCATCTGATCTGATCTCTAAATAGAGAAAACAGGAGCTTGTGATGTTCATGCCTTCCTAAATGGCATTAAATGTTATGAAATCGTTACATCTGGTGATCTAAGATTGGCAGCGGTCTTCGATTAATTTCAAAAGCTACGTTTTAATCACAAAGGGTACCACCATCTGTGGTAATTATAGTGTGAAACGCCCGACTTTGAATATTAACTGACATAATAGAAATATGAAAAAGTAGATGTATAGGTGTGCAAAACAGCGAGAGAAACAGAGAATAAGAGGGAGAAAGACAAAACAGAGTGTTAGTGTAAGAGAGAGAGAGTAAATGGAAGTGAATAGTTTGGGAGAAAGAGGAAGTTAGATATTGACACGTGAAAGAAATATAAAAATTATTGGGAAGAGACGGCGAAAGATAGGACAGGGAGGATAAGGGAGAAATTACAGATGTGGGGGTGGGATGGTGTAAGATAGAGTAAGAGAGAAACAGAGAAGATGAGGGACAGAGACTGAGAAGGGGAGAAGATAAGTGAAACAAGAATGAGAGAAAACAAAATAGAAGTGAAAAAAAGAGTTTAAAAAGATAAGTCGAGAGAGATAAAAAAAAATATAATGAAGAGGGGGAGAGAGATGACGTAAACGAGATAGAGTGACAGAAAGACAACTGAAGAAAAAACAGAATAACAAGTGAAAGAGGAAAAAAATTGAGAGAAGGAATAGAGTAAAATGAAAAGAGATTGAGAAAGAGAGAACAACGAAACAGGAAAGAAACTAGAAACAACAAGCGGTCCCCAGTGACATCCGGTTTTCCGTTTTATGTTATAGTATAATTATGATAGCCTAATAAAGACGTATATGAAAACATATGCTATATATTAATGTATAATAAACATATAAGTCCAGCTATAGGTATTTTAAGCCACAATTACATAAAATAACCTGTCTTAAATTTAACCCTGGCAACAACAACGAACGACCCCCCACTGATATCCCGTTCCCCGCCCCTTTCACTTGTTATAGTATGGTAGCCTGTCCTCAAGTCAACGCTGGCAACTACAACAAAATTAATGTGAAACAGCACGACTAAGAGAAAAAATGGCTTTTTTAGAGTCTTGTAATGCTAACGAGAGGGAAAGGTATGTTGTATTATTATTCTTATACACAGCTTTATATATATATATATATTTAGTAGTAGTAGTGGGTGTTGCTGTCGGTTGTGGTGGTCACTGGTGGACGGCTTAGCTTTCGACTATCGATTTTATCGTTATTTATTAATTTATATTTACATTGTATCTATCTTTATAGCTCTCTATTTATATATGTCTATTTTTATATCTATCCATCTTTATAGCTATTTATCCATCTTTACATCTATCTGTCGAGAGAGAGATTTAGAAATATAAAAATTGTAACCTTCATAAAGAACTGAAGAATGTATGTATATATATATATATATATATATATAATCTTTTTACCTGGAAATGTCGGTTAGTACCAATAATTCCAAATAAATATTGCATTTCTTGGTGTTTGTTTACTTACAAAGAATAAACAAACACGTATATTTCTTTCTCACACAACATACATTTTATACACCCACCATATATATATATATATAAGTTCAAAGCTGATGATTCACAACGAATAGACTAATATTTCGCCCGTTTCTATATATATTACATGCGTACACACATAATTTCGCTCGTTTACGAAAACACTATTGCTTTCTCGCTCTCATACAATGTTGCACGCAGTTATAATTCCACCTACACCCTGGGTTTATTTTTCATCCTTATGGGGGTCGATAAAATAAAGTACCACTAATACACTGGGATAATTGCTGGCCTTGTGCCAAAAGTAGAAACCATTATTTCCATTCTGACTACCTCTTACGAAAACACTACATATATATATATATATATATATATATATATAATATGTAGTTTTTTCGTAAGAGGTAGTCAGAATGTAAATAATGGTTTCTACTTTTGGCACAAGGCCAGCAATTTTGAGTGGCGGGGAATGTCAATTAAATGGACCCTAGTACGTTACTGGTGCTTATTTTATCCACACACACACAAATATATATATATATATATATATATATATATATAGATAGATATAGATTAAGTAGAATCGAAGTCAGTGTTGCAGCATATAAAGTTTGTATGTATACTGCAACACTGACTTCGATTCTATCTACACTCTGCCCACTATAGCCGCCTTAACTCTGGAATACAACCCAAACGAGACGGACCTAGTAACAGCATTGAGTGCCTCGAACGGTGTGCCGCCTGTAACTGTAGTTACACACCTGATACGTATATGTATGTGTATATATATATATGTGCGTATGTGTGTGTATATATATATATATATATATATATATATACATACACACACGCATTTGCACTTCTCCTTACATACACTCACACAGTTATATATATAGTACGATGACGTGATGATAGTTCTACCTTTTAAGCCCCCTCCACCTCTGACACCTGTTGCACCCTGGTTAAGTAGTAGAGAGACACGAGGCCTCAGACATCCCGAGGCAGGGGTTATTATTATTCTTTTTTAAAGAGGCATAAAATGGGTCTGTATATTCGACGTGGGTGATTTTGTCTTTTCTTAATCTCATCTTGACTAAACAGAAATATTTACTGCAGTTATAGAAATAAATACGTAGTGAAATTATTATAGCAGACCTCTTCCTCTCTTTGTAGAAATGTCTAATTGGTTAATGTATGAACGCCACAATTCTCCCCTCCTCTGAATCTACTGCTCCTTATAACTGTCAGAAACTTCTTCGCCCACTTACTCTTGAGAGGGTCGTGGGGGCAGAGTCCTCAAACACCCCTTCCAGCGGGTCCTGTCAGAAGCGAGACCAGTCAAGCTCGTGGATTTTATCCAACCATCTTGCTCGGTATCTATCCCTGGGTCTCCTGCTAGTTGGTTTTGCCTGTTAAATCTGTCATGCGAGATATTCTAGCCCATAGGATTGGTGCTGTGATCTCTCAATTCGGGGAAGTAGCGGTTCTACTTGAAGCGACTCTCTGATCTCCCGAGCTACGCACTCTATCGAGTAACGTTATTCCAAAGACCATTTGGAAGAACCCCCATTTCGGTCGCTTGTATTCACGATCGTATGTATTCTTTCGGCCATCACCCAAGATTCATGACCATAGGTAAGGGTTGACACGAATATCGAATTGAAGATAGCGAGTTTGGTTTCTACCCCCTTCCTCCCTTCTTCTGATTACCGAATGCTGAAGCTGGCGCATTACTGCATCACCTTTTACAATTTTTGCACTTAATACAGCCGCCTGCCTTTTATCACTCGTGAACACGGCCCCGACCTGCTTCAGAGGAAATCCATTCATATGTCAGAAACTGTTTTGGAATAATTTAACCCTAGGCTCTCACAAATATTATTTCGAATTTCTACCAGTAATTTACCGAGTTTGGTCTTTCCTACCCTCACCTCTGTATCCTAATCGAGCAGAAGACGCATGATATAAAAGCATTCCAGCCATGACCATCCTGTTTTGGAGGAGATGGGTGAGAGAGAGAATATCTACATTATCTAATGTGTGTCCTGCCCTCTTTTTTTAAGACGAAGTATGGTTGGAAAGAAATTTGGCTGCTACTTCTAGCAGGCTGGGCTCGCTCACTCTGTGATCCTGTTATATAAAAATGACGTATTTTCTCAGAAGAAAATTTTATTCTTAAAATAAAATTTCTGAATCTAAAAGCAATGATGTAAGCAGTTCTCCTCCACCTTCTTTCTCACACACACATACACACTGACACACGTTTGTAAAGGAATATTATTGTTAGTCACTGGCACAGTCACACACTAAAATACACACACACTTAAATACATGTTTACTAGAGAATCTTATTGTTATTAATATATACATGCACACGCAGACACTTATATACACACACTTAAATACACGCACACACATAAATACACACACACAGACGTTTACATAGGAATGTTACAGACACACGCATATATACACACAGGCACACACTTAAATACACACTGACACATACTTAAATACACACATATATATGAGTACAAGAGAATCTTATTGATATTAACATTGTATCGTCATCGAAGATCGTCTTTGGATTGTTAGTGATAACGTCGTTAGTTTACTTCAGGTGCTTTGGTTGGTAGGTAGGAATGGGGTCTATTTTGTATTATTATTATTTCCAGCCCTCGAGCAGGTAGCAGATAAAAAAAGGTGTTTGTTTTCTTTATTATCTGTTGAGATTTGAAGATGACATATTTATTAAATGACATCATATGTTTTTGTAGATATCTAATAATAATAATAATAATAATAATGAAAATTATTGTGTACAGTGCTCAGGTGCACTACAACTTATCAAAGGTACATGTTTAGTACATAGAATAATGTACAGATGTCAGGAAAGTATACAGTGTACGAGTCATGATACACACACACACACATGCGTGCATGTATATGGAGGGGGAATATTGGATGTAGTGTTGGCGGATTTTGGGAAGCATTGAAGTTTTGAAGGTTATAGTGTTTCGACAGCTAACAACTAATGCAAGTAGTTTGTTCCCTGTTTCAGCAATTCAAAAAGGTGCTCAGGGTTGTTGTTGGACAGTATGTGAACGCTGGGTTTTTCCTTCCAAAATACATAGAGTTGCCACTCCATAATCCATTGCTGCATTGTGTCCAGTTCTGATTGCAGGATCTATAGCATACAGGATCTGTCTTTTTTATCTCAAGGTACAGCTTGATGTCATTTGTGTATTTTAGCACTGTGACATTCTTTAAGTTGGCATCTATGTCATTAATATGTGCAACAAACAAAAGTGGACCAAGAACAGATCCCTGTGATACACCAGATGAAGAATCCTGTTCTAGAACCATGACTATCTCTTTTCGACTGAGAATGAAGGACTTCAACCAGTTATAAAGATCATCTCTCACACCCATTGCAGAGAGTTTTGCCATAAGTCTTTTGTGTAGTACAGAATTAAAAGCTTTAGCAAAGTCAAGATAAATAACATCCACCCATGAGCCACTATCAGTGATTCGGGTAATGTCTTCAAGAAACTCAATGAGTTGATCACAGCAGCTAGAGTTAGGGATAAATCCAAATTCTAAGGGTCGGATAAGGCTGTGAGAGTTCCAGAAGTTCCGGAGTGTTTCTTTGACACAAGACTCCATCAGTTTGGCAATACAGCTAGTAAGACTGACTGGAAGATAGTTGACAGGCGACGTCCGATCACCTTTTTTAACAGAGAAATGATACTAGCAGTTTTCCACTGTTCTGAGGTAACACTGTTGTTAAAGCAGAATTGAAAGAACAGTGAAAGTTGGAACAGAAGAAAGTACCCATCACGTTTGAGAAGCAGGTACATAAAACCATCATGACCAGGAGAGGCATAGTTATTCTTAAGGTGGTGTTGCAGCATTGCAGGTGTAAATTCCATGGTTGCTATAGAATTTGATCTCAAAGGTGGTGGAGATGGTACAAATGTGGTTGGTGTTCGGAAGGGCATCCAGCCGTAGAAAACCTGCCAGAAACAGTTCTGTACTAATGAGACACGGTCACTTGACCAATCTTGCCTCAAGTGGGACAAACCCGTGCTAGCTTAGAAGATGAATGTTAAACAATGATGATGATTGATCATAATGAAAGCTTAGTAATATTTAGTAATCAATGAGAGAGATAAATTGATAGATAAAGAAACAACAGCAAGTCATTCAAACTAATTTCCTCTCTATACTTCTGAAACAATGTATCTATATTTATAAAAGGAATCAATATATTTTTTCTTAAAATATCTCGTCCAATTCACTGGATTCATCTGCCCATTCCTCTTTCTTTCTCTTCCTCTCTCTTCCCCCCATTCCCCCACCCTCTCATACACACAACTGCTTTTATTTATACTAATTTTATGTAAGAACATTTAAGTTATGTTCCAAACACTTTAGCATTTACTTAACCCTTTAGCATTTGATTACTCTATATATATACTGTGTATTTGTTGTAAAGGTTTTGTTACATAATTATCTCACATAATATCGAATCTGAGATTTTGATGTTATTCATTTTGAGAACAATACCTTAATGACAATATGAATGGCCAGTTACAGCCAGAAGAGAATTCTGGATGGATGTGGCTGGTTTAAATGCTAAAGGGTCAATAATGAAAAAGTTATATTTTACTATATCCCTCCCAGTTATTCATTATTTTTAAAATTATAAAAGTATAATAATAATGAAATTATTGTGTACAGTGCTCAGGTGCACTACAACTCATCAAAGGTGCATGTATAGTACATAGAATAATGTACAAATGTCAGGAAAGTGAACAGTGTATGAGTCATGATATTCATATGTGTATGGAGGGAGAATATCAAATGTAGCGTTGGCGAATTTCAGGAAGCATGGAGGTTTTAAAGGATGCAGTGTCTCGGCAGCTAACAACTGATGGTAACAAAATGGTTAAATGGATTTTTGTATGTAACCCTAGCTTTCGAAAGGTCCATCTACACGCACACATACACTACATAACACACACACTACATACAGCACACAACACATTACATCCACTACATCTCTGAGGGTTGGGGGAGATTGGTTGGCTTCTGGGGCAGGGAAGAGGGGGGAGATTGGTTGACCTCTGGAGGAGGGAGAATTGTTTGAACTCATCATCTGAATAGTTCTTGTCATAAGTATAATGTAATTATTTAGATATGAATAACATTACCATCAACTACACAACTACCACCACCACCACTACCAGCATCACTGCAACTTCAACTGTCACCATCACCAACACCACCACCACAACCACCAACACCGTCACCATCACTACCACTATCACCACAACCACCTCAGCCACTGCCACCACCAACGCCACCTCAACCACTGTTACCACCAACACCATCACCACCACCATCACCACCATCACCACCACCACCACCATCACCACCACCATCACTACCACTACCATTATCACCACAACCACCAACACCGCCACCATCACAACTATCAACACCACCACAACCACCAACACCATCACTACCACTACCAACACCACTATCAATATCATGTGTTACTACCATGCAGTGTTTATTAAACAGCATATGTCAACTATTAAAACCTGTCTTTATTGAATTTAAACAACTTGAAACCAGCTAAAAACATGATTCACTTTTATTGTTTTATTCTTTTAATAGTTCCACTAATTAGACTACGGCCATGCTGGGGCAACAATTTCAAGTTATTTTTATATTTGTTGTCTGTTTGTGTATTTTATTTTATTAAAAAAAATTTTTTTTAAAAATTTCTTTGCATATTTTTTTTCCCTAATTCTATTTTTTATCCGGAACAAAAACCTTCAACAATGAGAACACTTACAATTGTAAAGTTTTATAGGAAAGAATCTATTAAATACTACGTTGGGTGAAATTTCCATGTGGTGGTAATGAGGTGATGGTGAACATGGTAGAGTTGATGGTGTGGTGGTGATGGCCACATGGTTGCAAATCAAACTATTTATCCACATAGCTATACAGAAAGAAAAACAAATTCATTCTCTGTCCTCTGAGGAATTTTTACCCATTGCTGTCTTTGACAGCATTTAGCTGTTTTAACGGCTGTTCTAGCAGTGAGTTTTCTCATTTTTATGTTTTCAATCTAATACACTCTTTCTTCATCTCGATCAGAGATAACATTGTTTTAAATCTATTAATATTTTCTCATTTTCTGATTGTTTTTTTGCTAAAGGTTTTCCCCACTTGACTTGGAGCCTGGAGAAATTTATTTTGAAGAATTTGCTGTGATCTATTACCCCCCTGCCTCATCTGAAACTGATGCTATCAATAAGTAAGTACTAACTTCATCATTTTCCTTCTTTTTCACCAGTTCTTTTTTACCATCATCTCTACATCAAAGTTATCCAAGCTCAGATAGGGTTGCTAAGTTCTGCAAATTTATATATTCTATAAATCACTTGACTAGAAGTTGCCAAACTGTGTATTATGGCATTTGATATGGTGCAAAATTAAATGAAACCAGATCAATTTTTACAACTTTTCATTTGAGTCAAGGACACCTTCCATAGTGCTGGTGCCAGAATAAAATATACCTAGCACATTTTGTAAATGGTTGGTTAATAGAAAGAGCATCCAGCTTTAGAAACCATGACAGTGTTGAGGCACCTCTTCAGTTGCTTTCATGGACACAACAACATCTCTAGTGCTGGTGCCACAATAAAATACACCCAGTACACTCTGTAAAGTCGTTGGTGATAGGTTTGGCATCCAGCTGTAGAAACCACACCAAATCTGGAATGTATGTATGTGAGGTGTGTGTGTGTGTGTGCAACTTGTCTAGGAGGATTGATGTTTCATTTTAAAACTGACTTAGTCTATGACAATCTACCCAACGTATGTCATTATAGAAAAACAGATGTTATATGATGATATTGAGATCTGGCAACTCGTTGTACAATTAGACTCAAGCCTAGTGACGTGATATAATAGTTAATTAATTATTTATTAGTGTCGTTAACAAAAATTGTTAATTAATGTGTCACAAAAATTATTCTTTAAAAAAATGTGTCACCAATAGGAAATATTTAGAAAGCTATGAGCTAGTCTAACCACTGCTATATAACATAGACCATTGTTACCAATAGGAAATATTTAGACAACTATGAGTTAGTCTAACTACTACTATATAACAGACCATTGTCACCAATAGGAAATATTTAGACAACTATGAGTTAGTCTAACCACTACTATATAACATAGACCATTGTCACCAATAGGAAATATTTTGGAAGTTATAAGCTAGTTTAACCACTGCTATATAACATAGACCATTGTCACCAATAGGAAATATTTAGACAACTATGAGCTAGTCTAACTACTACTATATAACATAGACCATTGTCACCAATAGGAAACATTTAGGAAGTTATGTTAGTCTAACCACTACTATATAACATAGACCATTGTCACCAATATTATTTTGTCACTCACAGCTAGAGCTGCATTTTCTATTGTCACCTTAGTTTTGTAAATGCTTTCTTAAGGTTGTGACCACACTATTGAGTTGGGGGCCCACAATTTGAAAAACCCTGACCTAGATGGCCTTCTTAATATCAAACACCAGCTCTATTCCAGCATGGTGCAGAATGTCTCTTGCTTAAACATTTTGATACCAAACTGGCTGGAATTGACCCTAGTTCTATGATATAAAACTGTTTGAAGTGTATAGACTTGTGGGATGTTGGTGTTGTATTGTGTATAGATGTTGGGGGGAGGCGGGTTCCACATGGTGTATAGACATGTGGATGGTGATGTGACATGATATATAGATTTGTGGGATGGTGGTGCTCCATGGTGTATAGACATGGGTCATGGTGCTACATGATATATAGACATGTGAGGTAGTGAGATGACATACTGGGGGGGGGGGGGGGGGGGCTACATGGTACATAGATATGCGAGGTGGTGGTGCTACATGGTATATCAACATGGGGGTGCTACATGGTATATCAACATGGGGGTGCTACATGGTATATAGACATGTGGGGTGGTGATGATACATGGTATATCGACATGTGGGGTGGTGGTGCTACACGGTATATATACATGTAATGGGATGTGATAATACACTAGTTGGGTGGGGGTGCTTCTTAAGTCATCCAGTTATTTAAGAGAGTAAAAATGTACAAATTAACCGAGAGAATAATGGATATAAGAGGAATTAGTTGAAGTGTGCAAGAGAAAAGACTGCACTGGTACAGAAATGTGGTTTTTTACAAAGGATATCAGTTGTGTAAAGACATGCCAAGCACTCTATATATATAGAACCTCTTATTACCAGCTGTGTCAATCTATTCTTTCTCTTTCAGGCAACAACGAGGGAAATTAAAGATCTGCTCCAAGTCTGTAGTTTTTGAACCCAAAGAAGCCAAGTACTCATTATTAAAAGTATGTGATATCAGTAATTAAATACCTTTTATTCCTATGTGTTCTGTCTTATTTCAGTTTTACATACACACACACACACACACTAATCCTTTTGATACTGCCCTGGTTTTATAATATAAAACTGTTTTAACAACAATGATTATATATATATATATTTAATATAGAAATGGCTTTTACAGGACTAGAATGGTTTCATTTGGGAGAAACCATATGAGAGAGAGAAAAAGAAAGAAAGAGTGTAAGAACAAAAATTGCTGATTTTTGTGAAACTTTATTTCATATTACACTTGTTTCTATATCGATCAATTCGGGTTTGAGCATGCGATCGGATCCCAACTCTTAATCGACACTTCTTCAGAAATGAGAGTTTACATGGGTAGCCTCATATATATATATATATATATATATATATATATATATATATATATATATATATATATATATATATTATATATAAATAAATAAATTACATGAATACACCAAATTCCATAGTGGAAGGATTAATATTTATTACATTTCTTGCATCACCATACGAGAGGTAACCCATGTTCTAGAAATAATTTTAAATGCACTTATCACAGGCAAAATACCAATAATAGTGAACAACAAAAAGGTAAGATTTATCTTAATCCCCAAGTAGGATCCTCACAGAATAACATCACAAGAAAAGCATACCTTTGATGTAATCGTTTTACGTATTAATTAAACATGTGTAAGTTATGTAATAAATATTAATCCTTCAATTATGGAATTTACTGTGTTCATATAACTTATTGATTTTTCTATAAATACTCCATGAATTATCACTTATGGTATCTGTGGTTGATGACCACAGAAACAACTATGGAAAGTAATTTGTATGTTGAGTCAAAAACAACTGTGTTAACACAGTCTTTGATTTCATGTTACACAAATTCACCAGTTTAACTAACGGGAACTGATTACTACTATAATCTATCCATATATATAGTAAATGAGTGAAGAATAACGTGAATCGGCTGTACAATAGGGTTTATTCAAAGTATTAATTGTTTCATTAGTCTGGTGTGTCTAAAAACCGCTGTTTGTAAAATGCTACATCACTCGATCTTAATTACAGTTGATACCCGACCAAATCTTCAGAATATTGATTTGTGTACATGAGACTTGATACAGATTACTCATAACCTCTACTTGGATTACCTTAAACAATATCTCGTTAACTTATATATTTTTCAGTGTCTTTATATCAACTAATTATCTGTGAAATATCTTCAATTTCAGTTTCCATTAAAAAATGTGAAGAAGTTAGGTGAAAGACAAGCAAAACTTTTTTCTAAGTAAGTTCCTCTCTTTATTTCAATAGATTTCTTGGTGACGCTTAAAATATTAAAGTTAAATATTACTTTAATGCTGTAAATTTTCACAACAATCTGTCCACTAGAAAAGATACTAAAAACGTTTGAATTAACAAACCTGTTTTGGGATATTTTTTGCTAAATCATTGCAGCATAATTTAAGTTAACATTATAAGTTTGTATCTCTCAATGTTACTATCTCGTAACCCTTTTTATGTGAATCTGCTCCTTGTTCTATAATACAAAACTATTTATTTTAAGGTGTTTATATTTATCTGAAACACTTTTATCATAATGTTATATAAGAACCTTTAACCCTTTAGTATTTACATTACTCTATATATACTATTGTATTTTCGCAGTAAAGGCTTTATCTTACATGATTGTTTCACATAATATCGAATCTGAGATTTTGGTATTATTTATTTTGAGAACAATACTTTAACGTCAGTATGAGGGGTCGGTTAAAGCCAGTTTGAATAGAAAGATATGAGAGAATTCTGGCCAGATATGGCTGGTTTAAATACTAAAGGGTTAAGTTATGTTCCAAACACCATCTTAATAATGAGAAAGTTTGTTATACAGGGAAAATTCTGTTATAACTAATACCATTATAACAACATTTTTTTCAATCCCCGGCCACACGCTCAATGTGTTAGGTTGATCTCATTATAAAGAATTTTTCATGAGAACAAATTTTCTTTTATACCCCATGAATTTTGTTATAATTGAATTTTACTGTATTACTAAATCTCTCCTAATCCTTGATTATTTCAAAATCCTAGTAATATGGTGAAGAAATGGGTAAAGTGTGTTCAAGGCATTCACACTATGTTGTGTTTGCCCTTAGATAACACATGAAATAATGTGTGTATATCTGTATCTTGATTTTTCTGTATCACTATAGTCTGTCCATCTCAATCTTTTCTCTAGGATTGATATACAAGGAAAAACCTTTTTTATTGAATCTAATCTAACTGTGAAGATTAAAGAGAAGAATATTGTGTCACCTTTTGTTTATATCAAGGTAAGAGAACACCAATATTGTGTTACCTGTTGTATAAGGAATTCTCTTTGTAACCATGTGGTTCTAGGTTCAGTCTCACTGTGTGGCACCTTGGGTAAGTATCTTCTGATATAGTCTTGGTTTGATCAATGCCTTGTGAGTGAAATTTAGCAGATTTAGTAGACAGAAACTGCAGAAGTGCCCACTGCATATATATATATATATATATATATATATATATATATATATATATATATATATATATATATATATATATAAAATAGCTTGTTTGTTTGTCTTTATCTCCTATGCACTTAAAAACCAGTGGACCAATCATGTTCAAACTTGGCATGTGAGTTCTTTAGGAATAGGTTTTCCTCACACTTGGACCTATATTCATATGTTTGTCTGTTTGTCAATCTGTGGTCGTCATGAGTTATCGTCTTCACTATGATGGAATATGACAGAAAATAGAGAGTATAAAGAAGAGAGAATTTGAAAGAAAGCACATGTGAAATTAAAAAGACCAGTGAAAGCCGAAGATAGAACCAAGCAAGTAGGTTAACAATGCATGAACAAAGAGAGAAAGAAAGTGAAGAAAGTGAGTGACATACGTTCAACATAGTAGCCAACACTAAAGCAACAAACGTACTCTTGCTTCAGTATTGAACATTCCCCTTGCTCTCACCTGCATGAAAGGAGGTATGACTAAAACAAGTGAGCAACAAGCATTCAATCAACACAAAGCAACAACATGCGCGTGCTTTAATATCAAAATCCATTCTCTCGTCTATTGGCTGCAGCACATTTTGTCATACATTCTTTATATCTCTTGTGTGTGTGTGTGTGTATGTCATATCTACTTAATATTTAGTCCGTGAACAAAATATTTACAACTGTATTTCATCAGTGATATGGAACCCCGAGCACAGACAAGATATGAAAGGAATAAAGAAACTAAGTATGAAATCATATTCAAACTAAAAGATATGTTACATAAAAGAAACAGCTATATTAGAAGTTTCAAATATACCCTAGAGAAAATTTTGAATGAAATTTCATTATTTTCTTTAATGCAGGCAACGCTGGGTACATCTGCTAATATATATATATATATATATATATATAATGTGTGTGTATATATACATAGATATACTCACACCACATTCAAGTAACACATACTTTCATTGTAGGATGTAGAACAACATTTAGTCACATTCCACATTCACTCTCACACTCCACTGTCACACTCCATACTCACACTCAAGTACCAGTTGTGTCTATTGCAGGGTCTAGAAGAACATATATTTCGTTTAGTTTACACAACAGTCAATGCCTGTCTCTCACATATTGCACAGCTACATCGAGCTTCAACACTTGACAAAATAGAACAAGCTTCAATGGTGAGTTTAAAACTTATTTTATCTTTGTCTTTCCCATCATCATCATCATCATCATCACCACTATCATCAATAGCATCATCATTACTATCATGACTACCATCATCAACAGCATCACACTCTATTTCAGGGTTTAAAAATATCAAATTATGGAGAATTTTTTGATTGAATAATTCCTCTTTTATTTTTCAGATTAATACAATTGTGCTTGCCCGACAATCAAAGATTACATTTGATGCTTCTTGGTTTGTATTCCATTTTTAATTTAACCATTGTATTTTCTAAAGAATTTAGTTTATTTAATAAAATGAGTTGGGGGTACAGATAAAATCATTTACTATAGCTTCCAGGCAACCCATGCCTTCTTCTTTCTTGTTTGGTTATTCCTGGAAGGGGTGTCAGGGGAAGAAGAGTCCACAGTCACACCTTTCAGAGGATCCTATCAGAAGTAACCATTTCCAAATTATCTGGCTGGATCCCCAAGTGACCCAAGCCTTGTAAGTGGAATTGAGTAAACAGAAACTGTTTGGAAGCTTGTTGGGTGGACTGTACCACTCTAGTCTTGCATTGTGTTATACTGAATCTCCCTAAGAATTACGTTATGCGTGCATGTGTCTCTGGAATGCTTAGCCACTTGCACATAATTTCACAAGCAGGCTACCACATTGATCAAACAACTGAAACATTTGTCGGAACCAACAAAGGCCCATTCCACTTCACAGTTGAATGGTTGACATGCCAAGCCCTTCATGGGTATGTGTAAATTTACAGACCCTTCCAACCCATGCTGGAAACAGAAGACTGATGAGAACTGTTGTAGTTATTCATTTATTTAATCAATTTAAACAACTATATAGCTGATATGCCACAACAAACAGGAAAAAGTATCTAATACTTCTTAGAATTAAGAAACAAAAACAAGAGGGGGACAGTGAAGAGAAAATAAAAGGCAATAAGAAAAAGATGAAAAACAAGAACAACAACAAAGCAGTTGAATGGTTCTGTTATTGAGACTTTTTGTGGCCTACATGTATTGAAAGACCTTTTTAGGGTTGATAGATCTTTGACAATATATTATACCTATCTCACTCATACTGGTAATGTTTCTGTTATTGAATCTTTTTCACAGTCTCCATATATTGGAATATCTTATTTATGGTTGGTAGATCCTTGACAATATATTGCACCTCCAATCTTAACCCTTTATTTTGTAGTCTGGAAGATTTCCACGAGAAGCGTTTAATAGAGAAACAAGCTGACCGTATCACACCACTGGTCACTACTCCAGGACGAGTGGTTCTTACTGATGCCAGGCTTTACTTCCAGCCATTTAGTGCCACTGGACCTGTAAGTAACTCTACCTGTTGTTGTTGTTGTGTAGTAGTAGTAGTAGTAGTAGCAGCAGCAGCAGCAGCAGTGGTGATGGCAATAACAGTAGATTAGTGGAATTCTGAGAAGAGTGGAAGAAATATCTTGCAGTGTTTATACTGGCTTTATGTATTCTGAGAACATTGGAGGGGGCATAAGAGGTATCAGATGCAGTGTTCAAGAGAAGAGATTACGATGATATGGACATGTGATGTGAATGGAGGATGACAGCTGCATAAAAAGGTGCAGGGCATTTAAAGTTATTGGGAACTATAGAAGAGGAAGGCCTTGGCATGATGTGGTAAAAGCTGACATCACAATTAAGCCTCTCAGAAAACAACCCACTCAGTCCACTCAGTATGTTGGTAGTGTTGATACCACAACAGAAAAAAAGCACCCAGTCCACCCTGTAATGTGGTCATACTGATGCTATAAGAAAAGCTCCCATTACACACTGTATTGTGGTTGGCAATAGAAAGAATGTCAATCCATAAACTCCCAAGCCCAAAACAGATCTGTATGAGTAAGATATGGTCACCTGATCTGTCTGACCTCATAACATTATAACTTATTTAGTCCATGCAAACATGGAAGATGAATTTAAATGGTGAGGATGATGATGACACATTTACATATGTGTGTGTGTATATATATACAGTGTCTATCATGTTTTTGTTTCAGATGTCCTCATTGAAAATACAGTTGAAACACATACAACAGGTAGTTAAACGGAGGTTCCTATTACGTCATGTGGTAAATATTGAATCTTTTTTCTTACACACACACACATATATATATATATATATATATATACAGACACACATATACACACATTGCCATCATCATCATCAGCATCATCAGAACCATATATTATATCTTGATCCCTTAACCTTTTAGCATTTACATTATTCTATATGTACTATTGTATTTTTGTGGTAATATCTCACATAATATCGAATCTATGAGATTTTGATGTTATTTATTTTGAGAACAATACCTTCATATCAGTATGAGGGGCCGGTTACAGCTGGTTTGAAAAGAAAGAGGTGAGAGAATTCGGGCTGGATACAACCAGTTTAAATGCTAAAGGGTTAAATGTGGGAGTGACCAAGCAATTGGAGATGACATGGAGGAGAGTGGTCTTTTCAGTCTTGCTGACCACAGTATAACTTCCCTAATGCTGGTGCCATGATAAAATGCACCTGGTACACTCTGCTATTGGTGGTAATGGTAGTGATGGTGCCATGATAAAATGCACCCAGCACATTCTGTAAAGTGGGAGTGATGGTGCCACGAAAAAATATGCCCAGTACACTCTGGTAGTGATGGTGCCATGATAAAATGACCTTAGTACTCTGTGTAGGAGGACCATACCTCTGAATATGATGTGACTTAAGTCATGTTGAAACCATGATTGTTGGTGATGGTGGTGGTGATGGCAATGAAGATGACCACATTGATGATAGTGATTGATTTTTGTTGAAATTTCTCTTTATTATTTTGTGTGCAGGGAGTAGAGATCTTATGTACAGAAAGAGCTTCGTTAAAACACCTGTATTTAACACTTAAAAACCAGTCGGAGAGAGATGAACTTTATGAAAACATTATTTCAAATGCAGGTAAGCAATTTAACAGCCAAAGTTTACAGTGACTGTGGTAGACAGGTGGGGTTAGGTCATTTACTGATTGTTAAACAAAGAACCCTCTCTTATACCAGTGAAAGAAAGTAAAGGAACTGATCATCAGATAGGGAGACATGTGTTAGAGAAAGGGTGATTTGAGAGATAGAAAGAGCTGTGATGATAGAGAGAGGGGGTGATATGAGAGAGACAGGTATAATAGGAGAGAAAGGGATGATGAGAGAGATAGAAAGGAATGACGGGAGAGAGATAGAAAGCAAAAAAGTGTTTTCCAAGGTGGTTCATTGGCTAGATGTACGAGAAATAGCAGCCAAATCTCCTTCAAATTACACAGTGTCACCTTAAAATGGGAACATTAGATATACAATGCCTGACAAAAGGATAGAACAGAACACTATATTCTACATTGTTGTTGTTATTGTTGTCATATTTTTGTCCATTTCCAGGTCTTGATACAGAAAGTATGGAACAGGAAAATGTCATTTTGAAGTGGCAGACAGGTCTTATATCCAACTATGACTATTTGCTTTACCTGAACAGGTAAGTTAATTAACAAACTGAACTATTTACTTTACTTAACCCTTTAGCATTTACATTACTCTATATATACTATTGTATTTTTATGGTAAAGGCTTTATTTCACATAATATTGAATCTATGAGATTTTGATGTTATTTATTTTGAGAACAATACCTTAACATCAGTATGAGTGACCACTCATGGCCAGTTTCATTAGAAAGAGGTGAGAGAATTCTGGCTGGATATGGCCGGTTTAAATGCTAAAGGGTTAAACCTTTTGATACCAAACTGGCTGGAATTAACCCTAGTTCTATGATACAAAACTGTTTGTTTTAAAGTGTATAGACTTGTGGGATGGTGGTGCTACATGCTGTATAGATGTGAGGGGTGCTACATCGTGTATAGACATGTGTATGGTGATGCTACATGATGTATAGGTTTGTGGGATGGTGGTGCTACATGGCGTATAGATTTGTGGGATGGTGATGCTACATGATGTATAGATTTGTGGGATGGTGGTGCTACATGGTGTATAGACTTCTGTTAAAGGCTTTACCTCTCATGATATTGAATCTATGAGATTTTGATGCTATTTATTTTAAGAACAATACCTTAATGTAGGTATGAGGGGCCAGTTATAGCAGGCTTCAACAAAAAGAGGTGAGAGAATTCTGGCCAGTTTAAATGCTAAAGGCTTAAGAAAGTAGGTCAATTAACAGATTGGACACAAGACACCTAAACACTGATGATCTGTGGTGTGTAATTGAAAACTAGGTTTTTAGATTCCCTTGTGAGGTGTTTCTGTTAATTTCCCTCCAGAGTCAGGGTTAAGGTTCCCCCAGCTTTGTCTCTTTTGGTCTCATCTCCTCCACTCTCTCTCTCTCATTCTCAAACACATATCTCTCACATCTCTACCCCCCCTTTCTCCCACAAATTTCACTGTACCCTCTCCCCTTCTCACTTCTTTGCATCTCACACATTTCTTTCATCTCTCTCTCACACTCTCCCTTTCATCTCTCTCTCACACTCTCCCTTTCATCTCTCTCTCACACTCTCCCTTACATCCCTCTCTTACACTCTCCCTCCCTCTCTCCTCACATATCTCTCCCTCCCTCTCTCCTCACATATCTCTCCCTCCCTCTCTCCTCATATCTCTCCCTCTCTCTATCTCTTCATCAGGATGGCTGACCGCAGTTTCAATGACCTTACTCAGTATCCAGTAATGCCGTGGGTCATCGCTGACCATCACAGCTCCAAGTTAGGTAAGTCTCAACCCCTCACCTCTCAACTTGGCTGTTGCTTCCTGTCAAATACAGCAGAAGGTGAGGGTGAGATCATCTTCTTTACAATCTCACATAATTCCTTCTCTCTGCATGCATGCTCATGAACACACACACACATACACTGTTGGTGGCTACTACATGCACACTCAACTGTTGATTGCTGTGTGTGTGTGTGATGTGTATCTTTCTGCTGTATACATTTTATTTGTTTGTATCTTTAAAAGATTTCACCCAAGATTCCACATTCCGGGACCTCTCCAAACCAATTGGGGCTTTAAACCCTGAAAGACTTGCAAAACTACGAGTAAGTTTTCATTTCTTTTTCCTTTGAGATACAATCCATCTCTTCAATTATTTTTCTGGGGATTCTAGTCTAGGGCAGCTATCTCCCTCTATATGCTTATTTCTTTTGCTTTTCTTTGTTTTTTGTTTTTTAAATCAAGTAATCAGATAGAACAACAGTGCCTGCAATTCTCTTTCTTAATATTATTTGGATTGGCAGTATTGGTAGAGGGTCGGACGCCAAGCATAGAGTTATGGCCCTTGCCATTCTGAGTTCAAATCCCGCCGAGGTTAACTTTGCCTTTCATCCTTACGGGGTCGATTAAATAAAGTACCAGTAATACACTGGGATAATTGTGTCAAAAGTAGAAACAATTAAGTAGAGGATCGGACGCCATGCTTTGCAGCATAGAGTTATGGCCCTTTATGATCTGAGTTCAAATCCCGTTGAGGTTAACTTTGCCTTTCATCCTTATGGAGTTGATAAAATAAAACACCAGTAATTGCTGGCCTTGTGCCAAAAGTAGAAACTATTATTAGGAGTTGTCGTATTTTTATTCTCTCATCACTGGATTACCATGCACAGCTCTGTGCACCTTGGGTATGTGCAGATTTGTTTTTGGTGGTGTTGATTCTGTTGTATTGACATTTGTGTTGCTCTGGTCCACTCTGCAGGGGAAAATGAGTTGTGATGAAACTGATGCCAAGCTGTATCAGCCTTTACCCTTGGACAACATTTATTGTGTATATACAGTGTATACAGTATATATATGGGTTGCGAAGATGTATTGGTTTTGTCTTTCCCTTGGACAACATTGGTTGCATGGAGAGAGGTGACTGGCATGGTTGGGTGCCTGCTGGTCTTCCATAAAACACCTTGACCAGGTTTGTGCCTTGAATAGGAATTTCCTAGATGTAACGCTTTGATCGATCATAACTAAAAGGAACCTTAAAGACTGTGATTTGAAGAAGATTTATTCAGGGGCCTCAGAGAAAAATGTTATTAGTCAGAGCAAGACTGCTTTCAAGCCTCAGATGGTGTGTGGGGTGTGGGAAGAAGATTAAGGACTTTTTGTCAAGGGTCATCTATTCACGAAGCCCTTTCTTGGCTCTCTGGATAACATGCTGTGTGTATCCAGTTTAGAATCGGTACATCATATCCCTGTATTGTTAGAGGTCACTAAAGACATTGGCTCCAGGGTGGGCATCCAGTCATAATGATAACTTCAAAAGAACCCTACAATCAGCATGAAGCTTTCCACGGGTTCTGTAAAGCTAACTTTTTTTTTTTACAGGGAAAACCAGGCCTTAATATATTTTCTGCTGCTTGGCTCTCCAAACCCTGGGCTGATCTATCTCTTAAACACCTCTCTTATAGGTTATAGACCCACGATTTCACTATTATTTCTAGCAGGTGATGTGACTACATAGAGGTCTCCTTCATTAGCTTGTGTATTTTTAATTCCTGCTCAGTCCGCAAGCATAAATTAAATCAATATTTTATGCATTATTTTTCCAGGAAAGATATGATGAGATGCCTGAGCCAAAGTTTCTTTATGGCTCCCATTATTCAACTCCGTGTTATGTCCTCTTTTATCTCTCCAGAGTTGGTAAGTACATTTATTGTAGAAACCTTCACTTCACACCCATCCAACCTTCCCACATCTGTTTTTGTTTCAGTTTGTGTGTGTGTATGATGATGATCATCATTATTTAACGTCTGTTTTCCCTGCTAGCAACCATGTTAAAACAAGGGTTAATCTAGTGAGCCCCATAACAACCTTCATTTTCATCATGAGGTCCTTTTTGAGCCAATGTTATATGTTTTATTCACCTATTCTAAACCATAATCATTCTCTAACCCAATGGCATTTCATTTTGACACACAGATGTAGTGTTCCTATTCTAAAATAGATACTCGCTATCTAACAAAACATTAAAAAGAAAAAAAAAAGTTCAACTTTGCTGTAAATAGGTTCCATGAGTAAGTACAGTTTATTTCAATCATTTTGTTTGTCTTCTTTTTTCAGCATTGGAGTATTCTTTGTGCCTACATGGAGGACGTTTTGACCAGCCTGACCGTATGTTTAACAGGTAGTTTTCCTTCCTTCTTTCCTTTCCTCACACACACACATACACACATGTGTGTGTGTGTGTGTGAGAGAGCGAGAGAAATACCAATATAATCAATTATTGAGTTTTGAAAAGCTTGCTCATGTTAATATGACGTTTCGGTGAAAAATTACTAGATGATAATTAAAAATGGGGAAGAATTGAGCAAAACTGGGATTGCAAGGAATATGACCTGGGTTTCTGAGTAACATTGGACTAAAGTAATATATTTTCTCGGAGAACACAATATGTTTAACTGTTTGACTGAGTAATTCAGGCTAACACAAACAGAAAATTATAAACCATGTTTTAAAAACGTGGTCCCTCCCTAATAATCTCTGCTTTATTTTAATTATCCAATCAGTATTTCCTTTCATTGAATGTAGTTAAAAGACAGAAATTTCACAATAGTCAATTCTACCACTCGCACCACTTGACACCACTTTGAAGGTTTTCCTGTTTCTAAATTATCAGTTTTCTACAGTAAGGGATTATCACTTGTTTTTATTAAACTTCATTATACTATTGTTATTATATGGTATAAGTTTCATGTATATATGTATGTATAGATCTGTATCTCCTGATGAAGTTTTAGGGGCAATCTTGAAACTTAAACCCTTTAGCATTGAAACTGGCTGTATCCAGCCAGAATTCTTTCACCTCTTTCTGTTCAAATTGGCTGTAACTGGCTGTTCATACTGATGTTAAGGTATTGTTCTCAAAATAAATAACATAAAAATCTCATACATTCGATATTATATGAGATAATTATATAAGATAAAGACTTTACCACAAAAATACAATAGTGTATAGAGAGTAATGTAAAGGCTAAAGGGTTAAACCTACTGGAGCCCATCCCTTCTAGTCTAAACACAGCTGATTATTTTTCCAAAGAAAGGGAGAGTGATAGATATAAAGAAAGAGATATAAAGAAACAAACAACCCAGTATTGAACTGGTACTTTATTTTATTAACCTCAAAAGAGTGAAAAGCAAAGTCGATCTTGGTGAAATTTGAACTTGGGCAGCAGAGAGCCACAATATACACTACAATGCTCTAATGACTGCCAATTCACAACACAGTGCGTTTCATACCTTAGGTGAAAGCATCTGTTTCCAAATACAATCACTACATGTCTGATGTAATGGCTTAGTAATATAATTGTTTCTACTTTTGGCACAAAGCCAGCAATTATTCCAGTGTATTACTGGTACTTTATTTTATCGACCCTGTAAGGATGAAAGGCAAAGTTAACCTCGGCGGGATTTGAACTCAGACCGTAAAGGGCCGTAACTCTGTCCGCCCCTCTACCGATACTGCCAATCCACCACCCTGTGCTTACTAATATAATACAACTACCACATGCTTGTGATGGTTTAATAATATAACTACCACATGTCTGAAGTGATGGTTTGATAACATAATATAATTACCACATGTCTAATGTGATGGTTTAGAAATATAATATAACTACCACATGTCTAATGTGATGGTTTGGTAACATAATACAACTACCACATGTCTGATGTAATGTTTTAGTAAAATAATATAACTACCACATGTCTGAAGTGATGGTTTAGTAACATTATACAATCACCACATGTCTGATGTGATGGTTTAGTAACATAATACAACTACTACATGTCTAATGTGATGGTTTAATCGCAATGTTGTTTTTTCACAGTATTGCAGAAACTTGGTACAATTGTCTCCATGGTGCTTCAGATTTTAAAGAATTGATTCCAGAGTTCTATGAAAGAGATGGTGAATTCTTATGTAATCGACAGGTATATCTTCTTGTTTACCTTTCATTGCTATATTTCTAATGAAAGACACTATCTATGTCATTAACCCTTTAGTTACCATATTTCTAATGAAAGACACTACCTATGTCTTTAACCCTTTCATTAACAAATTTTTAATGAAAGATACTGCTTATGTCATTAACTCTTTAGTTACCATATTTCTAATGAAAGACACTACCTATGTCTTTAACCCTTTCATTAACATATTTTTAATGAAAGATACTGCTTATGTCATTAACTCTTTAGTTACTATATTTCTAATGAAAGACACTTCCTATGTATTTAATCCATTCATTACCATATTTCTAATGAAAGACACTACCTATGTCTTTAAACCTTTCATCACCATATTTCTAATGAAAGATATTAACTATCATTTTCGAATAATTTTGTAAATAATTAGGAATCTGGAAAGATTTAGTAATATAACTTTCTCAGTAAGTTTGTGTTTGGAACATAACTTAACAAAGGTTCTTATAAAGAATTATGGTGGAAAATGTTTAGATAAATATATACATAAAAGCACAACTTTAAAACTTTTTTTTTTACTGGGTGGTTTTATTCAGTTTGATATGAATGGGTTAGTTACAAATTGGAAAAGTCAATGTTTAAAATTCATGTGGAATTGAATAGAAATAGATAAAACCCTGTTTCTAAACTTCTGCAATTCCTCTTGCAACACCATTACCAGAGCCTCCAAGATAAATTTTGCAAGGTAGTACAAGACTCCTTTTGGGCCTGAAACAAGCAAAGATTTTTCTCAAAATGGATGTTGAATGGTTGCTGTGGGCCTTCTTAGCACATGGGCCCCAGTTCAAAGTACTGGCTAGAACCCCCTCTCATAGGCCCTGACCACTACCACTACGTAATTGGAGCTACTGACCTCACAGATTGTCTTGGAGCCACATCTTAACACCAAACATATTTTTTTATATTGAGATGAGGAGGTAGACATCAAACTTGTTGATGTGTTGTGGTGGTACATCCAGGAGTCCCAAATAATGAAGACCCTCTGCTCAAGATCAAATGATTATTCTTTTGTGATTCTATATTATCATTCACTGATCTTTTTCCCTCATTTCTCCACAGAATATCAATTTTGGAGTTCGACAGAATGGAAGAACTGTTGGTGATGTGGAACTGCCTCCTTGGGCTAATGGTACTTTTCTGTTTTTCTAATCCTCTCCTACTTGATTAGGGCTCCCAATATAATTTAGCGCAATTTGCTTGACAACATCCCTGTATATATCCAGTTTACAATAGGTACACCATATCCTTCTGTGTATCAGTTTACAATAGGTACACCATATCTTGTGTGTATCTTATTAATAGAGGGAGGTAGATTGGCAGAATTATTAAAGTGTCAGCTGAAATGCTTTCTACTGTTTCATTATGGTTCTCTACATTCTGAGTTCAAATCCTGCTGAGGTCAACTTTACCTTTCATCCTTCTGTAGTTGATAAAGTACCAGCAATGCACTGGGGTCGATTTAACCAACTTTCCCTTCCCCTTCAAATTTCTGGTCTTGTACCTAAAGTAGAAACAATTATCACTTATTAACCTCAAATAATAATAATTGTTTCTACTTTAGGCACAAGGCCAGCAATTTGAAGGGAAGAAGCGGGTCAATTAAAAGGACCCCAGTGTATTACTGGTACTTTATTTTAGCGACCCCGTAAGGATTAAAGGCAAAGCTAACCTAATAAAGAAAACATTTATTATTATTTCCATTATTATTTTTATTGTGCATCTTTACTGCTTTACCGAGCACAACTCTGTGCACCTTGGATATGAGCAGTGTAGTTTTTTTTGATGTTGTTTCTATTGTATTGATAGTACTTTTCGTTATGTGTGTGCAGTGCCTTGTAGTGCTATCTTTTGTATGCTGTATATATTTGTAAGTCCTGGGGTTTTGGCTATGTATTTGTCTGTGTTTTTTTTATCATTCCTAGAGCACCTATTATTGTAGGTATTGTTTCTCTTTTCATTTTCCACATTTGAGTTATTTCTATCTCTAGATCTTTATATTTGGAGAGTTTCTCTATTTCCTTGTAAGATATATTGTCGTCTGTGGAGATAGATACATGTATTAGGAGGCATTTTTTAATAAAAACTAGGGTGAAACGTTATTAAGTGTTCTTGTGATGTTCTCTCTTTCTGTGTGGTTTAGGTCCGAAAGACTTCATTGCAAAGATGCGGAGTGCACTGGAGTGTGACTGGGTCTCACGACATCTTCACCTCTGGATTGACCTGATATTTGGTTACAAACAAGTCGGCTATGAAGCTGAAGCTGCTGATAATGGTAAGTCTTTGATGACCGGAGTAATGGTATTCATGGTGTGTAGATGTTCATCATCATCATCATCATCATCATCATCATCACCGTTTTACGTCCGTTCTTCCACGCTAGCATGGGTTAGACGGGTTGTCCTGTTGTGGGCAGTGTCTGGTCGGCTGACCATGCCTTGCTCATACAGGAACTGTTAGCTGTAGTAATAGTGGGTTGGTGGGTGCATTTTATTGTGACACCATCACTATTACTTTACAGAGTGTACTGGGTGTATTTTATCATGGCACCATTACTACTATTTTACATAGTATACTGGGTGTATTTTATCATGGAATCATCACTTACACTTTACAGAGTGTACTAGGTGTATTTTATCATGACACCAACACTACCATTTTACAGTGTAAAATTAAAAAACAACTTTTGTATAGAGTTTTTCACCTATTAAAGGATTTGACACTCTGAGTTAAGGCTTTCAACTAATTGTTCATTAATCTTGTATGTCAATCCACTCCATTGATTTCATCTCATCTATTCTCTCTCCACAGTATTTTACTATCTCACCTATGAAGGCTCAGTCAATGTGGAAAAGTGAGTAGGCAGCCATTTAAAAAAATGTTTTACTTCTCATTAATCTGTGAACCACATTCCCATCAAACTGTGAATCACCTTCCCATTAAACTGTGAATCACCTTCCCATTAAACGGTGAATCACCTTCCCATTAAACTGTGAATCACCTTCCCATTAAACGGTGAATCACCTTCCCATTAAACTGTGAATCACCTTCACACTAAATTGTGATTCACCTTCCCATTAAACTGTGAATCACCTTCCCATTAAACTGTGAATCACCTTCCCATTAAACGGTGAATCACCTTCCCATTAAACTGTGAATCACCTTCACACTAAATTGTGATTCACCTTCCTATTAAACTGTGATTCACCTTCCCATTAAACTGTGAATCACCTTCCCATTAAACTGTGAATCACCTTCACACTAAATTGTGATTCACCTCTACTCTAAATTGTTAACGCCTTTGATACCAAACTACCTCTAGTTCTTCAATACAAAACTATTTCTTTTAAAGTAATTATATCTATCTAAAAACTTTTCATCATAATTTTATTTAAGAGCCTTTGATAACTTATATTCCAAACACCAACTTAACTTCTTTGATTAACAAACTGCTGGAAACCATCCCTGATTCTACAATACAAAACTGCTTACATTAAAGTGTTTATATTTATCTAAAAAATCTCCAGCATTGATGACATAAATGAGAGAAACAGCTACGAAACACAGATTATGGAATTTGGTCAAACTCCCAAACAGCTTTTCACTGAGCCGCACCCACGTCGTTACCATATCGACAATCCTTACTCAATGCTGCCCAGCCCTAAAGATGTGTTACTGGCCCCAATGGGTCAGAGGTCAGATGAAGCTGCATCAGTTAATGAAACCTCAAGTAAGTTTCCATCATCACACTAATTTCTTATCAGCATCATTGTAGCCTATTGCTAGCTGTTTAGGTAGGTTTACGTGTGTAATTGTGTCTCTCTGTGTATGAACAATTCTGTCTGTATGTGTGTGTGTGTCTATATATATATATCATCATCATCATCGTTTTTTACACCTGCTTTTCCATGGTTGCCTTGGTTGATATATATCAAAAGTGGAAGTGTACAATCAAATCTCAAAGGAGAGTAGAGACAGACATATAGCTTGTAATTGCCAGTCATGGATAGAGGCAATTGCTCAATGTTTATCTCATGCAAAACAAGCGTTAAGAGAAGAGTTGGTTAGAGTGTGGAAAAAGTTAGTGATGCATTTAGGAAATAAGCAGAGCATTTACATTCAAAAATATTTGAAGAAAATTAACTAATTTCAATTAAAAACTGTTTAATCTGGTGTTTTGTGAAATAACTTTGTCTATTTGTACTACTGACAAATTCATACACAAGACACTTTCATCAGAATGGAATAAACTTATTTCAGTATATAGTCACACAAAACATTAACTCACATCCAGCAATACAACAAAATCATAACATAGTTTGAGTTAACAGAAAAATAGTTGAAATAAATATTTTATGGGCTTTAAAGAATTCGAGGAGTGTCTCAAGTTTCCAGAAGATTGCTGAATATATTTTGTGTGTTTCTCTGTGTTTTTAGATCCATACAATGGTGTTAACAGGAGCCAAAGGAAAGATTGGCAGACATTACAGCCGATACTCTCCCATTCTCTACACAAAGAGTAAGTCGGTGGATCTTTCTAAAAGTAACATCAGTGAGGAGGAACATCTTCGTAAATAATGGCAACACATTTCTTCAAATTACTTTTCATATTGTAAAAAATGTTATTCTGTAAACTGATTTGAATTACACAACAATTTTACATTGAGCTTGAAATTTTCAAGGCATATCTTAATGAAGTTTGATCTTTCAACTTATTAGACTCGTTTATAAACATATATATACATATCATCATCATCACCATTCAATGTCTGTTTTTCTGCTAGTGAGAATTGGATGGAATAAGTCAGTACTCAAGCAGGGCTATTAACCTTTCAGATGGGCCAGAGGCCAGCATCTGGTTTAAATAAAATCCTTCTGCACACATTTTCTGAATTCATTTTCTAGTGACACTAGCTCTAGGGATGCTGCCATATTTTTGTGACAACTGAAGCATTCTCTGGGCCTTTTCTATGACTGGATGTCCTTCCTATCATCAACCACTTTACAAAGTGTACTGGGTGTGTTTATCATGTAGATCACCAGCAATAGGGTGGTTGTACTGTCCTTGTGTTAGCAGGTTGATATAGTGGGGCTTGAAATGTTCTAGCATTAAATTGCTTGTTGTTGTCTTCAGCCCATTTGTATATGGCATCCAGATCTTGTTGCAAAAGAGTATGTGTGTGTGTGTATATATATATATAACCACACAGCCTCGTCCCTCTCAATCAATCAATCAATCAATCAATATATATATATATATACATACACACCAATGAAATCTCTACAATCTATGTAATATTCTATTTTCAGTTCAATACTTGATGTTCACCTCTCACCAGATGGTAAATATATTTTCTCTACTTCCAAAGGTGAGCATTATATCTCTCTTACTCTTTTTTATTTCTCTCTCTCCCTCTACTATTTCGTACTACCCACAATGCCACAGTTAGTACACCATTAACTGTCTGTCTGTCAATCTTTTTATACTGTTTGTCACCACATACAGTACAACTTTCTCCACTACCCACTGTGCCACAGTTAGTACACCATTAACTCTGACTGTATGTCCCTCTGTACTCTTTCTTACCACACACTGTACAACTTTCTCTACTACCCACAGTGCCACAGTTAGTACACCATTAACTATGACTGTATGTCCCTCTGTACTCTTTCTTACCACACACTGTACAAATTTCTCTACTACCCACAGTGCCACAGTTAGTACACCATTAACTCTGACTGTATGTCCCTCTGTACTCTTTCTTACCACACACTGTACAACTTTCTCTACTACCCACAGTGCCACAGTTAGTACACCATTAACTCTGACTGTATGTCCCTCTGTACTCTTTCTTACCATACACTGTACAACTTTCTCTACTACCCACAGTGCCACAGTTAGTACACCATTAACTCTGACTGTATGTCCCTCTGTACTCTTTCTTACCATACACTGTACAACTTTCTCTACTACCCACAGTGCCACAGTTAGTACACCATTAACTATGACTGTATGTCCCTCTGTACTCTTTCTTACCACACACTGTACAACTTTCTCTACTACCCACAGTGCCACAGTTAGTACACCATTAACTCTGACTGTATGTCCCTCTGTACTCTTTCTTACCACACACTGTACAACTTTCTCTACTACCCACAGTGCCACAGTTAGTACACCATTAACTCTGACTGTATGTCCCTCTGTACTCTTTCTTACCATACACTGTACAACTTTCTCTACTACCCACAGTGCCACAGTTAGTACACCATTAACTCTGACTGTATGTCCCTCTGTACTCTTTCTTACCATACACTGTACAACTTTCTCTACTACCCACAGTGCCACAGTTAGTACACCATTAACTCTGACTGTATGTCCCTCTGTACTCTTTCTTACCACACACTGTACAACTTTCTCTACTACCCACAGTGCCACAGTTAGTACACCATTAACTCTGACTGTATGTCCCTCTGTACTCTTTCTTACCACACACTGTACAACTTTCTCTACTACCCACAGTGCCACAGTTAGTACACCATTAACTCTGACTGTATGTCCCTCTGTACTCTTTCTTACCACACACTGTACAACTTTCTCTACTACCCACAGTGCCACAGTTAGTATATCATTAACTGACTGTCGTTCTCTCCTGTTTCTTACCACACACTGTACAACTTTCTCTACTACCCACAGTGCCACAGTTAGTATATCATTAACTGACTGTCGTTCTCTCCTGTTTCTTACCACACACTGTACAACTTTCTCTACTACCCACAGTGCCACAGTTAGTATATCATTAACTGACTGTCGTTCTCTCCTGTTTCTTACCACACACTGTACAACTTTCTCTACTACCCACAGTGCCACAGTTAGTATATCATTAACTGACTGTCGTTCTCTCCTGTTTCTTACCACACACTGTACAACTTTCTCTACTACCCACAGTGCCACAGTTAGTATATCATTAACTGACTGTCGTTCTCTCCTGTTTCTCACCACACACTGTGCCACTGTTAGTACACCATTGACTATGTCTCTACTGTTTCTCACTTCACACTCTACAACTGTCTCCACTATCCACTATGTCACTGTAAGTACACCATTAACTCTCTGCCTGTCTCTCTCTTACCATTTCAGATGTTCATTTTAAAATGTATTCAGTCCAAGAGAAACATCAAGCTCGAAGTATCAACCTTTGTAATATGGTGAGTTGTTGTCTCTACATCTCTGTTTTTGTGTGTGTGTGTATATATATATATATATATATATATATATATATATATATATAAAATAAAATAATTAAGTCAAATATTTAAAAAATGGCTTCGTTTATTAAAGGTGTACTGCTATATATATTTCGGTCACAGCCATCCCTGGCTACACATGTTGTTGAGGTGTTTAACTCCGTCAATACTCCGATATGCCCAGTTCCTGATTGGGTTGTTATTTCTCTGAGGAACTGGAATCATATGAATTCGAACAAACGGATTTCGGCGTCAAAGGACACTCTCTCCTCCCATTGGTCAGCTGTGAGAACATTCCTCAGTCAAAAGTCTATAAAAACTTTTCTCAGGCAAGGCAATCTGTTGTTTTTGTTAAGTACAGCTGACCTCCTCCCTTGTATTGGTGTTAGGGGGTCAGGGGATCAGTAGAGAATACTCCAATTTTACGAATATTCATATACACTCATTGCTTCAAACCTTTTCAATTAATGTTTACATATATATATATATATATATATATTAATGTTTACATATATATATATATATATATATATATTCTATCATTCTATTATGTGTTCCAGCCGAGGGGCTGGGGCCATCGCCACCGATGTTACACTTTCTATAGCCAGCCTTCCCTGGTTAGCCATTAATGCAAAAGGAAGTTTGTTGCTCTTGTCTATGCTTCACCTCATGCTGTGGATTCATCTGGGATCTTAGTCAGTAGAATATCACAATGTCTCTTGAAAACATCTACATGCTCACCATGGTGATCTCTCAGATTTTTTTGCATTTTATTAAAAAACTGGGGTCCCTTGAACCCCCAGGCTATTGCAGTATTTGGTCCTTATTCTCGATGCAACAGATGGGACTTTTGGCACTACACAGTGGCATCCTGTTCATGGGATGGACTTGCCTTCAATGCTGAAGTTTGGTGCTAATCCTTCTAGGATCTTCCATATGTATATCACTGCGTATCTCTGTTCTCCATGTCAGGGAGAAAAGCTTTAGTTTCTTCAGCCTCTCCCAGTAGCTCATCTCTTTCATCGAGGCAATCCTCTTGGTGGAGCTTTGTTGGATTGCTTCAAGTTCTGCAGTTAGTTTGACACTGTGGGGCAACCACAGGTGAGAGCAAAATCCAATACTCTAAGAATATAATACCTTACCTAAGTGAAAGATAGCGATACAGAGCACCAATTACAATATTTCTATTAATTAAAAATATAAATAAATTGAAATACAATTACTATTTCAGAAAATAAAATAAATCAAAGGATAGTACTCTAAAAATATAATACCGTACCTTAGCAAAAGATAGCGATACAGAGTACTAATTACAATATTTCAGTAATCAATCATTTAAACATACAACAAGATACAATTACTATTTCAGAGGGTTAGACAGGGTGTCACTGAGGCTTGACTAGTCAGGTGAAAATCATCGGCAGTCTCTTTTATTACAAACATGGTAATGAAAGGGTTTAATGTTAGATTAACTACTGATTAGATACAAGCATAACATGGTGATGATAATGAATGTAAGTCAATAGCATAATTAATTAAAATAATGTCTAAAATCTTAATATTTCTTTGTCATTCTGCTAGACTCTGTCCAAATGTATTCCAGTTAATGACAGTAAAATGGTAATTGTCAGTTCTTGGGACAACAGTATGTAAGTACAGCACTCTCTCTTTCTTTCTCAATCACTCTCTCTCTCTTTCTTTCTCTATCACTCTCTTCTTTGTTTCTCTTTCTCTCTTTCTCTATTGATCGCTCTCTCTCCTTTTCTCTATCACTCTTTCTTTGTCACTCCCCCCTCTCTTTCTCTCTTGTGTGAGGTCATCAGACATTGTCACAACCTGGGACTATCACCATCACTAATAACAATGACCTTTCCATCCACCTTTCAACAACAAAAACAATTCAAGGTGTGGTTTACTTTCCATTTCAGATATTTCTACAGCATTGAATATGGCCGGATTCTGGACACACTATTTGCTCATGAAGACGCTGGTAAGTTTGCTGAAACCTACTCAACTGACCGCTTACTTCTCACTACTCATTCACCACTAATCCATTGTCATCATCATCATCATTTTACATCCGCTTTTCCCTGCCTGCAAGGACGGGATGGGAACTGATTCTGCCTTGATTTCTACAGCTGGATGCCCTTCCTAACACCAACCTCATTTACAGTGAGTGCTGGGTGCTTTTTCGCCGTGGCACCTCCACAACCACTTTGCAGTGGAATGATAGGGACCCCAGTCCCTATCATCTCATTTCTACAGCTGAGTAAACTGGAGCAATGTGAAATAAAGTGTCTTGCTCAAGGAAGCAACACATCACCCGGTCTGAGAATTGAACTCACAGCCTTTCGATTACAAGGCCAATGCTCTAACCACTAAGCCATGTGCCTCCAGTTTGTGTATATATATACATATATCATCATCATCATCATCACTAAGCCATATGCCTTAACAAATACTGACAGTAACTCTCTACTATTTGTCTATTTCAATTATCCTCTAGTTTCATCCTTACTGCTGTCTGGTAACAAACTCATCTCTTCTTCATGGGACTCTGATGTCAAGGTAGGTTCTCTCAACTCATTCTATTTTTGTACACACACACATATATGTATATATATGTATATATATATACACACACACATGTATACATACACACACACACACATATATATATATATATATATATATATATATATACATACACACACACACACACATATATATATATCATGACAGGCTGAAGAAATTGGGGCCCAGAACCCAATGAAACTTGAATACCTGTCTATGTCACTGTTGTAATTATTTATACTAAACTCGTTCTATGGACCGAGTGCTCTTACTTTTGGATATTTCCACTTAACTTTTACTTCAGTATATATATATATATATATATATATATATATATATATATATGAGTTCGGATCTAGCTGTCGAAACGGCCGGAGCTCAACTGTCGGGGCGCTGAATCTTTTCATATATATACATATCATCATTATCATTTAACGTCTATCTTCCAGGATATATATATATATATATATACATATCATCATTATCATTTAACGTCTATCTTCCAGGATATATATATATATATATATGCATACATCTTAATGATTGTACCCTGAGCTGATCGATATCGAAACAATCGTAATATGCTAATAAAGTTTGTACATCTGCTGCAACACTAACTTTGATTCTACTTAATCTATCTACTGTCTGCCCACTACAGCTGTCTTAACTCTCAAATACAATCCACGTGAGATGGATCTCATAACATCATTGAGTGCTTCAAACGGCACACCACCTGTAGCTGTAGTTACACACCTAACATATATATATACACACACACATATTTATATACACACACAAGAGCAGGGCAGTTGTCTATGGTGCCCTTAGTGATCAGGGTGATCTTTGATGTGTGGGGTTCCTTAATTATGTTATTCTGCTCCCTTTTTTCTGTTTACCTGTTTTATGTAAATCTCCACTGAATTTGTTTTCTATTGTTCTGAAATACTTGATCCCAGTGTCCAATAACGAAATTATTATTATTGTTTCTCTCTTTATTCTAGGTGTGGCATTATTCCAGTTCCATGAACTTCCGACTGTTTACTCAAGAATGTTTGGTATGTTATCATTAAGTTTTTGTTAGACAAAAGTTATGAGAAAGGGGTTTGTCTGTATGTATCAACAATATGATACAGTGAAATCCCGTCTTATTTTCCATGGGTCAGACGGATGTGGCCAGTTGACCATGATAAACCTTGCTCAAATGGGACTGCATTTTGGCTGGGGGTATTTTACAGCTGGATGCCCTTCCTAACACCGACCACCTTTATAGTGATGAACTGGGGGGGCCCTTTATTAGTATGGTCTAGCTAGATGGCCGTGCTGTTCCATGCTCATAGCAGAACTTTATTTTGGGAGCTGGGTGGGTACGTGAAGAAGGTCTGGCCAGTTGACTATGCTGAATCTTGCACATAGCGGGACCTGGGTTTTTATGGCTGCCAGATGCCTTTCCTAACACCAACCACCTTTACTGTGTGGGACTGGGTGGCTCCGCTTATGAGGCAAGTCTGGCAGTGGAACCGGGTGGTACTATTCTAGGAGAGGTTTGGCCTTTTGGCCTTAGCATCTCTTGCTCATAGTGGGACCATGTTTTGGCTGGGATTTCATGATTGCCAGATGCCCTTCCTAAGTGCAAGCCATGTTTATGGTGTGGGCTGGGTTGGGTTGTTGACTCTGGTCTTCTGTTGTGCATCATAGTACCAGAGATCTCGGACCTGTGTCATCTCCATCGAGAGGTTCAGCTGTGCCAGGTAAGCCTTTATTGTTCATCCCATTTCTTCTAAGGCACACTACAACCTTGAGCACACTGCACCATTTTATACAGCTGTCGTCCTTCATGCCTATACCATTGTAATCACCTCTCCTGCACACAGCATTTGATCCCTCTTATGCCTAGTTGCGCTCTCAATTCATTTACATTTCGCCATTCAGACACTACTGTTACATATCCATTAGATCATGCAGGCTTCATTTTTTTCCTATCTACATAGATCTTTGGTGCACATTGCTTAGGTTTCGCTTCCATGTAGCATTGTTGTTCACACTCAGCATCATACGGCTTGCCTTTTATCTTGAGTGAGAAACCTTTTGTAGCTAGCTTCTCTATGTCCATGAATGCTAAGTAAAGCAGCCTGCTTTTACCTAAGTACTTCTCCTGCATTTGCTTTACAAGGAAAATAACCTCAGTGGTGCTTTTTTCCAGCACAAATCTAAACTGCATCTCATCTAGGTGTATACGATCTCTAATTAGTTGTGCGATGACTCTTTCTGTAACTTTCATGACCTGGTTAATCAGCTTGATGCCTCTGTAGTTACTTCTCTCTATGTCATCTCCTTTTCCCTTATAACAGTTGACAATGATGCTGCTACACCACTCATATATAATGAAGAAAATGTGGTAAGGAACCAGGTGGACCATAACGCACCAAAGTACTCAATACTTAGGGTAGTAGAGTGGGTAATAGGAATGAGTAGGACCCCGACGGCTAATTCTGGACTAAATTAGTCCAGAATTAGCCGTCGAAATGGCTTGAGCTCAGCCATTGGGGTCCTACTCGTTTATATATATATATATATTAAAATAACAGATTAAAGTTTGAGCAAAAAAAAAAAAAAAAAAAAAAAAATCGCTGCTTTCACCGTTAACAGGATCTTCTGAAACTCAAACTTTAATCTGTTATTTTCATAAATATTTGCTCTATGGTTCTTATAATTTTGATATATATTTATCCATATCGAGCCCTCTTTGGATTTTAGTCTTCACATTTATTATTATTGCTATTATTATTATTATATATATATATATATATAAACAGAATTTACAATGTTTTTCCAGGGTTCTTTGGAACATGATTCCAGTGTGTACTGTATGTCTGCTGCTATGGATGGTTCCTTATTAGCCACAGGCACCAAAGATGGTGGTGTGTGGTTATGGCACCTATGTGACTATTACCTTCTCAAGCATCACAGATGTAAGTAATAATAATTTCTACTTGTAATTTTGTTGAAGGGGAACAGTCAGTTAAATCAATCCCAGCACTTGACTGGTACTTTGCTTTCATCCATCTGCAGTAGATAAGACAAAGTTGACTGCAGTGGATTTTGAACTCAGATTGTAACAAATACCACAAAGACATTTTATCCGACATTCTACCAATTTTGCCAATTCTCTATATTAGACACTATGTCTGTAATTTGTTTCAGTTGACCCCCAGAACTTCACTGGTACTTTTTCTTGACAACAGAAAGATAAAGTTAGATCTCAGCAAAATTTGCACTGAAAGTGTAAAAGACCAAAAGATGTCACATTGCATTTTGTCCAACACACTATTGATTCTACCCACCCACCATCGTTCTTGATGTAAATAGTAATACATGTTAAAACCTCTGTAACAGTGTAATTTCCTCACACCATTAATAAAGGTGGTTAATTGGTAGAGTGTCAGACTAGAAGTTGTTTTCTCTGCCTCAGTAGGGGTTAGCTTTGCTGACTACATCACAAGCTTCTCCCTAATAGTGTACAATGTTTGATACTATGTGGCAGTGTATGATAGTAAGTCCTAATTTCTCAAATTAATTGTTTTGTTTTTTCTTCTTTATCATATCAGGTCATCAAGGGCGTGTCAATTCAGTGATTATTAGTCCTGGTAAGTTTGTCATTTTCTCACCTGCTATATTTAGTGATTGGTCATGACTGAAGAGGGAACTATCTCTAACATAACACACTGACCACCACTACAAGACAAGCATGACCTCCTACAATAAAACTTCCCAAATCAGCAGACTGATTCACAAGAAACTCTCTGAAATCGATATATTGTGTATTTTGCCACTATATTACACCTTGGATATTTACTATTTCCCTATATCCTTGGGTTGACCAGTTTCTTGTGAGTGAAATTGTTTCAAGGAAACTGTGCAGAAACTTGTCATATATATGTATGTGTGTGTGTGTGTGTGTGCTTGCATATCTTTGTGTTGACTACTGCTTGAAAATAAAGTGGTGATAATGATGATTTAGTGTCCAGCTCACAATCCTTCCATTGCAATCCCATCCCTATTTTGAATTGTCATTTAAATTTTTTTCACCCAAGCAACTCTTTCAAACATCAATAATTGTCTGGTTCCAAACAGGATTATAACATTTTTTTGTGAACTGTTAATTCACGACCACCCGTATAGGTGGGTATATTAGTATTTCATTTAAGATATAAATATATACCATCATTATCAGGTCTGATAATACAGGCAGTCTGACAGTGTTGATTAATAATACAAATATGAAATCCGATGCCAGATCAGAGCCGATAATAAAGGCAGTCTCTCTCTCTATATATATATATGTACACTATTCTTTCCCAATTTATATTTCTCCCTTGGGTACCAAGTATTTCCATCCGTATCACTGTAATACCTCGTTACAAAATATTTAAAATCTCCTGTCTAAATCTGTCTAACAATTTTCTTTTTTCCACTTCTTTTCAGATAAAACTCAGTTATACACATGTGGGTCTGATGGTTACTTCAAGATCTTAGATTCCTATTCTGGGATCGAGACATTCAGCAAGAAGATGGATGATGAAATTAGGTGACTATATTTCTACCTTATCTCCTCAAACATTTCTCTTGATACTTCCTAATGAACAACACTGCTTAGGATTTTCAAGTAATCAAGAATTTGGTATGATTTAGTAATAAACTAAATTTCTAAACTTTTTCATTACTATATTTTAAATGAAATACACTACCAGTGATTTTCAAATAATTTTGCTGGTGGTCGTGGTGGCACTGTGTATGATGTATGTAGACAATCTCTCTCTCTATTGTAGATGGTGTGTGATATTTAATATATTCCACCTATAGTGTTCCTCATGCTCTCTCTCTCTCTATTGCAGATGTATGAGCCGCTTGGATGGATATTTGATATTTGGTACTAATACTGGCAGTGTTTGTGTGTGGGATCCATTTAATTTCCATCAAGTTGACTACATACCAGATGCCCATCATGGTGAGTACAACACATAAACATGAAGCCCCCTCCACCTCCCATTTGACAGATCAGAACTGGTGTACCATGTGGATATAGCAATTCAATAGATCAGAGATTATGTAAAAAAAGTAAATATCTGGTTAACTTAAGAAGCATTGGGAACATTTGAAATGTAATTGCCCCAACATGAATATATATGTGATGATAGTTGATAAAGTTGGGTAAAATACACCTGGAGATGGAAAAGCTAGCACCCATATATATAGTGTTGGTAATAGAAAGGGCAAAGAAATGACACTGTGAGTGGGATGCAAACCCCTTAAGCGTATCTGGGAGGTCAGTAGCCTCACCTCAGTACTGACTTGGTCTATGCTGATCCATTCAACCCTTGTTAGAAGGGAAAGTGGATGTTAAACAATGATATATATCTATACAGCACTGAATAGGCAGTCGTTAGAACATTGAATAGAATACTTTGTGGTATTCGTTCCAGCTCTCTGCTTGCAGAAGTCAATAAAAAAAAAAAGTACCCATCTATATCTTTCTTACTTCCTATCTTTCTCTGAAAGAAATCTGTTAGGTTCAGTCCTGAAGAGGGATGGGCTACCCCTGGTTTAAAAATGCCCAAGAAACTCTGTATGCCATGACTATCGGGAGTTATGGGACAAAGAAAGAATATATCTACAATGAATGTTTTACATACATTATACCATAATATATATAGAGAGCTGTACGGGAGCCTCCCAAAATTCAGCTGGACATGCTCACTGACATCCAGAGTTGAAACTGCACTCAGTGCTCCTGTGGGAGCCTCTGCATGGACACACTGGAAGAGGAAGACAGGGCATCAACATATGTTAGCCTCAAAGGACAGACACTGGTCTATTGGAGACACAGGGCATGGCAGCGATAATGAGGGACAGAGACCGCTGGAGAGAACTCGTCCATTTTACCCACCCTAGATAGAGATATATAGGTATATCAACACAGTATATTATATTCACAAAATCATTACCAGTTATACATTAGGATTCTTTCAATTGACAACACCCTATTATTTACTGGGAATCTGTATCATACCAACATAAGGAATAATCACTGTTATTGTTCTCACCCAATAATTCATAATGTCCGGTATTGCATGAAAACAGTATTGAACTCTCATGTAAGAGATAATATATTAAATTAGTTAACAATCATGCCCAGGGAACATAAATTTTCAACATAACTGACTGCATCATATTCAATATTAAAGTCTTTACTCTAATACAAATTTTCCAGAAGATAAAGAACATTTGAATTTTTTTTTTTTTTTGCTATTCCTTCTAAATAATTGTATGTCAAGGGTGAAACTCTGCTCTTTTATTTCTGTAGGTGCTGTGACCACACTTCATGTTCAGAACCGGAACATTGTGACTGGTGGAGAGGACGGTAGAGTGGTCTTGTGGCAAGAAGTCACCTCCTTCTCCCCGTATCTCTGATGCCTCACCCTATCCCTACAGGGACCAACAACACACCCATTCCATGAAAGGTGGGGAGGAGTGTTGCTACAAGATTACAATGGCACTGCGATACTACTACAACACTATTGCTATATAATACCACTGCTGCTACATCACTACTCTCCACTATAGAAAACTGTTGCCATGACAATGACCTTGAAACCAGCCTCCACTTCTCATATCTGTGATTTCTTTTACAAAGTAAACTAATCTGCTCTATATTTGGTTCTTTGGTTTTTCTTTGCTATAGTCAACCTTACCATCATGAAAGCAACAATAATCCCTAGGCCAGAACATATACATTAGATTAAAAATTTTTTTTTTATTCATAAACTGAAACAATTGTTTAATCATTAGTATATAGTTTTGTCTTTAAACTGGACACTCAAGCACATACACACACACACCCACCCCTACACATATATTACAGAGACACTCATGTATTAATAAATAAAACCCAAACACAGAAATTTCAATCAGATTTCCTTGATTTAAATCTTCGTTTACTTGGATTCATCTCAGTTACTAATAATGAGGGATCTGTGATGATTGGATTACTTGGTTCTACTGCTGTCACCTGAGAGACCACCTTCCTAGCTTGGTTGATGACGTCCACCAAAGATATCTGGGAAAAGAAAAATTGAAATTTAAGCCATGACAAAATGCACTCAGAGAGCATGGAATTTTAAGTCGAGTAGCCGAACACTTGCTGCTGGGAAAATGGAATGTCTTAACTGTTTTGATATCAGTTGGCCCCCCAAACCATCCATTTTAAATAGTTTGTCTATATTTAAATCTAACATTAAGTTCTTTAATTGAAATATTAGGGATTCACTTATCAGGTGTTTTAATGAGGGTCCCCAATCCTATCATTATATATACATACACCTAGGCATCTCATAGGAGGCCTCAGTCCTATAGCAAAAAGCAAGATGAAATAAAACATCTTGCTCAGGAATTGAACGAATAACCACCACTAATCCATGTCATCACAAAGATAAAGTTCTTTATATATATATACACAATTCTTTTACTGGTTTCATTCTTTAAGGCAATCACATCAACATCCAGTAATTTTATCAATCTCTTTTGTCAAACTGCTAAGTTATGAGACATGGACACACTACAAGCTAATTCAACAGATAATTAGCTACTGCAATGTGGAAATTATTATTTTTTTTTAAAGTCAAAATTCAATTGACAGCTGTGTTTCAAAGCCAGCATGGGTTGGACAGATCCTCTCCACCTTTGTGAGCTTCAGTGTTTTGAGATCAACTATAATAATAACCTCTGTCATCTGATACTTCTTCACTCACCATTCATCTATATGCACCACAGTTCATCTGATTTCTCTAATATTACACAAGCAATGGAACATGCTCATTTCATTTCTCTCCAGTCACACAGCCATGCACTTTTCACTTACCTTGCTTAGGTTATGTCGGAACTTATGTGCCATATAGATGGCTCCCAGAACCAGCAGAGCAAATGGCAGTAGCAAGAATGATGTCTGGTTGAGATCTTGATCCAAGAGACGGCGCTGATATACAGAAATTGGTAAAACAAAATCTTAGATGTCTGCTAGATTTATAACAGAGTTTAAGAAGTGTGTGTGTGTGTATACAGTGTACCCCTGGCATTCGTGGTCCCGGTTATTCACGGAATTTTCCTTAGAACCTAACTAATAATTGTTTGTGAAAACCACCGCATATTGGTGGAATCATAAATATCTTCTGCAATTTTTTAAACAGCTTTTTTCGTGACAATATATATTTTTTTAACGCTAAATTATTAATAATATACCGTATTTGTCGGCCTATTATCTTTTATGGATCACATACAATATTCGCAGTTTTTCACTCCTCACGGGAGCTCTAGGAAGGTAACCCCCACGAATACCTGGGGACAACTGTATATCTTTTAGCCAGTTACATAAAAGGACAGTCATTCAATTTGATGTTTAGTTAAAACGACTGTAAACTTCCAAGAAAGGATATTTAGAAGCTTGATGAGTTGTGGTGCACCTGGGCACTGTACACAATAATTTCATTATTATTATTATTATTTAAGAGTAAATGCTTCGAAACACTTGAGTGGCTTTTCTTACCTTGGGTTCAAACTTGAATGTAAAATGTTTATAGGCTGTCTCTGCAACAAAACTGTATTCTGGCAGTTGATAGTCATACATGGAGCGAGACAGAGAACTTTCCAATCGCAAGTTGTATTCCTGAAGTTATAATAATATATACATAGATAGATAATTAATAATTGTTTCTACTTTTGGCATAAGGCCAACAATTATCCCAGTGCATTACTGGTACTTTATTTTATCGACCCCATAAGGATGAAAGGCAAAGTTAACCTCGGCGGGATTTGGGACAAATCAACAACATAATCATCCACCATAAGAGCCCCATGAGGAAATAGCTTACCTTGTGGTCTGTTGGTAGAGAGGGTAGATAAAAAAAGCTTGTAGCACCAAGTGAAACACTGTAGGTAGGGGAGTCTGGACTCTCTTCTTTATACAACACAACCTGTTTGAAGACATAAGAATGGTAACTGTTGAATGAAGGGTGAGAGGACAGTAAGTGAGTGCCAAGTCAAAGACCAATTATTGCTAAGATATGGCGACAGACAATCTACAATACTCACCTTTAAACTGTTCAGAAAGTCATTATTTGGTGTAATAACATTTCCACTGATGTCCATTTGGTTTAAACGTCGAAATGCGATGATGTTGACATTAAGAAGGTCTTCATTCTCCACCTGCACAGAATAAAAGCATCATTATATATATATCATCATCATTTTAACATCCACTTTTCCAAGTTGGCATGGGTTAGACTGGCTATTTTGAGACAATATTTTAGAGCCAGATGTTCTTTTTGACACCAACCCTTTCAGCTGCTTCTTATGAGATGTAGGGATACAATCACACAAAACCCATGCTAGCGTGGAAGATAGACGATGATGATGATAGATAAAATAAGTACCATAATAGAAAAATTAAGTACTGGGTTTGGCATGATCAACTAAATCCATCAAAGGTAGAGCTCCAGCATGGCCATAGTCTAATGACTGAAACCAATGAAAGAGTAAACTCTTTTGATATGAAACTGCTTGAAATGAGCCTTGGTTCAACAAGACAGTTGCTTATTTTCAAGTGGTTTTAGATTTATCTAAAAACCTTTCATTATAAATTTATGTTATGTTCCTAACATCAGCTTAATAGTGAGAAAATTAGTTATATTACTAAATCCTTCCAAAATCATGATTATTTTCAAAATGATTTGAAAATTATAGGTAGTGTCTTTCATTAGAAATATGGTAACAAGGGTTAAGAAGTACTTACCGTATGCAGGCTAGACTTTGGTGCTGACCGTTCTAAATGGTTATTCTCAACTTTTTTCAACTGAATCTGATAGGTGACATTGGGCTAGAAGCAGAAACAGCAAGAAACATTTTATCAGTTAATTACAAGAAACAATTCTACACTGTTGTTGTAGACTCCGAAGTGTGTTTAGAGTGTATAGCTTGAAGATCAGAGTTGCTTCAGGTAAAGCTGCTACTTCTCCGAATTAAGAGATCACAGCTCTGATTCTACAGATATGTAGTCAGAATGTCTAAGGAAAGAATCGCTGGACAGATTTAACAAGCAAAACCAACTGGCAGGAAAGGAAACCCAGGGGTAGACCATGAGCAAGATGGTTGGATAATATCCATGAGCTTGGTTGATCTCACTTGGAAATCCAGCTGGATCAATGGGGAGAGTTGCTTCTGGCAGGACCTGCTGGAAGGCATCTGCCTCCATGACCCTTCCAGGAATGAGTGGGTGAGAAAAAGTTCTACACTGAACCCAGTGTGATAATTACATGAAAACAAAAACTTAATTCTCACTAATTGATTCTTAACATCCCTTACCACATGAAACCACATTAGCAAGACAATCTTGAAAAGTATAAAACAGCACTATGACTGTATCACATTAAAAATTGTTTTTATTTTAGTAAATCCCTCAAAATATTTCATTAATTTAAATAGAGTGTATTTTATTAAAGAAAAAAAAATGATCTACTCACAGAAAGTCCTCGAATTCGGTAGGTTCCATCTTGTTCAGACTTACTTTCCTCTTGGTATTGGACAGAACCAGACACACTCACTGCTTCAACTAAAACTCCAGCTTCTGGTTCACCATTCAGGGAACTCACACGACCATAACAACTGTACATAGAAGAACAGGTTATTATATAACGGTGATGGTGTGTTGGTATGGTGATATGATGATGATGCTGGCAGTGGTGGTGGTATGGTATGGTGTGATGGTATGGTGGTGAAGATGACAATGGTGATGATGCTGGTATATGGTGGTGGTGGTGTGGATGACAATGGTGATGATGATAATGCTGGTGGTGGTGTGATGGTATGGTGGTGAAGATGACAATGGTGGTGATGATGATAATGCCGGTAGTGGTGATGGTGATATGGTGGTGATGATGATAAAGCAGGTGGTGGTAGTGTGATGGTGGTAGCGGCGATGATGGTTACCTGTAAGCCTCACGGAATCCCTTGATTGTCACATTGATTCTGGTACCTTCCAGAACACTAATCATCTGGCTGGCTGGTTCAAACCTGTATTCCTTCATCATGGGCCGCAGGAAATAACGACCTGGACTCTGCACAGAAAACACAAACAATCATCATCACTATCACTAACATCATCATCGCTTGACTTCCCTAATGAAGTCAAACCACGATGGTGAAACATGCTGGTGAATGGTGTGTCACCAACCTGTCATGTGATTAGAAGCTATATCAGATCTCTAGCAATGGTCAATGTGACACGCTGGAGGTGATCTTTTCACATTAACTACAAATCACACATAATATACACAAATTAAGAAATGACAATGGAGTAGGAGGTGTAGGCATCACACTAGCTAAAAATGATAACGATAAAGATGACATATAAATGTATATATATAATAAAATATAATATAATATATATATATAATCGGGCAGTGGATTGGCAGTATCGGTAGAGGGTCGGACGCCATGCTTTGATGCATAGAGTTCAAATCCCGCCGAGGTTAACTTTGCCTTTCATCCTTACGGGGTCGATAAAATAAAGTACCAGTAATGCACTGGGTAATTGCTGGGCTTGTGCCAAAAGTAGAAACAATTATATATATAATATAATACATATATATATATAGTAATGTGGCCATGTAGATAGCACGGCAAAAAGTTCCCAGTTCCACACTGTAAATGTGGTTGGTGTTAGGAAGGGCATCCAGCCGTAGAAAACCTGCCAGATAGTCCTATATGAGCGAGACACGGCCACCCGACCAACCTTGCCTCAAGTGGGACAACTCCCGTCTAACCCATGCTAGCGTGGAAAGTGGACGTTAAACGAGTATGATGATGATGATATAATATATATATATATATAGCACTCACTGTAAATGAGGTTGGTGTTAGGAAGAGCATCCAGTTGTAGAAATCAAGCCAGAATCAGTTCCCGTCCCACTCTTGCAAGCAGGGAAAAGTGGACGTAAAATGATGATGATGATGATATATATATCATCCTCATCCTTTTATGTCCGTCTTTATATATATAATATTGCCCAGATGGTTCTATAGAAATAGTGGACACCTACTATATATATATATATATATATGTTGTTCCGAAGGACTGGCATAGCAGCATCATCGTTAACTGTTATAAGGGTAAAGGAGACGCCCTAGATAGGAGTAACTATAGAGGCATTAAACTAATCGACCAGGTCATGAAGGTCACGGAAAGAGTAATAGCGCAACTAATCAGAGAGAGAATTGACCTAGATGAAATGCAGTTCGGGTTTGTGTCAGGCAAAAGTACCACAGACGCTCTTTTCATAGTACGACAACTACAAGAGAAGTACCTAGCTAAAGGTAAACCCCTCTACTTAGCTTTTGTCGACTTGGAGAAAGCCTTCGACAGAGTCCCCCGCTCCATTATCTGGTGGGCTCTTAGAAAACTAGGCGTTGACGAATGGCTTGTGAGGGCTATACAAGCCATGTATAAAGAAACAGTCAGCAAGGTTAGAATTAACAACAAATATAGTGAAGAGTTTAGCGTAAAAGTCGGCGTCCATCAGGGCTCTGTTCTCAGTCCACTACTATTTATTATTGCCCTTCAGGCCATAACAGAGGAGTTCAAGACAGGCTGCCCATGGGAACTCCTATACGCAGACGACCTGACACTCATAGCGGAATCAATGGCCGAGCTAGAGAAGAAATTCCAAACATGGAAGCACGGCCTAGAGTCAAAAGGACTTAAAATTAACCTGGCTAAG
>OZ024756.1:25971951-26036951 GCA_964016885.1 Eledone cirrhosa
AGCTACAAGGGTTTGTCAAAAAGGGTATCCAGATGTAAAACATTGCCTTAAAAAGTCTCATTCAACTCATATGTGCGTATGTGCACTTTTTGTTGTGGCACCAGCACTACTCATGGCACCATATATAGAGGATAGGTTATTTTATAAATACTCTCCTCTATAATCCCTTAACAAAGTGGTTGGCTGCATTACAGCTGTATGATCACAAGATACCACACACAAGATACCACACACATACAGAAGAGAAAAAAAAATGTACATTACCGATACTCTCCTTTCTCATCCGTTAACAAAGTGGTTGGTAACATTGTAGCTGTATCATCACAAGATACCACAACATTGACACCTTGCAGAGCTGGTTCTATCTTGCCTGTGATAAATATTCCAACTTTACCAACAAAATGGGACACTTCACCAGGACAACTTTCTGCAATAGAGAAACCATGAAACATGTCATTTCAGATGGATGGATGGACAACAGAACATGTCATTCCAGTATAAACAGAGGGAGCATACACAGATAGATGGACATTAGGATGAACAAGTTATGTACATAGACATCGTGTTTATGTTGATATAGAGTGTGAAATTTACTGGTAGAACTTATTTTTGCCAGCTGAATGGATTGGATCAATGTGAAATAAAGTGTCTTGCTCAAAGATACAATGCACTCTTATGAATCGAACCACGATCTTTACAGAGAAATTCACACAAATAGAACATCAGGTCTAGAGAAAAAGGTGAACAAGGGTTGATAGATGAAACAAGAGAAGCCACCAAGACTGGGGCAGTGTAGCAGGGACAAGAAAGAAATATATATATATATATATATAGTAATAATAAAATTGAAGACTAAAATCCAAAGAGGGCTCGATAAGGAAAATATATATCAAATATATAAGAACCGTAGAGCAAATATTTATTAAAATAACAGATTAAAGTTTAAGCAAAGAATCGCTGCTTTCACCCTTAACGTTAAGGGTGAAAGCAGCGATTCTTTGCTTAAACTTTAATCTGTTATTTTAATAAATATATATATATATATATAAAGGTCAAAAGTGAACAGATAGATAGGTGAAAAGTGATAGATAGGAGAGTGTCATTATTGTCTCTCCTGGCAGAGAAGTGAAGAGTGTAAGAGATAATTACCTCCCTGGATAGTGACTTCCATCTGGTTAGGAGAGAATAACAACACATCAGATGCTACCTGAATGTCCAGATGTTCATTGTTTCTGCAATGAAACATTTACTGATGTATAGTCAACTGTTTAATACTGTGTCATAGTGTACTGTAACTGAACTGTGTCACACAGTACATATACACACCACTGCACATGCACACACACACTCACATGCAGGCACAAACTGAGATACATACATACACTCACACAATACAAATACATACAAACACACACTCTTATAGAAACTGAGATACATATACACAATAAAGATACACACAGCTATATACAGACGCAATCTCAACACACATATACAGAAGAAAAAAAGCCTAAACATACTTGGCCCAATAGGAGAAGTGGTATTTAAAGCTGGTCTGGTCCAGTTGTGAGCTGGCGTCTGAGTCTGAAGTCACACCATCCACAGACTGTTTCTCTGGAGGGTTGTCACACTCAAGTGGGCCCAGGACTATTGGAGTTTTAGAGAGGGATGACCTGGAAGAAAAAAAAACACTGAGTTAGAGAATATCTAACAGATTAACCCTTTAGCATTTACATTACTCTATATATACTATTGTATATTTGTAGTAAAGGTTTTATCTTATATAATTATCGCACATAATATTGAATCTGTGAGATTTTGATGTTATATATTTTGAAAACAATACCTTAATGTCAGTATGAATGCCCAGTTACAGCCAGTTTGAACAGAGAGGTGAGGGAATTCTAGCCGGATACAGCCGGTTTAAATGCTAAAGGGTTAATAAACCCCATCCACACATGGCCATGCAGCCACATAGCTTCACCCAAATCCACACAGCCATACCTACATGGCATTCCAATATATCTGCCCCAACTCCAAAATACTAGAACCCCACCTTTCACAACCAACATAGCCACAACTCAACACACACACAGGCACACCCAACATACACAACCAGATGTCACCCCTGACACCAACACTTTTAGTCACTTTTTGTATGTATGTGTACTCCAGTTGTTACAGCTCACACCACACCTATGTACACTTAGCTTGTCTCGAACGAAGTTGCATATCATAGGAGGTTTCTTGGATGCTTAACGATGGGATTCCACAGTTCTGTCATGTAAACATTTTTCTGGTGACAGGAGACAGGATTTGACCACAGAGCAAAGAGCCAGACCTATTTCTACACCCTAACAAGTTTGCTATTTTATTTTTGTTTTTTCTTGCTAGGTCTGGTAGAAGAAGCTTTGCCCGTGACTTTGCAGGGCCCCTCTGACTGATGGGATTGGTGTTAGATCGACTTCAGCAGGAAATACATGCACGGAGAGAGAACTCCAGAAAGATGACATTCTAAGGAAAAAGGACTGGGTGTAGTGGTTAGTGCAGAGTTTGAGGAGATATATTTGGGGGAATTAAACAAGTATGAACTGTACCTCAATGTTACCATGATGGTTTTGTCAAGTTTTTCTGTTGTAATAACACCAACCATTTTGTGTTTGACTGCAGTTAGACTGAGAACAACTGGATGAGATCTGTAAAACAGACAGTACATGATAGACTGAGAACAACTGAATGGGAGCTGTCAAACAGGCATTATATGATAGTTAGACCCTGATACTTTCAGTCATATACACACATGCATTCAACATATATATATATATATAATACACAAAGACTGAAAACATGACACAAAAGTAATAAATACAGCATAGTATTCAATATAAAAATATATATGAAGACAGTACTAACGTGTCGTAGGTGTAGATATCTTTCTCAAATCTATGACAAGAGTCTGTGGTAAGACGATAGACACCAGGTTGGGAAAGACAGAATCTGTTGGTGCCTTTCTTTAAGGCAAAAGAACCAACACTGCCTTTGTTTTCATGGGCAAAATTCTACAAAAATAAAAGTTAAGACAAGTCAATCATATAGTAGCAACTTGAAATGGTTCAGTGATAAGGAGAATATCTGTGAGAAAGGAGGACAAATAATGAATTGCAGAGGGTTATGTGAATAGAAGCAGTGATGATTAGTATGAAGAGAAATAGAATGAGATGGCTGGTTCATGTGATGAATGGTGTGAAGTGAAATGGAATGAGATGGCTAGGTCATGTGTTAAAGCGAGAGGAATGTAGCCTGTGATGAATGGTGTGAAGAGAAATAGAATGCGGTGACTGGATCATGTATTAAAGGAGGATGAAAGTGACTGGGTGAGAGGAATAGAGTCAGTGATGAATGCCAGCTTGACCAGGGCTGAACTGAAGCTAAACAACAACAAACACCCATCTGAAACCAATGAGAGAAAGGTATCTACTGAGTTATGCAAGGTATCTATGAAGTACCCATCTAGTGAAGCCCCCAGCCCACACTGTAAAGTGGTCGTGATGGTGACATAGCAAAAAGTGCCCAGCCCACACTGTAAAGTGGTTATGTAGGTGTCATGACAAAAAGCACCCATTCCACACTGTAAAGATGTCGTGCTGGTGACAACAAAAAAGCACCCAGTCCACACTGTAAAGGGGTCGTGCTGGTGACACAACAAAAAAGCACCCAGTCCACACTGTAAAGGGGTCGTGCTGGTGACACAACAAAAAAGCACCCAGTCCACACTGTAAAGGGGTCGTGATGGTGACAACAAAAAAGCACCCAGACCATACTATAAGTGGTTGTGTAGGTGTCATGACAAAAAGTACCCAGTCCACACTGTAAAGTGGTCGTGTAGGTATCATGACAAAAAGCACCCAGTACTCACTGTAAATGAGGTTGGTGTTAGGAAGGGCATCCAGCTGTAGAAACCAAGCCAAAATCAGTTCTGTATGCACAAGACATGGTCACCTGACCTAGCATTGCCCACAACAGGACAACCCGTCTAACCCATGCTAGTGTGGAAAAATTTATGTAAAACAGTGATGATGATGATAATAGTTAATTTAATATGTTAGAAATAACAGTGAAATCTCAAATTACACAAAAAATAAACAAGATCAAAGAAACAAAGTATACAAACCAGAGTAATTTCATGAGAAAGTCCACATTTCAATATGAAGCCAGTCTGGGAAAACTCCAGTCCCGATACATCTTTATTGGTGATCTCTATCTCCTGGGATTTCTCCTTCCAACACCAGTTATCTTGTAAAGGGGTCACTAATTATCATAATACATAGAGAGAGGGAGAGAGATTAACCTTTTTGGTACCATATCTACATACATAAAAATGAAAATGTCTGTCTGTCTGTGTATGCAGGCGATGCATTTTCAGTTTCCATCCGATTTTGTTCAAATTTGATACATAGGTTATTTAGCTGCTGGGGCATGTCAACATATAGTTTAAATCTTGCTCTACCCTAAAATAGAGTTATGGGGCTATTTAAAGACAACCATGTTGAGGAGAGAGGGGGTCTTTATTTACAGTGGCGAAAGGTGTGCCCGGCAAAAATGGGCTCTTTTGCTAGTTTCTAATACTCAAATAGTTATGAAAATAATCAAGAATTTGGAGGGAATTAGTAATACAAGTAACTTTCCCATTATTGAATTGGTGTTTGGAACATAAAAAAAAAATATGTGCTTCAACATTCTCTTACCTTTATATTTGCCAGGTATGATGTTCTCAAATTCAAAACTGGCTTTTTTGGGTGAATCTTTTAGCTGGAAAATTGAAAAGATGATGACATTAAACATTATTTGGGCTCATATAACACACACACACAATGTGTATGTGTGTGTGTGTGTGTGTATATATATACACACACAACCATACACAGTTCCACACTGCAAATGTAGTTAGTGTTTGGAAGGGCATCCAGCTGTAAAATACCCGGCCAAATTTACAGTCGCTGGAGCAAAGTGTGACATGGCCAACGCTGGCCAGACTTGCCTCCCGGCATATGGATGACCCGTCTAATCCATGCAAGCATGGACGCTAAATGGTGATGATATATATACACAAACACACATATGTATATATATATATATATATATATATATATATATATATATATATAAGCACACTTGAGCATAAATAGAATGCAGGAATATAAGTAAGCAAGATGCAGGCTTCCCCCGATCCATCAGAGAGGTCAGTAACTCCACTTGTGTACAGTCTCAGTTAGTGATGACTTGTTTTAAAGACAGTAAGGAGTCATTTATTAAAAGTCAACATATACAGTAAGGACCAAGCAAATACATATGAAGTTATGTATTAAGGGATGATATATACAGTAAGGACCAAGTCTGTACATACACTGAGTGCCAGGTAACTACTGAATTCTCCTCAAGTTTCTCTATTGACATCAACCACTGAGCTGTGAAGTATAACTGGTATCAGACAGAAGCAATAAAAGTAGTAATGTGTCGTTGGAGACAACAGAAGGGTTATAACAATGTTGGAACCCGTCTCTTGATGGTAACTATGTTGTCCACACTTTCAATGGACCAGCAGGATTACAACATTACAACATCAAATATAGAACTTTCAAGAATCTCTTTGAGATGAACCAAAGCCATACTTACCATAATCACTTTCTTGTCTTCGATCATGCTGGCTGGATCCAGTGATAATCCTATTGTGCCACAGTTTTCTGAAACAAGGATCAGCTGAGTTAAACAATGGTTAATAGTGATCCATGGCGACGAGACATGTTAAACATGGACAATCAGTGTCAAACATGTACTATCACTGTCAAACATTGATTAGCAGTGTCAAACATAGACTAGCTGCATCAAACATAAGCTAGCAGCGTCAAACATGGACCAGCAGTATCAAGCATTGACTGGCTTTCAGACATGGGCCATCAGTGTCAAGCATTGACTGGCTGTCAAACATAGACCAGCAGTGGTCAATTTTGCAGAGCCATTAGAGTGCAGCTGTAGTATATGTGTGTGTGTGTGGAAGATAAGATAAAAGTCACTCACCAATACAAGTAATAACACCAGATACTTTGGCACGGAACTGGGAAAAGAGAACATCTTTAACAGGTTGATTGGTGACTGAAACAAGTGTCTCACTTGGATACATGTGGAGCCCTGCCTTGATTTCCTGGGAACTTAGGAAAATCTAGAATAACAATAAATAAGATTATTATTATCATTATCAGTAGATTGGCAGTATCAATACAGCGTTGGACATGCTTTATGGCACAGAGTTACGGCACTTTACATTCCGAGTTCAAATCCCACCAGGTTAGCTTTGCCTTTCATCCCTACAGGATCGATAAAATAATTACCAGTATGTACTGGGGTCGATTTAATCAACTTTCCCCTCCCGCTAAATTTGTTGACCTTGTGCCTAAACCAGAAATCATCGTTATTTGCTTTGTAGCATTTAGTTACTGTCCTTTATGTTCTGAATTCAAATCCTGCTGAAGTCAACTTTGCCTTTCATCCATTCAGGATTGATAAAATTAAGTACCAGTCATGTAATGGGGTTGATATAATTACTTTTCCTTTCCCACCAATATTGCTGGACGAGCCAAAATTAGAAATTATTATTGTCAGAATTGGTAGAGCGTTGGCCACTTTTGTGGCATAGATTTATGGCCCTTTATGTTTTGAGTACAAATCCCGCCGAGGTTAGTTTTGCCTTTCATCCTTACGGGGTCGATAAAATATAGTACCAGTAATACACTGAGTTAATTGTTGGCCTTGTGCCTATAGTAGAAATCATTATTATTATAATAACAGACAACAACAATAATGACACAATCAACAAAGATCAATAAGTTCCCATCCCCTCTACCCAATCCCACCAACCAAATAACAAGTAGCTGTCCATCTCAACTATAAAAAAAAAAAACAATATTAGTGAGCCTAGTTAAAAAAAATAATTGACCAACACAGATTTCATGAAAAGTAGCCAACCCAGATTTCATGGAAACTCACCAACACAGATTTCATGAAAAGTAGCCAACCCAGATTTCATGGAAACTCACCAACACAGATTTCATGAAAAGTATCCAACCCAGATTTCATGGAAACTCACCAACACACATTTCATAGAAAGTGACCAACCAAAATGTCATGAAAACTGGCTAACCCGAATTTCATGAAAACTGGCCAACCCAAGTGCCAAGAAAACTGGTCAACCCAAATGTCATGAAAACTGACCGTCTCAGATTTCACGAACAAGAAGAAACAAAAATAACAAATAAAACCAGAAATACCTTGAAAATATATTTTCCTGGTTCAAGCATTGCACAGAAGTGTCCCTGCATATCCGTGTCTACGGTTAGTACTTTGAAATTGGCCTTGTTTTCAGTGGAAACCACCACTTGACGCTGATAAACCATGTGGTCAAGGCCTTTAGGGATTTCATCAATATTCACTTTACCACACACACTGAACCTGTCAAAAATGGAACAAAAAGGGTTTTAGGTTCAAACCCTGTCACGGTCAACTTTACTCTTCATTATTTCAGGGATTAATGAAATAAAATAGCAATCCAGGAGAAATGGATTGCTAGACTTTTAGAGCTTTGTACAAGATTTTGTTTGATGCTTTAAAAGCAGTGATGACCAAACTGAGACAACGTAAAGTAGAGAGAACCCTTTGGCCCTATCAAGGACTTGACAGAAAATCTCTCAGAATATACCCAATACACTAGGGCCAAAATAAAATACACCCAATCTACTTTGTAAAGTGGTATTGCTAGTACTGCATTAAAATGTACTGTCTACCCAATAAAGTGGCGATGTTGGTGCCATGATAAAATGCTCCCTATACACTCGGTAAAGTGGTTGACATTAGGGAGGTCATCCAGTTGTAGGAAGCATACCAAAATATGGAATGATTGAGCAAGACATGATTCTCTGATTTGTCTAGTCTTGGACTGTGATAACCTGTCCAGCCTATGATAGCATGGACAACAGACATAAAATGATGGTGATGATGATGGTAATAATGGCGATGATGGGGGTGATGGTGGTCTAAAACTAGTAATACTACATCTACCAAACTCTAAAGGACATGACAGTGACAAAGGTCAATTTACCTTGAGGCAATTATATCCTGAAGGTGAGGTGTGTTAGGGAGGTAAAACAGGTGACAAAGGTCAACTTACTTTGAGGCAATGATGTCATGAAGGTGAGGTGTGTTAGGGGTTATCTTCAACAAGATCTCATCAAAGAATATATCCTCAGATGTCACCTGGATGGAGTATTTGCCAGCTTTCATATTCTCCAACAGGTAGGAACCATCCGGACTTGTTATGGCCATCAGTTTGCCGCTCACAGTTATTTTGGCACCTCCAATACCGGAACCCTGTTTCAAAGAAGAAGAAACAAACAGAAACATATGTAGATTTTTGCTGTTACTGTGCCCATAACCCCTAATTGAGTTGTAAACCTAACAGAGCCCACCCCTCTGGGGAAAAGGAAGAATCAACCCCAGAATGTGTAAGTGGCTGAGTATTCTGTAGACGTGTGCCATAACATAATTCTTAGGAAGCTTCAGCATGACACATTTTATGAAAAGCTGGCCCTGTGAATTACAGGTACAATATCCGTCTAACAGGCTTCTAAACAGTTTTCTTTTACCAAGTTTGGGGTCAACCCAAAGTAATGGTAAAAGGTATTTATTTGCACAAGAAGGCCCACACTGGAACTTTATGATTTTGTAGCAAACTTCTTAACCATGCTACGTTACACCATCAACCATTATTCAGCCAATAAAAATGAACCATTCACTCATGGTAGGGTACCTACAACCATTATTCAATCAGTAAAATGAAAAGAAAAAACATCCCCCCAAGAAATAGATACCCAGGAAATGTTGAATTCTTACCTGAATCGCGTCCAAAATTCGACCACTTACAGAAAATCCAGCAACCTGAAATTCTTTCTGGAAAACAAACAAGGAGACAAATTATCAGTAAACTTCATGAGGCTGTGTCATCAATACTGCAATGTATTTCATTATTGAAGTCTAGGATTGCTATGTGGTGTTGTGGTGGTAGTGGTGGTGTTGTGATGTTGTGGTGGTGGTGTTGTGGTGGTAGTGGTGGTGTTATGATGTTGTGATGTTGTGGTGGTGGTGTTGTGGTGGTAGTGGTGGTGGTAGTGTGATGGTAGTGGTGGTGTTGTGGTGGTAGTGGTGGTGTTATGATGTTGTGATGTTGTGGTGGTGGTGTTGTGGTGGTAGTGGTGGTGGTAGTGTGATGGTAGTGGTGGTGTTGTGATGGTAGTGGTGGTGTTGTGATGGTAGTGGTGGTGTTGTGATGGTAGTGGTGGTGTTGTGATGGTAGTGGTGGTGTTGTGATGGTAGTGGTGGTGTTGTGATGGTAGTGGTGGTGTTGTGATGGTAGTGGTGGTAGTATGATGGTAGTGGTGGTAGTATGATGGTAGTGGTGGTAATGTGATGGTAGTGGTGGTAATGTGATGGTAGTGGTGGTAATGTGATGGTAGTGGTGGTAATGTGATGGTAGTGGTGGTAATGTGATGGCAGTGGTGGTAATGTGATGGTAGTGGTGGTAGTATGATGGTAGTGGTGGTAGTATGATGGTAGTGGTAGTAATGTGATGGTAGTGGTGGTAGTGTGATGGTAGTAGTGGCAGTAGTGTGGTGGTTGTGGTAGCAAGTGACAGAAACTAAGAGAGAAAGAGAGAGAGAGAGAGTATACTCACACGCAATACCACTGAATTATGTTTCACTTGAAATACCATTTTTTCTGGTACCACATCAAATGTGATATGTTCTCCTTTGTAGAATGGTATCTGGAGAGTGGGGTGGGCAACAGTAGCAGGAAGCGAAAGAGAAAACATACAAATATAATATATAAGACAATGGTGTGTGTATGTGTATACATATATGAGTGTGTATGTATGCGTTTGTGTGTGTATGCATGAATCTATGAATGTGGTATAACAATCAATATTTTTTAGTAATCAATAAAATATATTTCTCATCTATAAAATAGATTACATATATTTTTCTCTTGCAATATTTGGGGGTCTAAAATTTCTATTCATGATGACATTGGAGATTAAAATAGTTCAAATTATATATAATCATCATCATCATCATCATCATTCCATATTTGCTTTCCCTGCTTTCTCTGCTAGCAAAGGTTGGATTGGTCATCACAGACCAAGTCAGTCCTTGACTGGAGCTACTGACCTCTCAGACAAGCTGGGTGCATATAATAGAGGTGTCAACACTAGGGATAGTCGTGGTGCCTTTGACACAACTGAATAATCCTCTCAACTTTTTGTTTGACAGGATACTCTTCCCATCACCAACCATATTTCTTTCTTTTCTTACTCCTGTCTATCTTTCTAATTCTTCTATCTGTCATTCTATCTTCTGATGAAGAAGTAACATCCAAAATGCTAAGACTATTTACCTACTATGTCAAATGTTAAACTAATATATATCATATAAAAATAAGAAAACTCATTGCTAGTACAGCCGTTAAAACAGCTAGATGCTGTTAAAGACAGCGATGGGCAAAAATGCCTCAGAGGACAGAGACCAGTGGTCAACAGAGAGACAATCCACTGGTCTCTGTCGTTGACAGCATTTAGCTGTTTTAACGGCTGTTCTAGCAATGGGTTTTCTCATTTTTATATGTATTCAAATTCACTCTCGCTTCGTCTTGATCAGAGACAACATTGTATTTTCATTTAATATATATCAACGTTGTTTTTCCTTATTGACTTTTTGCATACTTACACACACATACAGATACACACCAAGAAGAGATGTGTGGCTGTTACTCACCAAATAATACTGTCCTGTTGGAAGAGACGGGAAGCTGAACGTGCCGTCCTCCTTTGAAGACATATGACAAATGAAATCATCACCATTCTTTAACCCTTTTATTGCAGACTTCTCACAGGAGGACACTAACTGAAAATAGTTGGAACAAAGAACAAGACAATCATTTCAAGAAACAAATATTGAGGAAAACTCAAACCATGTCTGAACAGACCCCCACCCTCACCATTGTGACACGTAGGGTCAAACAATACACCTATTACTTCTTATGGAGAATGGGGGGGGGGGCCTAACCCTTTTATGCACACGTGTATATAATGACTCATGCACTGTTCATTTTCCTGATGTTTGTACATTACTCTATGTACTATACATACACTTTTGATGAGTTGTAGTGCACCTGAGCACTGTACACAATATTTTCATTATTATTATTATTAATACCAAACAAACTGAAACCACCCTTGATTCTACAATGCAGAATTGTTCATTTTAAAGTGTTTATGTTATTCTAAAAACCCTCCATCATAATTTTATGTAAGAAGACCCTTTGTTAAGTTATGTTCCAAACACAAACTTAATGAGAAGGTTAGTTATATTACTAAACCCTTCCACATTATTCTTTACTTTCGAAACTATTTGAATTTCATAACTAATGGCCTTCTTTAGAAATATGGTAACAAAAGAGTTAAGAGATAGAGAATGAGAAAACAGACAGACAGACAGACAGAGACAAAGAGTGAGAGAGACAGAGAAACAGGCAGACAGACAGACAGACAGACTTACCTGTGGGTTGACTGTGTCAGAATAAAGCAGAAAATGCACACCTTTGATGGGTTCCCCTTCACTAAATACATGGCCCTGTCAGGAAATATAAAGGGTTGTCTAAATACCTTTTATTTTACTGTTTAGTGAAGGCGAGGAGGGAGGAGATCATGGAGTTTGTGACACTCTTTTTAGTGCCTCTGTGACTGTTGAGAAGGAGAGGAGGGAGGAGGGAGTGAAAGTGGGGTAGTGAGGGAGAGAGGGAGGAATGAGAGTGGAGGGAGTGAAAGTGGGGGTAGTGAGAGAGTAGAGGGGGAAGGGCTGAAGTATCTTCAAACACTGGAGAAGTGACAGGAATACTTACAACAGGCTGGAAGTAGTGGTGCTGGAGATGTTGGTAGTGGTGGTAGATTGTGGTGGTGGTGGTTGTAGTATTGATGGTTGTAGTGTTGATAGTATTGGTAGTTGTAGTGCAGGTAGTAGTGATGATAGTATTGGTAGTGGTGGTGGTGGTGGTAGTATTGGTGATTGTAGTGTTGGCAATGGTTGTGGAGGTGTTGGATGTGGTGGTGGTATTGGTAATTATGCTGGTGATGGTGGTGTTGAGATGGTGATGTTTACGGTGTTGGTGTTGATGGTGAGCATTATGATGTGAAGTTTGCAAAAAAAAAAAAAAAAAAAAATTGAAAACCATAAAAAAAGTTAAGACTTACATTGACATCATAACCTGCTACGATCAGGTCATCACTGATAAAAACATTGTCTGAACTGACCGTCACTTTTATCTCAGACTACAACAAAATAACAAACAGAAAAATATTAAAATTGACCCTTCAGTTATTTAGAATGCGATATAAAGTTTTTGTTTAACTCTTTAGCATGTAAACAGGCCATATCTGGCTAGAATTTTCTCACCTCTTTCTGTTCAAAGCAGCCATAACCGGTCACTCATACTAAAGTTAAGGTATTGTTCTCAAAATAAATATCAAAATCTCTTAGATTCGATATTATGTGAGATAATTATGTAAGATAAAGCCTTTAACACAAATATACAATAGTAAATATAGAGTAATGTAAATACTAAATTGTTAAAGCTTTTATTTCAACATCTGATGAAAAGAATTCTGTCCAAGCAAATGGTAAATTGTATGATTTCTGTGAGAAGTTGTTACATGGTAGTGAGATATGGGTGGTGAAGGTAAGAGGATATGTGGGGGCTGGAGATGGACAGAAATGAAGCTAGTAGGTTCTGATGCATAAATGACAAAGGACAGAAGGGCTGAGAAAGAAAAAAAACAAAACTGGGCATAAAAAGATCTAATGAGGCATACAGGAGAAAATTGAATTGCTATGGTATGTAATATGTATGGATGATAATGATGATGGTGGTGATGACAATGGTGATGATAATGATGGTAGAGATGGCAACAATGGTGGTGATGATGATGACAATGATGGTGGTGGTGGTGATAATGATGATGGTGGTGATGATAATGATGATGGTAGAGATGGTGACAATGGTGGTGATGCTAGTGACAATGGTAGTGATGATGATAATGATTGTAGTGACAATGGTTGTGGTAGTGATGGTGATAATGATGGTGGTGGTGGCGAGGAAGATGATAATAGATGCTACTGACATTTAACATTAAAGAAGTAGAAATGTTTTCATATTTTTAAGTTCTTTACCTTTTCAAATTCCCAGATTGGATGTTGGCCTTTTATGATGTATTCTCCTGGTAGAACTTTCCGGAAATAATAACTGAGAAAAGAAGGAGAAGAAATGAATTGAAATTATTTGAGGAAAGAAATTGTTTAAAGACAAACATTATTCATTCATTCATCCATCCATCCATCCAGGGGTGCTACAACTCATGATGGAATCATAGGGGAGCAATCTCTAGTTCTGTTAATGTGGGAAGGGAGAAGTCACTGGTTCTATTAAAGTGAGGGGTAAAACCTCACAAAACACCCCTGTTATGTAAATTTAATAGAAAAATACCATCTACAAACAGCCAGACCACACCATCCAATTATGTAAGTGTGGTAGATACACCATCATCTTACAACCTCACAACATCAGATCTCACTCCAGTTCTATAAACATGGTAGATAAACCATCTCACAACCTTACAACACACCACAGTTATCTAAATGTGGTAGATACACCACCATCTCACAACATCACAACTCACTCCAGTTCTGTAAACATGGTAGATAAACCATCTCACAACCTTACAACACACCACAGTTATCTAAATGTGGTAGATACACCACCATCTCACAGCCCCACAACATAACATACTCCAGATATAGAGGAACCACCATTTCACAACAGAAGATTCAATGACTTACAAATCACCCTCCTTTGTAACGGTAGTCTGTAATACTTCAGAGGTATCGGCAGTCACCAGGCTCAACTTTACACCCCCAGGGCCAGTTTTTTCACCATTACTCAACACCTGGTTAGAGGAGAAGGGTTAAAAACTTTTTTTTTAAATTACAAAACAATGACAAACAAAAACAAAGATCTTTATACAATAGAAAAAAAAGGAAAATGAAATGAAATTTACAGCTCAAACCTATCAAAGTTTAGTTGACCTACAAGGTTGTATTTCATAGGAGGTTTCTCTCGTGTTTTACACACATCACATAATTTTACCAGTCAATAGTCTACACACACACCCACTCTACCAGTTAATCGTGTACACACACACACACACATCACTCTACCAGTCAATAGCCTACACATACACCAGACCATTCTACCAGTCAATTGTCTACACACACACACACACCAGACCATTCTACCAGTCAATAGTCTACACACACACACACCAGACCATTCTACCAATCAATAGTCTACACACAACACCAGACCATTCTACCAGTCAATAGTCTACACACATACACCAGACCATTCTGCCAGTTAATTGTCTACACACACACACCAGACCATTTTACCTGTTAATCATCTACATATACACACCAGGCCATTCTACCGGTCAATCGTCTACACACACACACCTGACCATTCTACCAGTCAATAGTCTATACACACACACACACCAGACCATTCTACCAGTCAACAGTCTACATACATCTCACCATTCTACCATGAAGAAACATAAGATATGACTCACCATTCCCCGGATAGAAAAACCCTTAAATTGAAAGTTGATGTCCTCACCCAAGCTACACTTATCTGTACTACCATCCACATGTAAACGCACAGATTCTGGCTCTGAAAAATATACAATTTTAATCATTTGTTCGTTACTGGTGCATTGAAGAAATTTGAAAACATGTTTGTTTTTTGAAAAGTCACCACAATGTAAATAACTATAAATAGTAGTTGAATATGTCGGCTAAAATATCCCTGAAGAGGGAAAATATTGGACAGACCCACATGTAAAAATCAAACCAAGCAGCTGTTGTATTCCAGAGTATTGCATTTTACTATTACAGTTTTAACCCTTTCATTACCATATTTCTAATGAAATGCAGTCTTTGTCCTTAAACCTTGCATTACCATATTTTTTATGAAAGACATTGTTACCTACGCTTTCCAAATAATTTTGAAAATAATCAAAATTTGCTGAGATTTAGTAATATAACTAACTTTTCCATTCCTAAGTTGATGTTTATAACATAACTTAAATGTTCTTACATTAAATTATGAGAAGTTTTTAGATAAATAAATATAAACACTTTAAACCTTTTTGTTACCAAATTTCTAATGTATGACATTGCCTATAATTTTCAAATCATTTCAAATCAAAAATTTGGAGGGATTTAATAATATATATAACTTTCTCATTATGAAGTTGGTGTTTGAAACATACAGGTTCTCATATAAAATGACAATGAAAGGTTTTTACCTAAACAAACAATTTAAAATAAACAGTTTTGTATCACAGAACCAGGGGCGATTTCAGCCAGCTTGATATCGAAAGGGTTAATGTCACTTGTCGTCATGTCTTTACAATTAGACTAATTAGAACTATGGTTATGAAAGGGTTAAGAGTACTTACCAAAGCTCCATCCTGGGGGTGGCTCAACCTGCAAGATGAAGTCCCCTTTATCGTAGAGAGGCACCAGGTAGTAGCCGTTGTTGGGGGCACAGTCTGTTTGGTATTTGATACTCCCTTGTAAAGTGTACAGCTTCATCTGAGGAGAAAACAATACAATAACTGATGTAACAGAATGGCCATCTATATTATAGCTTTGACTTTAGTATTAGTATTGGGTTGGCCAAAATGTCTGTCCTTTTTTGCCATACTAAACTTCAGGTGCTCTCATAGTTACTAACTTTACTTTTTTCCTTCTGAGTATGCACTAGTTAAATACTTAATACTTCAAAGTAGTTCGTAGCAAAATTTTGACGAGATTGGTTGTATTTTGTACATTTTATCTTAACCCACAAAATGGAGAACCAAAATGAACATTATCAACACATCATGCTTTTTTATTCTAAAAAAAATAAGAAAGTTGCAGGAACATATGTGCTGTGTATGGAGAGGATGCTAAGAAAACTGAACGGACTTTTTAGCCAACCCAATAGACTAACAGAGGGGTTAAATATACTATTGATATAGATGATTCCAACATTAGTAGACTAACAGAGGAGTCAACTATACTATAGATATAGATGACTCAAGTATTAGTAGGTGTTTTTTGTTGACGTTTAGCAATCAGCCATGAATACCAGGCTGCCCTCTCCACAACACCAATGAAAACGCAAACACTAATACAGTTTGGTACCATTCATGTAGCAACTCATCTTTTCCAGCTGAGTGGACTGGAATAACATGAAATAAAGTGTCTTATTGAAGGACACAACGGATTGCCCGGTCTGAGAATTGAACTCATGACATAATGTTTGAGAGCCCAACACTAACCACAACCATTAAGTACAGGGAGGTGGTTGAAAAGAGGGTGTCAAAGCCAGACATACCTTTTGTATAATGGCATAGCAAAGATAGCTGGCTCAGAGACAGGTTTAAACCAGATTAAACCAGATTAGGTTTAACAAAACGGATGATATATATATATATATATATATATATATAACAGGAGACTTAATCTCAAGGATTACAACAGGTGGATAGTATGTAAGGGGATGGGGTAGCAGATTATGATATCACTGGGAAAAAAATACAAATTAAGATACATTAACAAACAAGGTGGAGAGAAAAAAATGCCGATATTTAAAAATATTAAAGTCAGATTAAATAATTGTTTCTACTTTAGGCACAAGGCCAGCAATTACCCAGTGCATTACTGGTACTTTATTTTATCGACCCCGTAAGGATGAAAGGCAAAGTCAACCTCGGCGGGATTTGAACTCAGATCGTAAAGGGACATAACTATGCTGGAAAGCATGGCGTCCGACTCTCTACCGATACTGCCAAATACTTAAATATGGTAGGCCTTAAGTTTTTCAGACTAAACATAAATGAGGGCATAAAATTAACAAACTTGATATTTGAATGTGATTAAAAAAAAATTATGTTGTTGTTTAGCCCCATGTCTGCCCTGATTGAGCAGAACTTATGATGAAAGGCTTTCCAGCTGAGACCATGCCCAATTATTGCCATCAAGATCTCCAGTGTTCTCAAACTGCCATTTTCCTCCACAAAATTTGGAGGAGTACTTGCTGCCTGAGGAAGGAGTCCCTGTAAGGTGGAGTGGCTGATGCAGTGGGTGTTACTGGTTGTTCTCTGTAGCAATGCCTTTATCCATTTGGGATGTATAGTCTACTGCTTCCTCTCCCACCCAAACTGGAGTGTAGTCTGTCACTCCCTCTCCCACCTAAACTGGAGTGTTGTCTGTCACTGCCTCTCCCACCCAAACTAGGGTGTAGAGTCTGTTACTCACTCTCCCACCAAAACTAGGGTGTAGAGTCTGTTACTCCCTCTCCCACCCAAACTGGGGTGTAGAGTCTGTCACTCCCTCTCCCACCTAAACTGGGGTGTAGTTTGTCATTCCCTCTCCCACCCAAACTGGGGTGTAGAGTCTGTCATTCCCTCTCCCACCCAAACTGGGGTGTAGAGTCTGTTACTCCCTCTCCCACCCAAACTGGGGTGTAGAGTCTGTCACTCCCTCCCACCTTTCCTCTTATATTATTTAATTTTCTTTGTTTTTACAAACATTATATAATTTAATTGAAATATGTTTAATATTTATTACATTTCTATTTTAAAGTTAGACAACAAAGTCACAGCATCTTATGTGGGTCACAGTTGTATAGGGTCACAGTTGTCTGGGGGTCACAATTGTATGGGGTCAAAGTTGCATGTGGCCACAATTGTATGGATGGCCACAGTTGTATGAGGGAGGGGGGAGAGTCCCAGTTGTATGGGTGGATCACAATTGTAAGGGGGTCCCAATTGTATGTGGGTCACTGTAGTATGTGGGTCAGTTATATGTAGGTCACAGTAGTATGTGGGTCCCAGTTGTATGGATGGATCACAATTGTAAGGGGGGTCCCAATTGTATGTGGGTCAGTTATATGTAGGTCAGTTATATGTAGGTCACAGTTATGTGGGTCAGTCACAGCTGTATGTGGGTCACAGTCCCAGTTGTAAGGGGGGGCAGTCTCAGTTGTAAGGGGGTCAGTCACAGTTGTATGTGGGTGTCAGTGGACCAGTTCTTATTCAACTAAAAAAAGAACCTTCTTATATATTTTATCGACTTTGACAAAACGTTGTTAGAGACATAACTTTAGTCTCCATCCCTTCCAACTTTCTTCCTTCATAAACTTCTTAATAATTCAGATGTTTAAATAAATTTTTGCCGAGATACATTTTCGAAGATGTAGATTACGATGATGTTAATGAAATTAATTAATATATTTCCCTGCAATTCCTAACTGTTTGCGTTTCAGTATAAAATCTATGACAATATCCTGATTAATATTATTCCTTAAGAATATGAAAGTGGAAGGCATGATGAACGAATTTTTAAGATCAAAAGGATTCAGTAAATGAAAGCATTAATGAATAAAACTATACAATAAACTCCGAGGAACGGGAGAGAGGATTGATTACCAGAATCTTGGAGGTTAAATTAGTTTGACAGCACACGAAAAAATTCGAAGAAAAATAATTTTCCCCACCCACTGAAATCGATTGGGGTGTTCTATAATACCAAAATGTATTCCAAATGTGTTAAGAGTTAGTTTTAGGGTAGGGTTTTACGGTCAATTTAATAAGTTTTCTGTAATTAATCAACCCTAAATTGACAGCCATACAAACAGGAATTCGGATTATATTATCTTATTTATAATGATTTATCAAGGAGTGAAGGTGGGTCTATTCTGGAGAAGCACCGCAAAGCCTTGTAAAGAACATTTTGTAATTATTTTCTCTCAATAAACATCCCTTGCGCTTCAAATTTATAAAACGGGACCATGACAAGTGACATTTACACTTCTGTAAAAAAAATAAAACAATGGTGACCTAAGTAAAGCTGCTAATGTAAGTTTTACATAATTGATTATGTAGGTAACAAGGACTAACTTACAGAGGTGGGGGAGGGGTATATAGAAACATTTCACAGAACCATATATATACAATGGGGTTTAGGGAACTAACAATATCTTGCGTTGATACCCAGTCGCAAGAAAATAATCGCCTGAATTAATCTCAGTACATAATTTGTGCTTATTTTCTTTAAAGGCCCCAAATTTGATTTCGACATCGGTAGGATTTAAACTTAGAATAGAGAAAGGCTAAAGTGCATGCTTTAAAATATTTCGTTCGACGTGCCACAATTTCTGTCATCACCACCACTACCATCATCTGCTTCAGTACAAGAACAATAATAATATTTTTAGTATAAAAGCTGCAGGAACTCACCTCAACCAGGGAGAAGTTGATTTCAACGTCCGACTTGACGAAACCTCCACAACCAAGAACACCATCACACAGAGATCTAGTAGGAATGTAAATAAATAAACACAGACAGAAGATTAACATTTCCCCCACCATCATTTTAAATGAGTTCGGTTTTCGTGTTGGAAGGAATTAAAAAGAAGTACAACCGGACCAGAGGGGCACGAGAGATAGAAACACGAGACGGCGACAAGCTTGTTCTAATGTAAAGAACATAAAACTCGCTGAGTGTACTTCCGCCGGTTGACTATTAGTTAGTCACACTAGAGTTATGTCCCCTTAATAGCTTGTGAATGAGTTAAGGTTTTACATTCGTCTCTCCCTACTGGTATGGGTTTGACGAAGTCCGTAGCTTATTATATCGGTTGAATGGGTATTAAACAACTGAGAATACAAAACTTACTCCCACCCTTCTACAGGATGCACGTCTGCCCCAGGGTTAACCCCCCCCACCTCCCCCACTGGTACTCATTTTTACCGAGTGAACTGAAGCAATGTAAAATATATTGCATTGCGCAAGGACATAACGCGTAACGCGGTCTGGGATTCGAACCCACGATTTTATAATCGTAAACCCAACACTCTACCCAGGTATCTCAAACACGCAACAGAACAATTTTCGTGACTAAGTAAAATTTGTCCCCCCTACATTTTGTACTAATTCACATATCCCACTTATGTGCTTATTCATTTTGAAGGATAAATAAATAACAGCATATCAGTTGTATTGCAGATTAGCGGATTGGCAGCATCGGTAGAGGGTCGGACGCCATGCTTTGCAGCATAGAGTTACGGCCCTTTACGATCTGAGGTCAAATCACGCTGTTAACTTTGCCTTTCATCCTTGCGAGGTCAATAACATATAGTACCAGTAACGTACTGGGATAATTGCTGGCCTTGTGCCAAAAGTAGGAACAATTATTACTGATGGCAGTCATGCCCCCTCATCTTATTTTTGGTCCATTGGCCCTTTTCAGGTTCAGACCCCTGCCCTAAACACTAGGCCATGTGCCTTCACATTACCCTAGTATAAAGGGACGCTCTTTCAGAGGATGCTTAGCTATTCCACTACCCCAGACACACTATCACCTGTGGCAATGGTGTGAGTGCCTTGGTTGGCCTCTATAAAATATTTAAAGAATACCAACTTTCCTTATGGTGTCACTGTTGACATTTCTAAAAAGTGGAGTATCAGATGATGGGACTGGCTATTCCAGAGGCTTCACTTCGTTATCACTTGTAGCAATGCCATGTCTTGACTTAAACACAAACATAACTTGTAGAGTGTAATTTAGTGAGCATATCTTCTGTTTCTTTATATTTGTTTCTTTTTTCATTAATTTCCTTTTGTAAATCATAAACATTATTTAACTCTTAATGTCCTATACCACATGAAGCCACTTTACTTTGTATGACTATGACAACTTTTGAATGAATAAGCAATTTTTAAATTGCTTAGTCAGGGAGGTAAGGCCAGCAGCCATAATCATTTTACACTGATTCTGAGACTGGTGGGTGGAGGAGAGAGACAGAGAGTAAAGTATCCTTAACCCTGAGATCTGGTTTAAATGCTTGAGATAGATGGTGTTAAACTGGGTGATAGATTATACTTACCACCCAAATAGCCCTGTGGGATTTGAACTCAGAACACAAACAACTGGAACAAGTACCACAAAGCATTTTATTGATATTTTAACAATTCCAACAATCCACTTTAATAGACTGCTGCTTTATTTTATCGACCCAAAAGAATGAAAGGTAAAGTTGACCTCATGTAGTATTTGAAAGCAAAACACAGAAAACTGGAACAAATACTGCAAGATATTTTGTCCTACTCTACCAAACTGCTGAGGACTTCAACAAATACTTACCAGACTTATTAGAATTTGGTGTTTCTTGTTTCTAAACTCTTGATGATTGGTCATAGATTAGTTTACAAACTCATATACAGATTTAGAGTGGTTGCACTTGTGGAAATCAGTTACACTTTGGCAGATTAACTTTTCCAGCCACCTGCATTTGCTGTAGAAGAGAGCTTTACCTGTAGTAAAAGACATGCACTTGCTGCAGAAACCAGTTGCACTTGTAAAGCAAGCTAACAAAACACTCATATAACAGGATGAGCACTATAAATTTGATAAGTCAATCCAGTTTTGTTTGTTTCCTATTTATAACTGAGCTGAATGGACAGTCATTTTATGTGTTGTTGAGTCCCATGTCAGCCTCAATTGTCTATGATTAAATGCTTGCTAGTGTATCTAGTATCACGTCAACCATGTCCTTCCTTTTTAATACAGTGAACTATGATTATAGGAGAATTGGGTGCTGTTTCTAGTAGATCAAACAGCATCATAGAGGCTCCTCCTCATCTCAACATTTAAGCATTCAGTTCCTGGTATAACAGTGTCAAAATATCAACCCCTGACCAGAATTATCAACTCAACCCTTTCATAGTAGTGTTTCTCATGAAATACATTTAAATTCATCACTATTTTTAAACTTCAAATAATAAACAAGAAAAGAGAAAAATCATTAGGTATTGTAAAGAGAGGTGGTGGTGAAGGGGAACAGCTGATTGTACACCCCCCTGGCTAGGCAGTATATCTCAGCTGCACCTCAAACAAGATGGTGAAAGTATTGTTACAAAGATGAACCAGTAACATCTGCTACATCAGGCATTCAACCCCACAGAACTCCTTCAGATGGGATGTACTTCTAATTTTGTGGAGGAAAATGGCAGTTTGAGGTTTGGGGACATTGGAGATCTCCATGTAGACCTGCACAAGTAAGAATTGGTCAATCAAGTACTGGTATTTGGTTATCTTCTGCTTCTCTGTAGCAGATTAACCCTTTAGCATTTAAACTGGCCATATCCAGCCAGAATTCTCTCACCTCTTTCTGTTCAAACCGGCCATAACCAGCCTCCTCATACTGGCGTTGAGGCATTGTTCTCAAAATAAATAATATCAAAATCCCATAGATTCGATATTATGTGAGCTAAAGTGGTTACCTTGAAAATACAATAGTAAATATAGGGTAATGTGAATGCTAAAGATCAACCCTTTTCAAATGAAAAAAGTGGTTATCCCTTCCGGACACTTAATTAATGAAGAATTTGGAGGAATTTACTAAAATTATTTATTACTTCATTACTAAGATAGCGTTTGAAGATAAATTAACAAAAGGTTCTTATTAAAAAAATTATGTAGGAAGATATTTAAATTGGGATCCTTTAAAATGGATAGTTTTGTTTCATAGAACCTGAACTGATGTTAGGGTTGAGAGTGGAGTAAGTACTGGATGCATGACTTGACATTGGACTGTGGTTCTTTGGAGATGATCCAGGACTGACTTACTACCAGAACTAGGAGTGCAATATATAGATGAACCAGCACCAATGTTATATCAAGCTGGAAATTAAATAGACATAAAAACAAAAACACAGTTTTTAGATAAAATTTTTATTTTCTTTTATTTTATATATATACATTATCCTCATCATCATTTAACGTCCATTTTTCCATGCTTTCAGGGGTTAAATATATATATGTGTGTGTAGTGTGTGTAGTGTATGCGAAAGTATACTGAGAATAAAAATATGGGGGAAGTTAAAATCCTGGACATTTGGGGTTGTGGGTGGCAGGGGATGTGATTGTGGAGTATGAGTGAGATGTGAGTGTGGAGTTTGCATGAGATGTGAGTGAGGAATATGAATGAGATGTAAAAGTGGAGGGTGTGGAGAGCACTCTACATAAAATATATATACACCAATAGAACCAGTTTGATTATGTTGAGTGGGTCTTTTATTTAAGTGTGTAATGGTGTCAATATTTCAATAAAGAGTTTATTTCATGACAGCACTGCACATGTCCACCAAGGAAGATAAGTTGTAGACTTCAATTAAAAATCCACATTATGTTCACACCAGACAATCCTAAGTTGACTCTTCTGAAATAGAAAAATACAACAAATATATCACATAAATTGATACACACACACAGACTTAAACAAACACACACAGACACATATGTATATATGGAGGCACATGGCTTAGTGGTCAGAGCATTGGCCTTGCAATCGAAAGGTTGTGAGTTCAATTCTCGGACCGGGTGATGTGTTGTTTCCTTGAGCAAGACACTTTATTTCACATTGCTCTAGTTTACTCAGCTGTAGAAATGAGATGATAGGACTGGGGGTCCAGATCATTCCACTGCAAAGTGGTTGTGGAGGTGCCACGGCAAAAAAAGCACCCAGCACTCACTGTAAATGAGGTTGGTGTTAGGAAGGGCATCCAGTTGTAGAAATCAAGCCAAAATCAGTTCCCGTCCCACCCTTGCAAGCAGGGAAAAAGCGGACGTAAAATGAAACGATGAATGATGATGATGATATGTATGTATAGACTCATAACTCCTGATGAAGTCGTAGGGGTACTGTTGTGATATACAGCATATCTTGGGCATAATTTAAACCCGAGAGAGTCCATCTTCACTTTGTGTCTGAACACAGTTGATTTCTTCCAGAGAAAGAGAGAGTTTGGTAGACAGGAAGTGAAAAAGAGATATACAGGAAGAATTGACCTCAGTACTGGACTGGTACTGTAGTCACTGACTTCAAAAGGATGAATAACAAAGCTGACTTCTGCAAGTCTTGAACTCAGAAGGTGCAGAGAGCTAAAATGAATACCACAAAGCATTATATCTGTTCTAATGACTGCCAATATATATATTAATTCTAATCCAGAATAACAGGCTACTGGATCAGCCTAAATAAACCATTAATCTTTACTATGGTATTCAGTACTCATTCTCACGTTGGCCAATACTAAGCAGATAAATACACACATATATGCATACATACAGACATGTGTCCATGAATGTATGTATGGTATGGTCCCGTAACTCCTGATAGAGTCATAGGGGTGCCGTATTGACATACGGTATTTCTTGGGTATTTTAAGCTTGGCGGAGCCCATTCCTCTCCAGATCTGGATAGAGCAGACTTCTTCCAGAGAAAGATAGAAAGTGAGAGAGAGAGGAAATAAGAAAGAGATATAATGGGAGAATCCACCCCAGTATTAGACAAGTACTTTTTTTATCGACCCCAAAAGGATGAAAGGCAAAGTTGACCACAGCGGGATTTGAACTCAGAGAGCAGAGCCGGAATGAATACCATAAAATATTCTATCCAACGTTCTCACGACTGTCAATTCGCTGCCAATGTCTTTGTATACATGTTTGTATATAGCAGAACTTCTGTATGTGAAATAGAGAAGAATATAACATACCACTGAAATGATAGCAAAGTTAAACTTACCCTAACATACCATGCTCCTTTGATTTAATGTGATAGAGGAACAGAAGAAGAGCATGGAACATGTTATTTCTTCCCTGCGAGAAAGCGAAAAGAAATATTAATAATAATTACAATAACTGCATTTAAGAAATAATAATCATCATCATATTGTAAGATAGGGGTGTTTGTTACAAATACATAAGGACCAGGTATAGGATTAGGGGCCCTCTACCATTAAAGCACCCAAGAAACCTCCTCTGAGATGTAACTTTATAAGAGGCCTGTTATACCACTGCAGGTGTGAGCTGTAACAACAACTATCGCCACATAGGCAAGCTAATCCTATATAGATGTGAGTTGTAACAACAACCACATAGAAGGACAGCTAACCCTACACAGGTGAGCTGCAACAGCAACAATCAGATAGGTCAGCTAACTACATAGGTGTGAGCTGCAAACAACAAGTAAAAGATAAGGTAAACAGGAATGACAACTTTTAAAAAAATGTAAAGGACACTTAACTCATGTTGGAGTTGTAGAGGCACCATATTGACACATAGTATGCCTTGGGCATTTAACCCTTTAGCAATTAATCTAGCCATATCCGGCCAGAATTCTCTCACCCCTTTCTGTTCAAACCAGTTGTAAGCAGTCACTCATACTTATATTAAGGGATTGTTCTCAAAATAAATATCAAAATCTTGTGAGGTAAAGCTTTTACTGTGAAAATACACTAGTAAATATAGAGTAATGTGAATGCTAAAGGGTTACAATCTGGCAGAGCCCATCCCTCTCCAAGTTGAAACACAACCAATTTCTTCCAGGGAAAGACAGGGAGATAGAGGAAGAATCGACCCCAGTACTGATTAGTACTTTATCAACTTCGAAAGGATGTAAAACAAAGTTGACCTCAGCAGGATTTGAACTCAGAATAGTCTGAAAAAATGCTGAGGCATTTTTAACACAACACCCTAATGACTGCTTCATGACACAACTTACCTTTGGTAAATTATAAACATGTTCTCCTATAGTCACTTGAAAATGTGGTGGGTTTATATTAGTCTGGTAGATGTAAAAATTGGACTTTTTGGTGAGATCTGAGAGAGAGAGATACAGTGAGTCAGTGAGACAGGAAAGAAAATGAGAGAGAGAGAGAGAGAGAGAATAAACAAAAGCAATTAGCCAAAGAAAGATTTTTCAGAATAATTTCAATACTACCCCCAACACACACACAGGTGTGACGCGCAACAACATAAGTAAAAGACACGAGGACCATCACTGACCTGGCTTGTTTGGGGTTTTCATGAAGTACTGTGAACTGAATGTCCGCTGGTCTGGAAATTTGGGGTGGACAGGAAGTCGAGAGTCCATATATGTACAGAAAAGATGCATCACAAGCTGGAAGGGAAAGAAATGAAATAAATAGAAAGACAGACACACACACATTATTAACCCCCTGGCCTACTCGTACTCTCTTCTTCGACACTTGCCATCCATTCACATTCTCAGTTATGTTTATCTTGAAACAAACAGACTACACAAGGCAGAGAGGACTTTTTAATGTCCTAAGGGTCAGGTCAATCTCTCTAGTATTACTACCACACTCAGTACACTCTGTAAAGTCCTACTGTTGGTGCAACAAAATACACCTAGTACACTCTGTAAAGTGGTAGTGCTGGTGCCATGATAAAATACACTCATTAAACTCCACAAAGTCCTACTGCTGGAGCCACAATGCAGTACACCCTATAAACTTGGCAAAGTGGTAGTGCTGGTGTCACAATAAAAAGCACCCAGCCCACCCTGTAAAATGGTAGTGTTGGTGCCACGAAAAAATTTCACCCATTCATTTTGTAACAATGCCAGTAATAGAATGTACAAGCAAGACAAGGTCCTGCAACCTATTCAAAAGAGAAGTAACTCTGAAATAAGAACTGACTCAAACAAGAATGTAAGCAGGACATGAAATGATAGAAACAAAAATGAATATAATGAGATATGTGTGTTTTATATGTCTACCATGATGGTACCTTAATGTAATTACTCTTTTTTTTAATAGTTTCAGTCATAGGACTGTGGCCATGCTGTAGCACCACTTTCAAAACATACTGGGGCACCAATTTCAATACATGACAGGGCACCAACCTCAATATATGATATGTTACAGTGAGAGAACTGTGGCCATGCTGGGACACCACTTTCAATACATAATGTTCCAGTGATAGGATTGTGGCCATGCTGAGGCCCCACCATCAATATACATTGAAAAATTTATCGATATGTTTATGATACTTACGGAGGCATCATTGGGGAGATGTTCACCCCATTCCTTGCCATAATGTCCTCCCTGGTTCCAACAAAATTCACTCATGCAACTATCTTTACCAAGTTCTGAAACAAAATGGAACAAAAGAATTCTGAAGATTCAACAAATGACACAATGATGCTTTTCATAATAGGACTGAGGCTCCCAATTATTAAAATTCATGAGAAACCTTCCATGAGATGCAGCCTTGTAGGAGACAAGCTAAACCTACATAGGTATGAGCTGTAATAACATGATAGGACAGGGATCTTACTATAACACCCCAGAAACCTGCTATAAGATACAACCTCGTAGGAGGCCAGCAAAACCTACATAGGTATGAGCTGTAACATGATAGGATAAAGCCCCTGTCATTAAAACATCCCAGAAACCTCCTATGAGACCAGTGAAACCTTCACTGGTGTGAGCTATAACAATGACATGAGAGGACTGTTAAGAGTTAATGTCAAAGGTTAAGAGAGAGATGTGATTGTTAGTTCAACTCACCATATATTCTTTTGATAAGATATTCTTGGTTAGACGTCAAATCTAGGAATGGAATCACGGAATTCAATGTTGGAACCAATGATCCTTTGGTTAAAACTACCTGCTTCAAGGTGGCAATACTGACTTCTGAAATATTAACAACAACACATTGGCAGACAGATTGGCAATACTGACTTCTGAAATATTAACAACAACACATTGGCAGACAGATTGGCAATACTGACTTCTGAAATATTAACAACAACACATTGGCAATACTGACTTCTGTAATATTAACAACAACACATTGGCAGACAGATTGGTAATACTGACTTCTGAAATATTAACAACAACACATTGGCAGACAGATTGGCAATACTGACTTCTGAAATATTAACAACAACACATTGGCAGACAGATTGGCAATACTGACTTCTGAAATATTAACAACAACACATTGGCAATACTGACTTCTGTAATATTAACAACAACACATTGGCAGACAGATTGGCAATACTGACTTCTGAAATATTAACAACAACACATTGGCAATACTGACTTCTGTAATATTAACAACAACACATTGGCAGACAGATTGGTAATACTGACTTCTGAAATATTAACAACAACACATTGGCAATACTGACTTCTGAAATATTAACAACAACACATTGGCAATACTGACTTCTGTAATATTAACGACAACACATTGGCAGACAGATTGGTAATACTGACTTCTGAAATATTAACAACAACACATTGGCAATACTGACTTCTGTAATATTAACAACAACACATTGGCAGACAGCTAGATAGATAAATAAATAGATAGAAATACAGACAGAGACACAGCTAAATACAGTCAGATAGATAGAAAGAGAGACAAACAGATAGCTAGACAGTTAATTTCACTGAAAAGCTACTATCCACTTTACCATCACACCTCCATTCTTGTTCATGCAAGTTTACACTTGCATGTCCCCACACACACACACAAACAAACATACACATACTTTAATGATCTCATCAACCAGCAGGTCATACTTACCACCAATTAGATTATCTTCACTACCAATTCTCTTCAAAAAATTGTTAACACTGGGGATTTCTTTGGCCAGTTTTGCCACAATGGTCAGCGACACCCACTGGAATATCATATGAAATGATAAGTATATATCACACACACACACATATATATATATATACACACATTTGATAACATTTATGAAATTATAAATATATATATATATTTATTTATTTATACACACATACATTTGATAACATTTTAAAGATTTCCTATTTATAGATCAAAGCAATTGAAGTACAATGTTTGTGGTTTTAAGGCTATAACTTAACCCTGTGGTTTAAATCTTAATGTCCTGTACCACATGCAACCACTTTAGCAAGACATTCTTAAAAGATACAAAACACCACTATGACAGCATCACATTAAAAATTGAAGTCTTTACTCTAATACTACAAATGTTCATGATAATCTGTCTACTAGTAAAGTAAAAACTATAAACAGTTGAATTAACAAACCTGTTTTAAAATATTTTCTGGTAAATCCTTTAGTATTTAAACAGTTATATCTTGTCAGAATTCTCTCACCTCTTTCTATTCAAACCGGCTGTTCAAACTTATGTTAAGGTATTGTTCCCAAAATATATATCCAAATCTTGTAGATTCGATATTATGTGAGTTAAAGTGTTTATCGTGAAATTACAATAGTAAATATAGAGTAATGTAAATGCTAGAGTTAAGCGTGAATGCCACTAAGTTGAGAGATTCTTTTACACAAGCCATACAGTAACAAAAAAAAACAAAACAACAGGAAGAAACTAAACCAAACAAGCCATAAAAATACACCTACTTTTCGTATTCGTTCTGTCCATAGATAAAGGTTTGATTCACTTACAGAGAAACGGTTCCACACCTAGAAATAAACCAATGGAAATTTCATATTACCAAAACCAAAATACAGTAAACTGTTTATTAATCCTTTTGATATCAAACCACTCTGGGTCCTTCAATACAAAAGTGTGTTTTGAAGAGTTTATCATCATCCCCATCAGTTTTATGCTGACCTGGGTTGGAAGGGACTTTTTCAAGCGATATTTTACAGCCAGATGCCCTTTTAGTTGCATGTTATGACATACAGGGATAAGTGTACCTATTCTAAACAGGATACACATATTTATCCAAAAATCATTCAATTATAATTTTATCTAAGAACCTCTGTTATGTTTCAAACACTCCCTTGATAATGAGAAAGTCTGTCATTTTTCTAAATCCCTACAAATTCTTGAATAACTTCAAAATTATTTGAAAATAATAGAAATATGATAATGAAAGGGTTCCAGTGTTGTCACGTATGAAGCTATTAGCAAACCAAACCCAGCTTCAGTCTTTCGTATTCCAAGATGTCTTTAGAGACATCACATTGTTCACATTTTCTCCTCCTCTTAAAACAAGTTGGACTTTATATGTCTCCCTGTAGAAACTAATGGATCACCACAACAACAGAGACGTGGTTAGTGCTCCTAAATAGAAACACATTTGACATTGATAGTTGAAAATAATCTACTTTAGGCACAAGGCCAGCAATTACCCAGTGCAATACTGGTACTTTATTTTATCGACCCCGTAAGGATGAAAGGCAAAGTCAACCTCGGCGGGATTTGAACTCAGATCGTAAAGGGACGTAACTCTATGCTGATAGTTGAAAATAATAAGAGTAATAATTGTTTCTACTTTTGGTACAACAATTTGAAGGGAAGGAGAAAGTCGATGAAATCGACCTCAGTGCATTATTTTATTTTATTAACCCCAGAAGGATGAAAGGCAAAGCTAACCGTGATAGGATTTGAACTCAGAACATAAAGGGCTGTAACTATGCTGCAAAGCATGTTATCTGATGCTCCACCAATTCTGTGAATCTATTGACATTGATTTCTAATTGAGGCACAATTTGAAAGGAGGGTTAAGTTGATTAAATCAACCCCAGTATTTAACTGATACTTTATTTTGTTGAAGGCAAAGATCCATAAAAATACTGTAATTATAAGGTTAAAAAGTTGATCTCACCTCATTACCAGTGTATGAAAAGACCTCTTGGCTTATGTCTCTGGTGGTGGTGGAAGACTGGGGTGTACGTGTAGCTACCTGATACTGATATTTCCGTAGAACACATGTATTGTCACTGGCTGAACGTCCATAATTCCAGAATGAGGTGCTGCTACTGGACAGGGTCTCTGGGGAACCTACAAATCCAGAGACACAACAATAACAACATTATTATCAAAGTTACTTATACTAGTGTACCCATACCATCAAAATTGAAGACAGTTCCATAACTATAAGGAATGTTTTAGCAGAGAAAATAATTTTTTTTTTCTGTAATGTTTATTACACATATAGTCCTCCCAACACAAAAGACTATAATAATAGTCAATCACTATAAATATTAGTTCTATTAAATATAAGGATAGTTTTTCAGCATCAAAAGTAATTTTTTTTGTTTTTGTCAATGTTTACAACTACTTATGTATTTAAAATGTAGTCCTCCTAACAAATGACCACCCTGTGTGTATCATCATCAGCATATGCTGAAGCAAAGCCACTGATGTCCCAGACAGGCCAAGGAGGTCTGTATCCCGCTTACATACAGTCCTTATCAAGTGCAGTAGAGAAGTTGTAGTATCTTTTGACACAAACAGAAGGATCCTCCAAACCCTTTGTTTGGCAAGCTTTCTATGGCTGGATGCCGTTCCTAACTCCATATATATCTATATACTAAAACTCTGTGATTGCTTGTTTGCTTGCTTGTCTGTAATGTAATACAGCCAAAAGGGCACATAATAGGAAAATACTTTGAAAGGAAGTTGCCCCTGAAATGGGGATACAATTGGAATAAAACAAGTTTTGCGTAAATCAGAACACAGGTTCCCGAGATATGGGGGTTTCTGGGTACCTTCATAAACAGAGAGAGAGAGAAGGATAGAGAGAAAGAGAGCTGGTGGTGGTGTTGAATGAAATTATAACCGGTGACTTCAAAGAAACGAATACAGCATTACTGCATCCTGCTAAATAGAAAGGGTTTCTAAGTGTCTGTGTGTGTGTGAATATATATATATATATATATATATATATATTGTGTGTGTGTATATATATGTGTGTATGTGACTGGTGCATATAGGTCACAGACACCTGCATATATATATATATATATATGTACACACACACACATGTATATTTCATCATCATTAAACGTCCATCTTCCACACTAGCATGGGTAAGACGGTTTTGTTTCATTTGACGTGGGATTGGTCGAGAGACCGTGTCTCGCTTGTATGCAAGTGTCTGTCAGGTTTTCTACGGCTGGATGCCCTTCCTAACACCAATGTATGTGTGTGTGTATATATATATATATATATATATATATATGGGCCTTCCAATTTCAGTTTACATTATATACATGTCTGTGTATATTTTAATTATTTTAAAATTATTTTTCAAGTGAACATGACACAGCAAGTCATGGGTAGTCGAGTATATAAATATATATAGCTCAGCTGGAAAGTGGAAGTATTGGGGGTCATGATAAAATACACCCAGCCCACAGTGCAAAGTGGTAGAACTGGTGCTAGAATAGAATACACTCAACATGTTTAGCCTCAGGGCATGACAACCTGTTTAATCCACGCAAGTGTGGAAAATAGATATAAAACAGTGATCATTATATATCATTATACATGGTTGTGAAGCAAATTCCTTAAATGTAGTCATGCTTTGCATAAGCCTGTCTGATGCAATAAAAGAAAGTGAGAAAGACAAAGAACCAAAATAGATTCTCAGGAATTTTACTTACTCAGCTGACTTCTGTTTTCTTTTTGTTCTTCCTCTCGTAAATATTGGCTCAGTGCTTTCAGATCAGTAATTTGTTCAAATGGGTTATCTAGACAAACCAACAAAATACAGAAAAAAAAAAGTACATATATATATAATATTGGAGAAACAAAATGATGTGTGTTTTAAATCTTTTGATACTAAAAATTTTTTTAAAGTGTTTATATTTATATATAAACCTTCCATCAAAATTTTATGTAAGAACCTGTGTTATGCTAATGAGAAAGTTAGTTATATATTAAATCTCTAGAAATTCTTTATTTAAAAAAATTTTTTTAAATCATAAGTTGTTTCTTTTGTTTGAATGCAAAGGTTAAAATGTAAATATTCCAAACTTAAAAATTAGAGTTTTGTATCATAAAACTAGGTCAAAGCCGGGTGTAGTGTTTGTTCCAGATCAGTGCACTTTGAACTTTATCCTTTCGAGGTCAATAAATAAAATACCAGTTCAGCACTAGGATTGATTCTTACCCCATCTCTATTTCTCACTGTCTCATTCTCGGGAAAAAAATCATCTGTATTCTTATGTTGAGAGGGAAGGGCTTTGTCTGGTTTAACCCTTTCGTATTTGTATTAATCTACCCGCCGAGGTTAACTTTGCCTTTCATCCTTACGAGGGTGGATAAAATAAAGTACCAGTAATGCACTAAGATAATTGCTGGCCTTGTGCCAAAAGTAGAAAGAATTATTCTATATATATTATTGTATTTTCATGGTGAAGGCTTTACCTCACATAATATCAAATCTATGAGATTTTGATATTTATTTTGAGAACAATACCTTAACATCAGTATGCGTGGCTAGTTACAGCTAGTTTGAACAGAAAGCGGTGAGAGAATTCTGGCCGGATATGGCCGGTTTAAATGCTAAAAGGTTCACATGCCCGAGAAATACTGTGTTAAGATGTGGTGCATTCAGGTGGCTTTGGTATTAAACAGGTTAAATATTTTTGAAGAAAACAAAAAAGATAAAAGCAAAGTAACTTCAACATACCAGAAATTTCTAAAGATGTGACGTGTCTTGCTCTGACTCCACTCTTGTTTGGAGAATCATAGCGAGAAGAGGAATCAGTGAGCCGACAAGAAGTGTTTAAGCTATCGTTCTACGGAAAATAAAGAGTTCAGTAAGTTAGAATAACTCGTCGGTATGGGTTTGTAACAATAGAAACAATATGACGTTTAATATTATCAATGTGGATAAACGAGGCGTTAAGTTTGAAGTGTGGATACAGGCATAGCTCAGTGATTAATGAGTTCATTCACTTCACAATAATCAGGTCTAGGATTTAATCCCACTGCATGGCATCTTGAGCAAGTATTTTCAACATAACCTTGAGTTGACCTAAGTCTTTTGAGTGAAACAGAGTAGATAGAAACTCAGTTGGCAAAAAAAACCCAAAAAACTTGCAATGACCTGGCATATGATAGGGTTCCTATCACTAAAACACTCAAGAGACCTCCACTGAGATACAACCTGGCAGGAAGCTGCCTTGACCTACGTAGGAGTGAGTTGTAACAACATGATTAGATTGAGACACCTGTCATTAAAACCACAGTGAAACTTTTTATTAGATGCAACCTCATAGGAAGACTGCTAAATCTACATAGATGTAAGTTGTAAGAACAACATAATAGGACTGGGGCCCCTATCATTAAAACACCCAACAAACATCCTACAACCTTGTAGGAAGCCAGCTTAAACTACATAGGTGCGAGTTGATTGGGACATTAAAACACACAAGAAACATCCTATGGAATACAGCCTTGTAGGACGCCAGCTAAAGCTACATAGGTGTGAGCTGTAACAACAATATCAGTGTATATGATGATGGATTGAATTAGTTTTACAATACTCACTGCATTGTCTGATGACCAGTAGGTTGGTGAAGAGTGGTTGCTGGAATAGTTATAGTGTAATGAACCAGAACTGATGTTAGGGGAGTAAGTACTGGATGCATGACTTGACATTGGACTGTGGTACTTTGGAGATGACCCAGGACTGTGAGAAGACTTACTACCAGAACTAGGGGTGTAATATATAGATGAACCAGCACCAGGTGGAGTGTGACTCCCTGAGTAGCTGTGAGGTTGAGAGGAACCACTGCAGTTAAAGAGGAGTTTGGTCGGAGTTGTTGACATGCTTGGTTTCACAGGAGAAACTTTGAATCCTGGATCTGAAAGCAGAGATGGTGTTAATTGAATGCAATAATTACCTAGTTTGGAAACACTGATTCACAATATATTAATTTCCAATGAAAAAGACAAATCACAGAGGTGAAAGGTGAAAATTATTAACCTTTTTGATACCAAACTGCCAATAATTCTATTATACATAACTGTTTGTGTTAAAGTGTTTATATTTACCTAAAAACCTCCCATCAAATTTTATGTAAGAACTTTTAAGTTATGTTCTAAACACAACTTAATAATGAGAAAGTTAGGTATTTTACTAAGTCCCTCCAAATTCATAATTATCTTTAAGATTATTTGAAAACCATAGGCAGTGTCCTTCATTAGAAATATGATAAGAAAAGGGTAACAAAAGTGATCATTAATACTGAATTAAAAATAAACCTGGACTGACCTGTTTCATTAACTCCCAGCAAAGTTCTCTGCTGTAGGGTCAACTCTATTTGGCTGCTCATAATATAGGGCCACATCCAACAGACTAAGTCTACTAAGGTGTTCGAGCAAAACAGCAAGAAAAAAATAGACTCTGAAAAAAAAAAAAAAAAAGAGAGGTAAAAATATGGCCACTTAAGAAAAAGCAGGGAGTGTGTGTTTCATGGATAAATATATAGGTGCAGACATGGTTATGTGGTTAAAGAGTGTCTCACAACTACATAGTTCTGGATTCAATCTTACTGCACAGTAACTAGGGTCTTCCACTATAGCCTCAGATTGACCAATGTCTTATGAGTGAAATTTGGTAGGCAGAGACTGTGTGAAAGTCTGTCATATATACATTGTATATATAGTTCAAGAATAAATGAGAAAAAAAGATGCAAAAACAGAAAGTATTATGAGGTTCATATTTGGGAATATAGATAAAGAAAAAAGGCAGTAAATATGTTTCAACATATCAGACTAAGTCCTTTCTCAGGAAAGACCAAACTTTAGAGAGAAGGTTGGAAAGACAGAATTTGGATGTTTGAGGAAAATATGTATATATAGTGTGTACATGTATTTGCTTATGTTCCTTAACTTAACATTTTGACAGAAGATAGGTTAATAAAATTAGTTTTTGGTAAATCCTATTTTGTTCCAGATCTCTGTTATCTGAGTTCAAATCCCAGCAAGATCAACTTTACCTTTCGTCGTTTCAAGTTTGATTAAATAAAGTATCATTCTAGGGCAGTGGATGGGTGGAATTATGGTTTTATCCATGTTCTTTGTGTTCTGAGTTCAAATCTCACTGAGGTCTATATCAGTGGTAGATTTAATCTGATGTCCAGTTGAACACCACCACCTGTCCATTTAGTGGTGTCTACTTTGTTGCAAACATTTAGACCAGACCTTCAATTGAAGATATCTTCCTCCTTCCCTCCTGCCAGAGATTGAAAGGAGTCATAGGGTCTTGGCCAATGCATCCCACCCCAACTAAACAGTGAAAACAAAAAAGTTTTAACTCTTGATACCAACCTGACTAAATCCACCTATGGGTTCTATGAAATAATCACCCATTTTAAAAGGCTCCAGTTTAACACTTTTGATATCAAACTGGCCAAAACTGTCTACAGTTGTATGAAACAAAACCACCCATTTTAAAAAGTTCCTATTCAAAAAACTAAAATAAAAAAAACCCTAGCTATTTTACTAAATTTTGCCATATCCTCTTATTTTTAAATTACTAAATCAAGCCAAATATTTCATTAGAAATGGATGTCAAAAATGGGTTAATGCCTTCATATTCTTTGTTACAGCAATTAAAAAGGGAATAACTCACCTGCATACCATAATTTAGGATAAAAGACCTCAAAATACTGTTGTATGGCCAGGTAACGTCTGCAGAAAGAATGGAAAATTTATTTAGTAATGATGCTTGCATAATAAGTGTGATATTGCAGAGTTGTGATATATGGGCAGTGAATGTAAAAGATGTAATTGGCATTAGGAAGAACATCCAGCAGGAGAAACCATGTGAAAATGAAATGTATGAGCAAGATGTAGTCATACAACCTAGGCTCAGAACATGGCAATGCACTAGACTATGCTAGTGTGGGAAATGGTTGTTAGTAGCTAGGGATATGAAGAACATCCAATTGGAAAAGAATCTACTAAACAAATGCTTGCATAGGTTAGACAGGTTATCAGGTGCTGAGGCTAGATAGACAGATCACACAACAGTCTTGCTCAAGTGTTCTATTTTGGCATGTTTACTACAGCTGGATGCCAACTGCTTCATGGTATGTATTGGGATCATTTTCTCATGGCACCACCACAACCACTTGACAGGTTGTAGTGGGTGCTTTTTACATGGCAGCAGCACTACCACATTACAGAGTGAGCTGGGTGCTTTTTTCATGGCACCAGTACTACCACATTAGTGGGCAGGGCGCATTTTATTGACACTATTACTACCAGATTTCAACATTAGAGTGCTTGTGTCTTTGGGAAGACAGTGATAGGAAGTTATGGGAGGGGGGGGGGGGGCTGCCCCAGAGTAAGTGAATAATATTTAGGCGTATTGTGGGATGAGCCCAGCTTTCCATGCTGAATATATAAATCAAAATTTAATATATATACTTACATATCAATATATAGTAAAAATGCCAAGAAAAGGTTAAAAGATGCCCAGAACAAGGAATTCTGTGAATATCTCCATTGCTTCTGCTTTCTGAACACTGCATTAATTAATGGACTGGCTGCTATTCTTACCATCTCTAAATATAATAAATTAATGATGATCATGATGATAAACAATTACAGTATTAACTCATTAGATCAATAAAATGGGCACCAGACATGAAAAAAAAAGTATGTACTAAGAGTCGATATAGTCAACTAAATTCCTTTAACCCTTTAATGTTCAAACCGGCCAGAATTCTCTACCTTTTTCTGTTGAAACTGGCTGTAACTGGTTGCTCAAATTGATGTTAAGGTATTGTTCTCAAAATAAATACTTTCAAAATCCCATAGATTCGATATTATGCGAGATAATTATGTGAGGTAAAGCCTTTACCATGAAAATATAATAGTATATATAGAGTAATGTGAATGCTAAACCCTTTGATATTAACCCATCTGAAACTGTCTCTGGTTCTATGAATCAAAACCACCTATTTCAAAGAATTCTTTCTTAAATTAAAACTTCATGTGTGTGTGTATGTGTGTATATATAATATAAATTTCTTACAGAATTCAAATCACACCATGGTCAACTTTGCCTTTCATCCTTCCAGAATTGTTAAAATAAAGTACTGGGGTCAATTTAATTGATTCACCCTTCTCTCCTAAATTAGAAACCATGACAATTGGAAAAGTAGATGGTCTCCTCCAGCAAAATTACCAAAGCTGGGTGAAAGTAGCAAGAATGATAATAGTGAATGAATCTACTACTCTTGGCTTGTGCCTAAGGGGTAGGATACAATTGAAAGAGGGCACTTATTCTTAATGGTCAAGGTGATTGTGGATCTGTAGAGTTCCACAGTTAGCATTAAGTATTAAACTCTGTAACAGAAGGACTGAATGCATTATATAATTGTATACTATCAGACCTGCCAACCTCTAAAAACCCAAAAGGGGAGTACCAGGAAAAAAAGGTGCCCCAAAACGAAGAGAAAGAGACAAAATTTGGAAATTTTACATAACGAAAGCTATACCCATTTTCACAAGAGAAGACATCTCTCACCCACTCCTAAGTGGGTGGGAGATCTCCTCGTCTGACGGTGAAAGTTGACAGGTCTGTACTATGTATACCTAAATTGTATACTATTTATAATTGCTAGTGGTGTAAATGAAAGCATATACTATGTTTATATACAATAAACATAAGGGAGACTCGCTATCAAAGAAAAAAATATTTTACTCTGTGAACATGTCAATAATGTATCCTTGTTACCCAGTCATGGTTATGTAAGCCAACCCTTTAATATTCTAACTAGTCTTTGTAATTTCACCTTCTTTCGATGCCCTTGTGTCAAATAAAGAAATCATTATTATTATCAATACGGCCGAGGTTAACTTTTCTTTTCATCCTCACGGAGTCGAAAAAATAAGCACCAGTAACGTACTGAACTCGATTTAAGCAACTTTCCCCTTCCCCCAAAATTGTTGGTCTTGTGCCTAAATCAGAAACCGTTACTATTATCAAAAATGTTGACTGCTTACTTCTGACAAAACTGTCTTCTTTTGAGATGTCAGTAATATAGGCGAAACTTCGAAGTAAACGGCCTCTATTAGTAATAAATATCTGACTCTATAAAACGTCATTCAGTCTTTCATTCTGGATATGTTTATTACACAAACCTAAAAGACACACACATAATATATATATATATATATGTTACTTACATAACTATATATATATATATGTAAAAGGTAAACAGGAATAACACAAACGGTACAGTATATGGAAGGAATATATTAGTTTAACGCTTGAAATAGCAGGAAGAATATATATATATCCTAGTGTCAATAAAATAAAGTACCAGTTAAGTACTAGTCAATACAATCGACTTTCACGTACCCTAAAAATTGCCGGCGTTGTACCTAAATTTGAAATCAGTATTACAAATTTAATAATTACAACATTTATGATTTATTAGCCACAAAACATAATAAACGTTATGAACAAAAGTGTGTTATTACTATATATAATACACTTACAAGCTGAACGTATTAATATACTTAGACAACAATACCTTGAGTTGTTTAATAAAACTGTCATCGGAGAAATACGAACAAACCGCGTGGTGAACAGCAGCAACAGGAAGTGATATTAAGGAGTGAATAATTTACAACGAATTTTGACACATTTTGAATGCAATTAACATAAAGCACAGTCAGTTGAATTGGACCTGAGTATATCACTGATACTTCTTTGGAGGAAGCGATTTTATTGGCCTTTACAAAATAACGAGAAATAAAATTTAAATGAATATATTTACAATATATAAAAATATTTAAATGAGAAAGAGAGATAAATCATAAATAATTATTTATCGCAATTGTCCTCCCGTAGTATGAATATTGGGGCGGTTGCCCTGCGTTAGGGCGGAAACCACTCTTTATCAACTAGCTTGAACTCGGCAATCTTTGTCATACGCTTAGCATAGACTTTACTCACTGTAAGTGGAACAATCTCTCTTGTCGCCCTTTTTGAGAATTTATATTATCATTCCCAATTACCATTGCTTAGGTGCTTTTCCAGAGATCCAGGTCACCAAATATACACGAGTTAACTATACCTTCTCTTTTTAAGGCTTTTAACTTCTCGGGCCGAATTTCATCTTCCCCAGTGGCCTTGCCACATTTGAGCTCTTGTGACCTCAGCTTCTGAGGTATTAGTCGCCGCTCTCAGACGCACCTCGTGTACATCAGAAGATGTTGTGATTGGGTTTAGGAGACAAGCAAAGCATTCTCTCCACCTCGCGAGGATGCACCTCTCTGAAGAGAAGATAACCCCAGATGCGTTCTTGATAGGTGTGGAGGATGGCTTCTCATTATGAAGTCGTCGGATGATCTGCCGGAACACTTTATTTGCTGATCTAGTCAAATTCCAGCTTAACCCCCAAATTCTCCAACGTCTTGACTTTGGACACCTTTACTGTCTCTGCTGTAGTTTCTCGTGTCTGCTTGTACCGCACTGGGCAAGAAGGGGGACTTATTTCCAACCCAAGCTTTGTAAGCCTCCTTCTTTGCTCGGATAGTATCTTTGACCTCTTGATTGAAGCAAGGGGTCTTCTTTCTTGCCAAATGGCGCCGCAGCATTTAAGAGCTGATGCTGAAACTCCACTCTGTCTCAACGTCTTCAGTTTGCTCAGGGAGTTCTCTGAATTTGGATGCATTAATATCTGCATACCTGGTCCTGACTTCCTTATCCACCAATGCTTCCCACGTTATCCCGTAGGTCGCCCTGGAGCTGCCAGTTTTGTGGGCTTCTTTGGCTTTAGGTAGTCTCAAGTTACAGATAACTAGATGGCGATCAGTTGACAGCTCAGCCCCTCTCTTATCACGAGCATCCAGCACAGAATCAAAGCGATCAGAGAGAATAACAAAATCAATTATTGATCTCTGTCCTTGATTCTCCTTGTACATTTATGGATGTCTCTGTGCTGGAGGGGTGGGGTGGGTGTTCGTAATAGAGAGTCCATTGCTAGAACAGAAGTCTAGTCGGGCTTCTCCATTCGTAATTATATATATATATATATATATATATATATATATATGCAGAGGTTATATTTAATTTGTTGGGATTCAACAAGCTTAAAATTTTTTATAACTGATATAAAGCACTCAACAAATTAGTGGAGTAAATACACAATATATTAATAAATGGAAACTATATTTATAAAACCACATTTATTTTATTATACATATTTCAAGGGCAACCAAGGCAAATTATGGTGCGCTTTCATCAGATAAAATACAGATTTGTTTTATAAATAAATATTGACATACCCGGAAAAAAAGACAACCTTAACGGTTGGAGCTTCCTGGATAGTCATGTGTGTGTGTATGTGTATATATATATATATATATACACACACACATATGTATGTGTGTAATACACACGAACGTCATTTTCTTCGTTTCGTCGGAAGTTGATATTTACTATCACTTCCTGTTGGAGCCGATTTGAAACCAAGCCGCCACAATAATGGCAGACGAACAAGAGCAGGTCAGCTTCTTTATTAACTGTATTAAATACATTAAACTATTTACCATTTAACTGTCACTACAATAAACCACTCTATTGCATTGTCTAGACAGACCGTGTGATATCTTCGTTCCTGCTAGAACTATGTAAAAATATCACTCACAGGAAGACTCAATGCCGGCTTCTTTAACACCCGTATATTATTATAATTGCACGTGTTCGATTTGTTCTTCGCATTTTTTTTGGTTTTACAAATAAACACAATTTATATATCCAGTTGACCTAAGAAATATTGGAAAAATTTGAAATGTAGTCGTCTCAACACATATAACAACAATCGATTACTAAAAATAAATAAAATTACAAATGCGTAAATAACATTATAAATTGCGCGCAATTCATTCAGAACATTACAAATATAATGACGTTGATAAACAAAAATATAAATGCATAAAAGAGAGGATTAGAGAAGAAATTTCAAACCTGGAAGCATGGCCTTAGAATCAAAAGGTTTTAAAGTTAATTTGTCAAAGACTGGTATGTAGAAAGGAAAACGGTCCAGATTCCCTCAGAGAAATGGCCATGCTCGGTGTGCAGAAAAGGAGTAGCTAGAAATTGCATCCTATGATCCAAATGCAAGCTATGGGTACAAAAAAGATGTGGGATCTTAGGCAGGAGATCACAGAACTTACGTTTTATATGTGGCTGATGCACAGATGCTGTAAGTAGGAAGAGCCCACAAGATGCTAGCTCCTTCAAATGCCCAGAGGTCTCTGCAGAAATAGTCGACAGTTTCTGTTAGTTGGGAGACCACATTATCAGTGGAGGAGGGTGTTCCGAAAGTATAGTAGCCAGAGTGAAAATGGGATGGAGAAAGTTCAGGGAGCTACTACCACTGCTAACTACAAAAGGGCTTTTCCTCAAAATGAAGGGCAGATTGTATGATGCATGTATACGAACAGCAATGCAGAGGACCTGCATAATCAAAAACTGGATGATGAGAGCTGGACCAAATACTGCAAGCCATTCTATCTGATGTTCTAATGACTCTGCCAATTCTGCTGCCGTAACCATAGATTTCTGCTTCAGAAACGTCTTGTTCAATTCATGCTGGCATGGAAAAACAGACATAATAATGATGTAGGGAAAATATATATCATCATTATCACTGTTAAATGTCTATTTTCCATGCTTGCATGGGTTAGACTTGTCATGTTATGAGGACAGCCAGGTCAGATGACCATGTCTTGTTCATATAGCTCTGTTTTTGGCTTGTATTTTTTTTACAGCATTTAATCTGATATTGTATTAGCCATGGTTAATATGTCATTTCACCTTTACCATAGAGATATAAATTTGATATCGTATTAGCCATGAATAATAATGATATTTTCCCCTTTTTGCTTTCACTTTTATCAACATAGCAACCAACACAAACAGTAGAGGAACCTCTGGATTTAATTCGCCTTAGTTTGGACGAACGGATTTACGTAAAGATGAGAAATGACCGAGAACTTCGTGGTCGGTTACATGTGAGTTTTGTTTAATCAACCTAGTTATGTTGTAAAGGTACAGGTATAGCTGTGGGGTATATTGTGAAGGTACTGGGTACCAGTATGACGGGTATATTGTGAAGATACTGGGCACAGGTATAACTATGGGGTATATTCTAAAGATATTGGGTACTTGCCTGTGTGTTTTCTACTCGGGTCTTGTATGTAAAATTTGGTAGACAAACTTCAGAAGCCCATTGTATATATGTGTTGGTGTGTCCAAGTATGTGTTTATGTTTGTATCTTGTAATCTAGTGCTTCAACAAAAAGAAGTCAATAAAATGGGCACCAGACATGAAAAAAGTACTAAGGGTCAATATAGTCAAGTAAATCCCTTTAACTCCTCTGATACTAACTGAAACTGCCTTTGGTTTTATAAAACTAAAACCACCCATTTTAAAGGATTTCTGCTTAAATTAAAACTTTACAACAATTTTATATAATAACCTTTTGTTATGTTACAAATTGTAGTGCACCTGAGCACTTTACACAATAATTTCATTATTATTATAATGAAGTAATTAATAATTTTAGTAAATACCTCAAATTCTTTGCTAATTAATTGAAATAGATTGCATGACATTAGAAATATTGTAACAAAAAGACTGTGGTGCTCCAGTATGGCCACAGTCTAATGACTGAAACCAGTAAAAGAAATAACAATGTATCCGTTGTTGTTGCAGGCATATGACCAACATTTAAATATGATTCTTGGAGATGTTGAAGAAACAGTAACCACAGTTGAGATTGATGAAGAAACATATGAAGAAATCTACAAAGTATGTCTCACTCCCTCTCTCTCCTTTTTTCTTTCTTCTCTGTCTTCCTTCACGTAACCCTTTTCATATAAAACCACCTGAAACTGTCCCTAGTTTTGTGAAACATTAGTTTGTTTAAAAGTATTTATAATTATCTAAAATTCTTCCCTCATAATTGTAATTGACTCCCCTCCATTAACCACCACCAGCAGCACTACAGATTGTCATCTTGTACCTAAATAAGAAATCCCAAATATTATCATTAAGGCTGTGGTTTTTGCAGAAACGTGACCTTATGTCTAAATCAGAAACTATTCGCCGAGGTTACTTTGCCTGTCATCCTTACGGGGGTCGATAAAATAAAGTACCAGTCATGCACTGGGGTCAATTTCAACTTTCCCCTTTCCTTTAAATTGTTCTCCTTGTGCCAAATGTAGAAACAATTATTATTATTATTATATTTTGTTTCAGTCTACAAAAAGAAACATTGCCATGCTGTTTGTACGAGGAGATGGAGTTATCCTCGTATCACCTCCCATGCGAACAGGTACCTGAACTACGTTTCACCTTGAAACATTTAAACATAGCAAAACAAAAAAAAAAGGGGAAAAAAAAAACACAACCCAGAATAAGTGTACATCATTTCAACAAAATTTTTTTTTTTTTTTTCAATTTTTATTATTTTATTTTTGCATTTCCTCCTTTTGTGGATTCTTTATTTTTTTTAAAAATATTTTTCTTTAATTCTTAATGACCTGTACTATATTAAACCGCATTAGCAGGACATTCTGGAAAAGTACAAAACAGTACTATGGCTAGCTACATCACATTTAAACTTCAAATTCTTACTCTAATACAACTGTTCACAATAATCTGTCCACTAATAAAGATACTATAAACATTTGAATTAACAAACCACATTAGCAAGACATTCTTCACCAGTACAATACAGTACTATAACTGCATCACATGCAAAAATTAAAACCTTTGCTCTAATACTGCTAGTTTTTACACAATCTGTCCACCAATGAAAATGCTACAAACATTTGAATTAACAAGCCCATATTTAGGTATTTTCTGCTACATCATTAGAGGATGTTAAGAGTTAAAGAAACTGTATAGATTGAACTCTGGATAAAATTGTGTTAATTCTTTAAGACTGCTTCAGGAAATTCCTTGAAGCGCCACCAATAATGTTAAAGGTATGGCAGCATCAACAAAGATCAAAGAAACACAATCAAATAAAAAATATTCATTTGTTTTATTTGTTTTGTTTTGTTTTTTACAAATAAAAAAAAATATTGTGTACTTTCACTCTGGTTTCAGTCATTGGATTGCGGTCATACTGGGGCACCACCTTGGGGAATTTAGTCGATCATATCGACCCTACTATTTTTCTACTGGTTTCAGTCATTGGATTGTAATCATGCTCGGGCACCACCTTGAAGAGGGGAATTTAGTTGATTTTATTGACCTCAGTACTTCATCATTATCAATACCATTAAACCCTTTAACATTTACATTACCCTATATATACAATTGTATTTTCGTGGTAAAAGCTTTATCTCACATAATATCAATATCTATGAGATTTTGATATTATTTGTTTTGAGGACAATACCTTAACATCAGTATGAGTAGCCAGTTATGACTGGTTTGAACAGAAAGAGGTGAGAGAATTCTGGTCAGATACAGTCGGTTTAAATGCTAAAGAGTTAACATGGGTTAGAAAAGCTGTTGCCAACTGTGGCTAGACTGGTCAAGTGACCATGTCTTGCTCGTACGCTCAGTTTTGGCTTGGTATTTATGGTTGGGTAACTTCCTAATATCATCCAATTTACTGTGTGTGCTGGGAGCATTCTATTGAGACTAGCACTACCACCTTACAGAGTGGATTAAGTGCTTTTTTGTTGATGCACCATGTACTGGGTGCTTTTTTCATGATTCCAGCATATAGCTAAAACTTTCTTCAAAGAAGAGTGACATGGTGGACTTCAATATTTATTTTCCTTGCTAGTGTAGTGGGTTAGCAGAATTGTTTGAGCATTGGATAAAATGTCTGTGGCATTTGTTCCAGCTCTCTATATTCTGAGTTCAAATCCCTCTGTGGTCAACTTTACCTTTTGTCCTTTTGAGGTCGTTAAGATAAAGTACCAGTCTGGTACTTTATTTTATTAGCTGAAGATTTTCCCAGCCATTGTAGACTGTTAAGCTACAGGCTGCAGAGCTCAAAATTTATTATCAGAGAGAGAAGAACCAAGTTATACTTAAAACATATTTTATCCTACATATGTTTCAATGTAGAGTGGTGGGTCACACCATGATCCATACGAGGTATCTGTCCATCGCTCTACATATCTTCAGGAGTTTAGATATTGTTTGATGTTTCAACTGTATTACATACAAGAGATAACTCCATATAATGGATGAGGTTCATACTATATCAATTAATACATTGCAAATTACAGGCACAATTAAAAACAACAGCAAAGCAGAAGCGGTGTTAAAAACTATATCAAAATGTAGTACTTCTGTACATCCATATATTAAGACATCATCATCATCATCATAAAAATTAGAAGAAATATTAAATGAGAATGTGTTTATTGACCAGAAAAAAGAGGACAGTTGGTCAATTATATGTTAGGCATATAGAAATATAAAAGATAGAAAATAGAAAAGAAAGTTTATAATTTCATAAGAATCATCGTTTAACATCTATCTTCCACGCTAGCATGGGTTAGACGGGTTTGAGTTGGGTGACTTGCTCGTATAGGACTTTCTGGCTGGATGCTCTTCCAAATGCCAACCACATCTACAGTGTGTGCTGGGTGCTTTTTGTCGTGTCTCCTACACAACCACTTTACAGTGTGGGCTGGATGTTTTGTGGTACCAACATAACTTTACAGAGTAAGGGGTGTGTGGGGGTATATATTAGATTAAGAGGTGCCTTCTGAGAAAGGGAAGGCAGGTCTGAAGATCTCAATCCTCTGTCACTGTCTTAGAGAGGCCTTTATTAATTGAGCCATAATAAATATTTCAATGACGATAGATATCGTGATTTCTTCAGACAGCAAAAATTGTTTAAAAGGTAACATTTCTGAGGCAATTTTGGGTGGAAGGGAGTGGACTAAAAAAAAATGTATGTTTTAGCTTTGATTGCCCACTCCCTTCTTATTGTAAATACACATATATATATATATATACACATGCACATACATACACACACACATACATGTATATTGATTTACATGTGCGATTCTGAGATATAAAACAACAATAAGCGAAATTATAATGAAACCAAAAACAACAAAACAAATGGTAACGTGAATGAAGAGAGTAATTGTAATTAAGGACAGATTAATTTCATTTCCAACAGGTTGGCTTATCTTACCTGCGATTTACTAGAAATCTGATTCAATTACACACATATATATAAGTACATACTATAGTATATATATATATATATATATGTACATATATTGTGTGTATGTGTATATATATACACACACACTTATATATATTGATTAATTAAGCATTGATTGGTTTAGTGTGCCGTTTGTGTATGTTTTAAGCTGTATTTATGCTTACTAAATGGAGTAAAATCTGGCATTTTATTATCAGCTACCTTTCACTCTCTTTTTATCTCTCTATATCTCACTCTCTTGAAGCAACAAACAACCATTGGTGCTATTGTTGTTTGAACTGAAGGTCAGTTCTGATCTAGCTGACCTATCAATAAATCTGGCTAGAAATTGGGAGAGCAGTATTTTTTCATTTCTGAGTTCAAATCCCACCAAAGTCAACTTTGACTTTTTGTTTCTTTGTTTTCCCTTTCAGAGTTGAGAAAATAGAAACACCATTCCAGGGTGGAATTAACCCTTTAACATTTACATTACTCTATATATACTATTGTATTTTCACAGTAAAGACTTTATCTCACTTAATTATCCCACATAATATCGAATCTATGAGATTTTGATATTATTTATTTTGAGAACAATACCTTAACATCGGTATGAGTGGCCAGTTACAACCGGTTTGAACAGAGAGAATTATGGCCGCTTTAAATGCTAACGGGTTGAGTGCTGAACCAGACACCTTGCTTTAGATCTTCTATTTGTCCCTTTGCTCTCTCTCTCTCTCTTTCTCTCCCTCTCCTCTTTTCTTTCATCTCTGATCTCTTTTTCATTTCCCTCATTTCTCATTCTCTCTCTCCACTTTATTTCTTTGTGGTTTGGGGTCAAATTTGTCTTTCATTCTTTCAATGCAAGGGTCACAAAAAGAGAAACACTGGTCCCGAGTGAGGAATTGGTGAAATTATTAGAGCCTCAGATGGGATGTTTTGTTGCATGTCTTCTCACTCCCTGTACTTCTCTGAGTTCAAATTCCACTGAGGTCAGCTTAGCCTCTCATTCTTTTATGGAGCCAATAATATTATTGTAGAGGTTCACTGGAGGCCAAGCTTGATAGCATTTACAGCCACATGTAAAGGGTTATTTTGAATATCACATAGAAGTAGCATCTGACCAAACAAACACAGTACAGCAATCTTGAAGTAACATTTGGATCTATGGAAGTCTTGAAGTAACATTTGAATGTATGGTAGTCTTAAAGTAACATTTAAGTGTATGGCAGACTTGAAGTAATATTTAAGTGTATGGCAGTCTTGAAGTAACATTTAAATGTATGGCAGTCTTGAAGTAACATTTAAATATATGGTAGTCTGGAAGTAACATTTAAATGTATGGTAGTCTTGAAGTAACATTTAAATATATGGCAGTCAGGAAGTAACATTTAAATATATGGCAGTCTGGAAGTAACATTTAAATATATGGCAGTCTTAAAGTAACATTTAAATGTATGGCAGTCTTGAAGTAACATTTAAATGTATGGTAGTCTTGAAGTAACATTTAAATGTATGGCAGTCTGGAAGTAACATTTAAATGTATGGCAGTCTGGAAGTAACATTTAAATGTATGGCAGTCTTGAAGTAACATTTAAATGTATGGCAGTCTTGAAGTAACATTTAAGTATATGGCAGTCTTGAAGTAACATTTAAATGTATGGCAGTCTTGAAGTAACATTTAAATATATGGCAGTCTGGAAGTAACATTTAAATATATGGCAGTCTTGAAGTAACATTTAAATATATGGCAGTCTGGAAGTAACATTTTAATATATGGCAGTCTGGAAGTAACATTTAAATATATGGCAGTCTGGAAGTAACATTTAAATGTATGGCAGTCTTGAAGTAACATTTAAATGTATGGCAGTCAGGAAGTAACATTTAAATATATGGCAGTCTGGAAGTAACATTTAAATATATGGCAGTCTGGAAGTAACATTTAAATGTATGGCAGTCTTGAAGTAACATTTAAATGTATGGCAGTCAGGAAGTAACATTTAAATATAGGGCAGTCTTGAAGTAACATTTAAATGTATGGTAGTCTTGAAGTAACATTTAAATGTATGGCAGTCTTGAAGTAACATTTAAATATATGGCAGTCTGGAAGTAACATTTAAATATATGGCAGTCTGGAAGTAACATTTAAATGTATGGCAGTCTTGAAGTAACATTTAAATGTATGGCAGTCTTGAAGTAACATTTAAATGTATGGCAGTCTGGAAGTAACATTTAAATATATGGCAGTCTTGAAGTAACATTTAAATATATGGCAGTCTTGAAGTAACATTTAAATGTATGGCAGTCTTGAAGTAACATTTTAATATATGGCAGTCTTGAAGTAACATTTAAATGTATGGCAGTCTTGAAGTAACATTTAAATGTATGGCAGTCTTGAAGTAACATTTAAGTATATGGCAGTCTTGAAGTAACATTTAAATGTATGGCAGTCAGGAAGTAACATTTAAATGTATGGCAGTCTTGAAGTAACATTTAAATATATGGCAGCCTTGAAGTAACATTTAAATGTATGGCAGTCTGGAAGTAACATTTAAATATATGGCAGTCTTGAAGTAACATTTAAATGTATGGCAGTCTTGAAGTAACATTTAAATATATGGCAGTCTGGAAGTAACATTTAAATGTATGGCAGTCAGGAAGTAACATTTAAATATAGGGCAGTCTTGAAGTAACATTTAAATATATGGCAGTCTGGAAGTAACATTTAAATGTATGGCAGTCTTGAAGTAACATTTAAATGTATGGCAGTCTTGAAGTAACATTTAAATGTATGGCAGTCAGGAAGTAACATTTAAATGTATGGCAGTCTGGAAGTAACATTTAAATGTATGGCAGTCTGGAAGTAACATTTAAATGTATGGCAGTCTTGAAGTAACATTTAAATATATGGCAGTCTGGAAGTAACATTTAAATATATGGCAGTCTTGAAGTAACATTTAAATATATGGCAGTCTGGAAGTAACATTTTAATATATGGCAGTCTGGAAGTAACATTTAAATATATGGCAGTCTGGAAGTAACATTTAAATGTATGGCAGTCTTGAAGTAACATTTAAATGTATGGCAGTCAGGAAGTAACATTTAAATATATGGCAGTCTGGAAGTAACATTTAAATATATGGCAGTCTGGAAGTAACATTTAAATGTATGGCAGTCTTGAAGTAACATTTAAATGTATGGCAGTCTTGAAGTAACATTTAAATGTATGGCAGTCAGGAAGTAACATTTAAATATAGGGCAGTCTTGAAGTAACATTTAAATGTATGGTAGTCTTGAAGTAACATTTAAATGTATGGCAGTCTTGAAGTAACATTTAAATGTATGGCAGTCTGGAAGTAACATTTAAATATATGGCAGTCTTGAAGTAACATTTAAATGTATGGCAGTCTTGAAGTAACATTTTAATATATGGCAGTCTTGAAGTAACATTTAAATGTATGGCAGTCAGGAAGTAACATTTAAATATATGGCAGTCTGGAAGTAACATTTAAATATATGGCAGTCAGGAAGTAACATTTAAATATATGGCAGTCTTGAAGTAACATTTAAATGTATGGCAGTCTTGAAGTAACATTTAAATGTATGGCAGTCTTGAAGTAACATTTAAATATATGGCAGTCTGGAAGTAACATTTGAATGTATGGCAGTCTTGAAGTAACATTTGAATGTATGGCAGTCAGGAAGTACCTTTTGACTGTATGACAGTCAGGAAGTACCCTTTGACTGTATGGTCGTCAGGAACCTTTTGGTTAGTTACTGATGTGATTAGAGTGGACAAGATAGTAATTAATGTGATCTCATGTCTGTTCAATTTAGACTCCTCCATTACAACAGCTTGGATCATTGCATCTTCTGCAGTAAAGTTAGTAGCTATCATCATCACCGACATCATTGCCCAACCAATTAACCATCCAACCATAATCTATCCCACCACCACTACCACCATATTACATCTTAAACAGAACTGTTCATTACAGTAATAACTGTTCAATTGTGCATTTAATGATTCTTAAGATCTATTGTTGTTGAGCCTTTGTTTTAGTTTTTGTTGTTGTTGAGCCTTTGTTTTATTGTTTTTGTTGTTTTTGAGCCTTTGTTTTATTGTTTTTGTTGTTGTTGAGCCTCTGTTTTATTGTTTTTGTTGTTGTTGAGCCTTTGTTTTGTTGTTGTTGTTGAGCCTTTGTTTTATTGTTTTTGTTGTTGAGTCTTTGTTTTGTTGTTGTTGTTGTGTCTTTGTCTTGTAGTTGTTGTCATGCCTTTGTCTTATATTGTTGTTGCAGTTGTGTCATTGTCTTGTTGTTGTGTGTTGTCTTGTAAGTAGATGTTGTAGTTGACGTCAGTTTTGGCTTTGTCTTCCATTGATCTTGTTATAGTTATTGTTGCGTTGTTATTGTAATTGTTGTTGTTGGTGGTGATGGTGATGGTAGTGATAGTGATGGTGGGGATGTTTCTTCTGCTGCTTTTGTTGTTGTCAGTATTGCTGAGGCTATTATTGTTGTCATCAATGTTATTGATGTTGTTGTTGTTACTGTTTGTAACTGATAGGTGAAGATAATGAAAAGCTATTATAATTGATACAGTGGGATCATTTTTAGATATTGTGTGTGTGAGGTTATCCTTCTACTGTTGTCATGGTGTTGGCTGTAGCTTTTATTGTTGTTGTCATGGTGTTGGTGGTTGTTGTAGTTTTGAACAGTATCCAAGCATTTATGATTGTTAACTTTGTATGACAAAGTTTTACACAAAGTTGTCACATTTCTTGTATGAATATATGTATGTCTATATCAGTATATGTATATGTATATACACATATATATATACATACATACACACACACACTCAAGCACACACACACACACACGCACACATATATATATATATGTGGAGAGAGAGACATAGGAGCTACCTGTTTAGACATGAAAGACCATTGATCAGATTAGTACTGGATAGTTAAGAAAGTAGAGTGTAGGTATTGTAATGAGTTAATGAGCAGCTATCAGGCAGTAACTTTTATATATATACATATATAGATATATATACCATCATCATCATCATCATCACCGTTTTACGTCCGTTCTTCCACGCTAGCATGGGTTAGACGGGTTGTCCTGTTGTGGGCAGTGTCCAGTCGGCTGACCTTGTCTTGCTCATATGGGAACTGATTCTGGTTCTATTTCTGCAGCTGGATGCCCTTCCTAACACCAACCTCATTTACAGTGAGTGCTGGGTGCTTTTTTTTCCGTGGCGCCTACACGTCCACTTTACAGTGTGGGCTGGGTGCTTTTTTGCCGTGGCACCTCCACGACCACTTTGCAGTGGAATGATAGGGACCCCAGTCCTATCATCTCATTTCTACAGCTGAGTAAACAGGAGCAATGTGAAATAAAGTGTCTTGCCCAATATATATATATATATATATATATATATATATATGGGTGTGTATGATTGTGTATAGGAGATTATATTAATAAAAGGAATTCCAACGTTGTCTGATTTACTCGTTTTATTTACAATCCTTTAAAATTTATTGTTGAAAATTGCAAACTTGACTGTCACCACACAATATGAACCTGAAGATTGCGAAAGCATGAAAGTATTTGTTCAATTAACACTTAACATTTAATATTCTACCATACTATTTCATTCTAATACCATTATAAATTTTAAAGGATTGTAAATAAAACGAGTAAATCAGACCATGTTGGAATTCCTTTTATTAATATAATCTTCTATACACAATCATACACACCCGTGTATATTTATCTCTCTCTCTCTATATATATATATATATATATACTGTAGTAAAAGTTTGGTAGAAACATCCAAGGATAAGAGCACTCGGTCCATAGGATGAGTTAAGTATGATTAGCTACAACAGTGACATATACAGGTAGTCAAATTACGTTGGGTTATGCACCCCAACTCATTCACCCTATTATATAATTTATTTATATGTCCTGATATTTAGAGATTAATATCTCTTATTCCAAGGAAAACTACAAATTCCATATATATATATATGTATAGACGGTAGCCACGGAATAGGCAGACCCAGAAAAACCTGGGACGAGCTGATAAATTCCGACCTCACACACTTACACCTCTCCAAGACAATGTCACTGGACCGAGACCTTTGGCGGTACTCAGTAATAGAGAAGACCCGCCTTACCTAAATACATAGTAAAACCTACTACAGTCAGTAGGCATCTCTAACAAAATACACCCCCCGTCCCACCACCCCCACCCCATCCACACCGCCCCCTTCTATGTAAAGTTATGTTGGTGCCACACCATCCAGGCCGAAACAAATGAGATCGTGTAGGTGTCACAACAAAAAAAACACACAGTCCACGCTGTAATGTGGCTGTGTAGACAACATGGTAAAAACCTCCCAGACCCACACTGTAAATGTGGTTGGTGTTAGGAAGGGCATCCAGCTGTAGAAAACCCGCCAGACAGTCCTATGCGAGCAAGACAATCACTCTTGCCTCAAGTGGGAAAACCCCCGTCCAAACCCATGCAAGCGTGGAACACGGACGTTAAACGTTGATGATGATGATGATGATGATATATATAAAACAAGTGTAAACATTTGAATGGAAAGAGTTATAACCAACATGATATCAAGGTCACTTCTTTTAATCAATGCTCAGGTCCTATTATGTAGAAACATCTGTATATATTAATAATTGTTTCTACTTTAGGCACAAGGCCAGCAATTACCCAGTGCATTACTGGTACTTTATTTTATCGACCCCATAAGGATGAAAGGCAAAGTCAACCTCGGCGGGATTTGAACTCAGATCGTAAAGGGACGTAACTATGCTGGAAAGCATGGCGTCCGACCCTCTGCCGATACTGCCAATCCACCGCCCTCTATATATTTTAATAATGGAAGTTGAACAAGTTTTTCATAAATTTTCTTTTTTCTTTTTAGTTTCTTCATGTTGAAACATGTGTAAAACAAATAGAATATCTAAAAATTTCTTCATCTTTCTTTTCTATCCATCATTGTGAATGTGTGTGTGTGAATGTGATCTTAAGATAGTGAGCCAAACATCTTAACCACTAAACCAGTATTCTATCATTCCCCTGCAAAGTGTGAGATAAACTCCTGACTTTCAAGAGAGCAAACAAATCGATATTCATTATTTTTGCCATTCTGAGTTCAAATCCTGCCGAGGTTAACTTTGTCTTTCATCCTTATGGGGTCGATAAAATAAAGTACCAGTAATACACTGAGTAATTGCTGGCCTTGTGCCAAAAGTAGAAACAATTATCTGGTGGTATTAGTGAGATAAAGTACAGTGGTTTGGAGCTGAGAAAGGGAAATACCAGCATTCCCTGTTGTAGTGTGCAATTAAGTTTCTCTTCACTCATTTTTTTTCTCTCTATTAATTTTGTTTTTATTTGTAGATTATATTCATCATATAAATTGTATTTATATGTACAAAATGTTTTAATATAAACAAAATATGCAATAATTGCCAGTGACTCTTTCCCCTTCTCATCCCCTATATCAGTTGTTTCCAACCTGGAGTCCACAAATGTAGTTCTGTGGGATCAGGTTCATCAGCTAAGTTCAAAATTTCAAGTATATTGTTATAAACATAAAATATACACACTATTGGGTATCCATTGTACTCTAAGTATAAACATTTCAAGTACATTCTTAAAAACTAATTTACATGTCCTGGGAGAGAAATCTCTTTTTTGATGTTTATTCTCACTGTATAACAATCTGGGAGTGGCGAAGGTGGAGTGGGATGGGCTATTACTGCAGCCAGAGTAGAATGAAATACATTCCTGAAATGCCATGGATTATTTGTATTATTTTCAGACCTGTGGCATTCCAGAAGAGTTCATATTTATTATGACCACCCTTGCAAGCAGGGAAAAAACGGACGTAAAATGATGATGATGATGATATCGGTAGAGGGTCGGACGCCATGATTTGTAACATAGAGTTACGCCCCTTTACGGTCTGAGTTCAAATCCCACTGAGGTTAACTTTGCCTTTCATCCTTATGGGGGGTCAATAAAATAAAGTACTAGTAATACACTGGGATAATTGCTGGGTTTGTGCCAACAGTAGAAACAATTATTTGATTATCTAGAGGGCGGTGGATTTGGAGAATTGGTAAAGCGTTGGACACTATGCTTTGTAGCATAGAGTTGCCGCCCTTTACGGTCTGAGTTCAAATCCCGCCTAGGTTAGCTTTACCTTTCATCCTTACGGGGTTGATTAATAAAACACCAGTAATGCACTGGAGTCGATTTAATTTACTTTCCCCTCCCCCTCAAAATGTTGCCCTTGTGCCTAAATTAGAAACAATTATTCGATTATCTATCTGTTCTCTCTCTCTCTCTCTATATATATATATATATAATATATATATAATATATATATATATATATATATATATGTGTGTATATATATATATATATGTGTATAAGAGATATTTAATTTGTTGGAAATCCAACAAATATAGATGTTTACAACTGATTCAAAGCACTCAACAGATTTCTGGAGTAAGTATTCAATTGATATTAAATAAATGGAAACTATATTTATAAAACCATATTTATTCTATTATATATATTTCAAGGGTACCAAAATTTTGGTACGCTATCATCAGATAAAATACAAAATGTTTTATAAATATTTGACTTGACCAAGGATAATATACCTTAATGGTTCAAGTTATCCCTGGAAAGTCTTTTATTTAATATCAATTATATATATATATATATATGTAGGAGGTGACTTTTATTGTAGCACAATAAAGCAATGCAAATATCGGATAATTAGCACTCTACAGTATGTTGATTTAAAACTTCACTATTCACAAGTGTTTTTTAAGCTTCATATCATGTATCCCTATTTTATCTGATGAAAAAGCAGATATCATCCCATGATGATATTTGTTTTTGAAATGCGCATAATAAAATACCTTGGAACTCTTTTAACCATCTTTTGATCTTATATTATATATATATATATATATATATATATATATATATATATAGAGAGAGAGAGAGAGAGAGAGAGAGAGAGATAACAAGGAACTGAAACTAAAACATGGTAAAGCTTGCCTTAACACATAAACACATATTTGAACCAGTGTATACACACACACATCTATCTATATCTGCATGTAGGTGACAACCGAGAGAAAAGAGTACTCAATACTGAAGTAGAGTTTAAATGTTCATTTTATTAAGGCTTACTCTGGAGATTCACTTGATTTTCACAGGGTCATCAGACAAGTTTTTGTCTGATCCCCCTGTGAGAAGCAGGTGAAATTCTAGAGTAACAAGACTCACTATTTAGTTTCTCTCTCTCTCTCTCTGTCATCATCATCATCATCATCATCACCGTTTTACGTCCGTTCTTCCACGCTAGCATGGGTTAGACGGGTTGTCCTGTTGTGGGCAGCGTCTGGTCAGCTGACCTTGTCTTGCTCATACAGGAACTGCTTCTGGCTTGATTTCTACAGCCGGTTGCCCTTCCTAACACCAACCTCATTTACAGTGAGTGCTGGGTGCTTTTTTTCCGTGGCGCCTACACGTCCACTTTACAGTGGGAGGGTGTGGGGGCATATTGTCTATATGCTTCAGCTTCGGCTTGTACCCATGTGTATATATATATATATACATATACATACACATATATGTGTTAAGTATTTCTGTGGAAAAGGTAAAGGTATATACGTGTGTGTGTTTGTATGTAAAAGTAATAACAAAAATAACAAAACAAATGGCACAGTACATGGAAGAAATATATTAGTTTAATGCTTGAAATAGCAGGAAGAGAGTCTTAACGTTTCGGACACTAGTCCTTCATCAGAAGGCAGAGTTAGAAATAGAAGATAAATAGAAAGTAAAGAGTGATGTGAGGAAGGAACGGGCAATCCACAAGTGAGTACACACACAACAACTGAATCAAGACCACCATCTTATCTTAGCACCAGGCTTGCTATAATTCTAATCGCTATATTTGGTAACAAAAACTGCTATGATTATAACTCCTATATCATCATCACCGTTTTACATTCATTCTTCCATGCTAGCAGAGATTAGATGAGTTGTCCTGTTGTGAGCAATGCCAAGTCAGGTGGCTATGTCTTGCTCATACAGGAACTGATTCTGGCTTGATTTCTACAGCTGGATGTCCTTCCTAACACCAACCTAATTTACAGTGAGTACTGGGTGCTTTTTATCATGACACCTACATGACCACTTTACAGTGTGTGAGGATGGAGGCATTCTGTCTATATGCTTCAGCTTTGGCTTGTACCCATGGGAAGTTGTGTTTTCTGTATTACTACTTAATGCCAGAGTTCTCGGTCCTGTGTGTGTATATATATATATATATACATATTTATAGTAAGAGGTTAACCGAACAGGGTGAAGTAGATAAAAGGAAGCGCTCAGTGACCTGTATAAATAGTGCAAGCCGAAGCATTACACATCAATAAAGGATCTGAGGCCATATTCAGTTGAGTCAGGTTTATTTAAAATCCATTATATAAATTTCGCCGAGGACTATCAGTTATGATAGCTTGAGCTCTTCAAATGGCAAAACCTACAAAACAAAAGTTCATAAAAAACCTTTGAATCCAATAATTTCTTCAAGAAAGGTTTTCTTTTCTTGATACAGGGAGCCGACCGGACGTATGATGTTAATTCCTCACTAGCCGGCCCCATGGCCTTCGATTTTAATATTGATATATATCTATCAGTAAAAAAAATCCAAGGCCTTGTAGAATCAACATCATACGTCAGGTTGGTCGTCTGTTGTGCATACATGTTAAGTGTATGACATTTTGATTATACTACACAAACACATATGTTAGTTAGGTGTGTAACTACAGCTACAGGTGGTGTGCCGTTTGAAGCACTCAATGATGTTATGAGATCCATCTCATGTGGATTGTATTCTAGAGTTAAGACAGCTGTAGTGTGCAGACAGTAGATAGATTAAGTAGAATCAAAGTTAGTGTTGCAGCAGATGTACAAACTTTATTAGCATATTACGATTGTTTCGATATCGATCAGCTCAGGGTACAATCATTAAGATGTATGTATATATATATATATATATATATATAAATATATATATATATATATATCCTGGAAGATAGACGTTAAATGATAATGATGATATATGTATATATAAATATATATATGGAAAGATTCAGGACCCCGACGGCTGAGCTCCGGCCGTTTCGACAGCTAGATCCGAACTCACATATATATAGAGAGAGAGTTAAGGCGGCTGTGGTGTGCAGAGTGTAAATGAAGTAAGTAGAATCGAAGTCAGTGTTGTAGCATATATACAAACGTTATTAAAATGACGGGGCCAGACACTTCGACATCTCCTCAGATATGCGAGTTAATATACATATTAATAACTCGAGAGCAAAGGGATTCGTGTTTAACTCCTACCCTCCAATCACTAGCTATTGCTTCACAGCTATAATAAAATAAACTATACACCATTCTACCCATCTCTTGATTTTTGATTCTCCTGTTCGTACAGCCAAACATATGTAGCGAAAGAAATGTTTTCCCACAGTGTTTTCTTTTCCCTTACAGACACGGTCACCAAGTCAGTGACCTGCGACCTCGCAGAGAAAACATAAATTTTCCCTGATGGTAGGATTTACGGCAGCAGTCCTAGGAAGGAGAACATATTCTAATGTTCTAAGGCCATCTCAGTAAAATAACTAGGGGTCATTATAAATAGGCTATCCTGTGGTCCTAACTCACCCAGTCATCTGTCTCTTCTCCTAGTCAACACAGCCTGGATATATAACTTACTACTATGCACTGTCAACTGCAACTTGTCACGTTTCTTTTAAGGAAAAAACACTTGGTAAATAAAAGATTCATGCACAACACTGAGGCCTTTACTGAACACTATAATCATTTGTGAACACTATAATCAAACATTCACTGGGTAATTGCTGGCCTTGTGCCAAAAGTAGAAACAATTATGTTTACAATTCGAAGTAATCATATTTTTTTCTGAAGTGAAAATATATTTAACCAAAATTGTTGGTATTTGTCGTGTTCATCATTTTTTACACAAGTAAAACTTCGCTTCCTATATACATACCCACGTGTATGTGTGTACATGTATGTCAATGCAGCTTAATAAGTTTGCTTTGCAACCATTCGGTCCTGGTTTCGCTCCTACTGCGCGTCATCAGAAGCTAGTGTCATTTAATATAGCTTTAAGTCGACCCATGCTTTGTAAGTGAAATGGTATAGCCGGAAACTGTTAGGAAGTCCGTTAGGTGAACTATTGCACCTGTAATTCAAAGGGCCAGCCGTATCATATTCTGTGCCACGTTGAATCTCTGAAAATTACGCTAAAGGCACACATGTCTGTAGAAGGTTCAGTCACACATTTCATGAGCGGTCTGTTCCGTTGATCAAAACGGAACACCCAATGTTGAAACCAACAGAAGTCCATTCTTTCCCCTATGTCGAGAAATATATATATATATGTGTGTGTGTGTTAGGATCGAGGGCACAGTTAGGGCAACGAAGAGACCCAATCACTGCAGAAGCAGCAGTTGTTGGGTCTCCAGCTAGACTGAAAGCCAATCAATCCGCTCTCACTAGTAGCAGCGATAATTAAGTTTCACTACTCCCACATACACACACACACACACACACATATATACAACGTATGCAAGCGTTGATACTGCCACATATCCACAACAGTGTAAGTGTTACAGCTACATATTCACATAACATATGCAAGTGTCATTACTGTCACATATATATACATACGCGCGCACACATACACACACACACACACATATATATATATATATATATATATATATATATATATATATATATATTTATATATATATATATATCTGTGTATGTATATATGTGGCAGTAATATATATATATACAATACATGCAAGGCGCTCGGTGATTGAATAGATGATGGCGGTCTTACTGACTGCTGGTTGAGTAGTTTTACTAAGCTTATGTCTGAGAAAGTAAAGGATAGCTGAGGGAGAGGGAAAAAGCGAGTAGCTAAGAAAAAGAGAGAGAGAGTGAGCGGTAGGGATAGACAGAGACAAAGGGTAAAAGTGATTGCGACAGAAAGAGAAAGAGAGAGATGGTTTAATAGAAACTGTGAAACGGTTGTGATCAGAACAACCACCTGGCATTCGTCACGGCTACAACTCTTGTCTCATGTGTGGCTTTAACGTCAGAAGCATCTTCAATAACTCCAGTCGATAATAATAACAACAAACCAGCACCATCATCATCAACAACAATGATTTCAATACTTCGGATTTTTATCACTGGCATTGTTGATGGTGAGGGCGCTTCGTTTTATTTTTAACCCTTTCACAACGACTCTATTCCCGTCAAATATTGTATAAATATATATATATATTCATATATATCTATGTATATATACGCACACACACAAATATGTATGTATGCAAACACATAAACAATTGTATATACATTCTTTAAAATGACTAATAACGAAGAATTTACATCCTTTCTATAATAAGCTTTCTGGGTTGAAATTTAATGTATTTTTAAAACCAATACCTCAGATATACTTTTTAAACGGATCTTTGACATGCTTTGTTCCTTTTAATTCTTTTTCTTGTAGTTTTGTTTATATTTTCCTCTCCATACGCTTAAAACTGTTCAATTCTTTAGAGTAAAATAGCTTTATAGCAGCCTGACTGCTTATTTTCGCTTATCTCACGTAGTCTTTCACTGGTTCCATTCATTAAACTGTAGTCGCATGTATATTTATCTGAGTCGAATCTGTTTACCAACAGCCTCCCTACCTCTATTGCACACTTACAGAAAATCTACAGTTTGTTCTCTTCCACATTTTTCCTCTGGTTTGTTAGAATTTGTCTTACTGTTGTTTAATTATTACTATTATTACCATCATCATCACTAGCAATTTCTTTCTCTCCCTCTATATATATATATATACAAACACACCCTTTTGTTTATTATGTAGAATTTAGTTGCAATATAATTTCTCTTTTTACAGTGGTTGACTAAATGTTTGATAATTGACTTACACAAGATCTTTATTTACTAATTAATATTATATATATATCTAGTTATCACAGACACATGGTTGTTTTACACATTTTTATGATACTGTAGACCTCTCCAAGACAATTTTAATTCCCGTTTAAACAACAGTTTGCTGGTAAAACTGTGATGGAACCAATAATACTTTTTTGCGAAGGATCTATTTTTAAATTGACGATTTCTCCTCAAAATTCTCGAATATCAATCAAATCTGAAAAATAAGTCTCTTGCGCCAAGCACCTAAACATTGGTACCTCGTCACCCATTCTTCCCAATGAGGGGCGAAAAGAACTTGGTGTTTCGTTTTTACATTTAAAGGTTATATGTGTGTGGGTATCGTTAACTATTCCTTGTTATTCTAATTTCTATTTTTTCATAACTGATATCTCACCAGAAAACCGGTTGTTAAACAGTTACTGTTTCAAAAGTTTTAAAAAGATATGTCTTCCATCATCACGAAACCCTTTATCATTTAAATCAAAAATATTTCATGTTCTGTGATAGTCTTACACAGTAATTCCTCGTCATTTTAGTCAGCTAGCTGGACAGAAGAAGCCAATTAAAATACAATAACCGAAATGTATATGAATTTGAAAAGATCGAATTTCAATAATTCTTAACACATGCCACTTTATACATACAAGGTGTTTTCGGCAGAAGCCCAAATGTTTATTTATAGTGTATAACTTCTAAATATTTGACATACTTACGACACATTCTATAGGGGTTTTATATATACAAGGAGTGTTTGTTTATATCGTGTGTGCGTACATTTCAGATACGAGTATATATATATATATACAACCAACCTACTAATGAGCCTTTAAGTTTCGCGAAAAACTCCTAACTAAACAAAAATTTCGCACACCCCAGCGGTGTATCTGCTCTCTGTACTTGGCTATCATATATAGTTCCCTGGGTTACAGCTGTTTGGCCGTGGTGGGAGCTAGATGGCTGAAGTGACCAGTCCCTTTTCACCCAACAGAAGCCACGGACACGAATCTGTGGGTAAGCGCTGCTCAGACCGGCTCCAGCAATCTGGATTTGAAGGATTCACGTAAGTATTTGTTGATTTCTGTCAAAAACGTTTGTTCAACATAACCAAACTCACACCACACGTACATTATTGCACTGCAAACATTAAATATGTTTATATTTCAAATATATTTATATATATGTACATGTGTTTTTTTTGTATGATACCTGTTTTGTAAGGCATACATCTATTGATACCTCTTTCCTCTAGCGAGATTTAATCCCGGATCCATCAAGCAACACTATGATCTTTATAAGTCTACGAATGTCGTTGTGGCAGGCTCCTTGACTCTACGGGTCTTCATGGATTGTCTTGTCCTTATCCATGTCGCTCCCTCATCATACCGAGCTGAACCTAATTATTAAGCAGTGCCCTGGGTTGAGTCAATATCTCTGCAATTCTGGGAGCTAGTCCAGAGTTGATGGGAAAAGACCAGATAGTCATATCGTTTCTTTGCCCCTGGGTAAGAGGTAGATGTCTAATTTAGGATGTTACATTCAGTGACTCGTTTGCTCCTTCCCATATCCTGGAGGCTAAAGCAAAGATAAAGGTCGCTGCCTCCGTAACTGAACGGAATAAAATTCTAAAATACCAGGAATTATCTACAAACTGCTTTTTTTTAGTCTGTGTCGTTCGAGGCGTTTGGAGGAGTAGGGATGCCAACAACTAAGTTCTTGTCATTGTTGGCGGCACGCCTTACCGAGATATTAGGTGATGCTCCTAGTGAGGGTATTTGGTTATTCCAATGTCTTAGCCTCGCCATCAGCCGTGGCAAGGTTGCGAGTGTGTTAGCTTGCCTAAAAAATTATTAGAAGGAAACTCTAGCAATCCTTGTGGTGTGCGATTGAATGTACGGGGTTTTTCTCACTCTTTTTAAAATATAAATTGTGTTTATTCGTATACATTCTATTGAAATATTGATTTAAAAAAAAAAAATTTTTTTTATACGGAAAAAAAAAAGTGTTTATAATTAAGTTGACGCATTGGTCACAAACGCATTTGTTTTGGCTCTTCAAATCACCCCTAGGTCACATTTGCCTCTTGGTGGGTGGGAGCGTTAAATAACGTACAAGCCTTGTCAATTTGTGTCACGCTGACTCTGGCTGTGGTTTCCGTTGAGGGTACACGTATCTGTTAGAACATTCAGCCACTTAGAACTAACTGATTACTTTACTCCTCGTTGAGACTGATGGATAATCTGTCATTACACACACACACGTGTATGTGTTATACATGTGTCAGTGAGATTATAACATGTATTTGTCAGACGTTCAATTACCAGTTTGCGAGTTCGAATTTGGGACAGATATTTTGCTGCTGTTCTTATTCATTTGCCCCCAGGTCAACCCCAACCCGCCTATCACATGCCAGGCGCGACCATCTCTTCTTTTAAATAAATCTAGAATATTATCCAAATGTCTTTTTTTTTTATAAGACAGTTGGTTGTGATTAAGCAAGATTTGGCTGTTATTTCTAGCACGTCGCGACTATGTAATAATTGTTTCTATCATAGGCACAAGACCAGCAATTTGATGGAGGGGAAAGTCGATTTATTTTATCAATTACGGAAGTGTGAAAGACATTTGGCTGGTATTTTATTTAGTCAAATACCTATGATGATGATGATAATGGTTTCTGATTTAGGCACAAGGCCAACAATTTTGGGAGGAGGGGAAAATTGATTAAATCGACCTAAGTGCATTACTGGTACTTTATTTTGCCGACCCTGTAAGGATGAAAGACGAAGCTAACCGTGGCAAGATTTGAACTCAGAATATATAACTATATGCTGCAAAGCATGTTATCCGTCATTCTACTGATACTGCCAATACAAAACATTTATATGCCACCATAAATCCAACAAGAGGAAAGAAATATCCATAGTTGACATCACCGTCCATTCATTTCTACATATAACTCTTAGAATATAGAAGGTAGTTCACTGATGGTATTGTCTGAAGACATAAGTCTTCAGATTTGATCTGAAAGCAGACACAGATACTACAGCATTGTCGATTGAATGGAAACAATATAGAGTTTGAGAGAAATCTTGTCTGAACCTCACTAGTACTGATGCCATGATAATATGCATTCAGTACATCCTGTAAAGTACTAGTGTTGGTGTCTTCAAAAAGTGCACCAAGAACAACCTGTACAGTGGTAGTGTTGACACCATAAAAAACATACCCAGTACCCTCTCTAGATTGGTTGGCTTTAGGAAGGGCATCTATCTATAGAAAGATGCCAAATATGGGATGTATGAGTATGAGTGTGTGTGTGTATATATATATATATATCAAATAATTGTTTCTACTTTTGGCACAAGGCCAGCAATTATTCCACCGTATTACTGGTACTTTATTTTATCGACCCCGTAAGGATGAAAGGCAAAGTTAACCTCGGCGAGATATATCAAATAATTGTTTCTTCTTTAGGTACAAGGCCAGTAATTACCTAGTACATTACTGGTACTTTATTTTATCGACCCAAGGCAAAGTCAACCTCGGCGGGATTTGAACTCAGAATGTAACGGGACGTAACTATGCTAGAAAGCATGGCGTCCAACCCTCTACCGATACTGCCAATTCACAAATAATGGTAGTTAAGATGGGATTAAATCACTATAATTCTTTATTGCATTATATATATTTTTGTTACATGGTTATTCATGTGACTTCATCAGATGTTTATGCAATCATTGTGATATGCCGGTGGCCCTGCAGTAGTGAAGTAGTTCTGCATATGGATCTTCTGTTTGTTAAGTTCTATAGTTTT
>OZ024756.1:26041951-26079451 GCA_964016885.1 Eledone cirrhosa
CCATGGCACACACCGTGTCATGCTGAATCACCTTGAAAATGTCATTAACCTTTTAACATTTACATTAGACTACACCTGATATTCCCCCTCCATACACACACCCATGTATATCATGACTCATACAATGTTCACTTTCCTAACATTTGTACGTTATTCTATGTACTATACATGCACCATTGATGAGTTGTAGTGCACCTGAGCACTGTACACAATAATTTCATGATTATTTTTATTACACTATATATACTATTGCATTTTTAAGGTAAAGACTTTATCTCATAGCATTGAATCTATGAGATTTTGATATTTATTTTGAGAATAATACCGTAACATAAGTATGAATAGCTAGTTACAGCCGGTTTGAACAGAAAGAGGTGAGGGAATTCTGGCTAGATATGGCCGGTTTAAATGCTAAAGGGTTAAGGGTATGCATGTCTATGAAATACTCAGCCACTGACATGTTAATTTCATGAGCAGGCTGTTCCATTTATTGAAACCAATAGAGGTCCATTTCATGTGCATGTGTGTGATTGCTCACCATGTTAGATATTTACAAGAGCTACACACGTGTACATTATGTACATACACAACACACATATATGAACATATATATATATATATATATATATATATATTATTCACATGTGCATATATATATATGCATATGTGTGTCAATGTATATATGTATGCATACATGTGTGTATCATCATCATCATCATCATCATCGTTTAACGTCCATCTTCCACGCTTGCATGGGTTTGGACGGGAATTTTCCCACTTGAGGCAAGATTGGTTGTCTTGCTCGTATAGGACTGTCTGGCGGGTTTTCTACGGCTGGATGCCCTTCCTAACACCAACCACGTTTACAGTGTGGACTTGGAGGTTTTTACCGTGTTACCTATACGGCCACATTACAGCGTGGACTGTGTGTTTTTTTTGTCGTGACACCTACACGACCTCATTTGTTTCGGACTGGATGTTGTGGTACCAACATAACTTTACATTGAAAGGGGTGGTGTGGATGGGGTGGGGGTAGTGGGACGGGGGTGTATTTTTGTTAGAGGTCCCTATTGACTGTAGGTTTCGCTTTGTACTTAGGCAAGGCGGGTCTTCTGTATGACTGTGTTGCGCCAAAGATCTCAGTCCAGTGACATTGTCTTGGAGAGGTGTAAATGTGTGAGGTCGGAATTTATCAAGTCGTCCCAGGTTTTTCTGGGTCTGCCTACTCCGTGGCTACCATCTATTTTTATCGCCCTGCACTTTTTTATACAGCTGTCGTCTTTCATGCGCATCATGTGACCGTACCAACGTAGTCTTCTCTCGAGTAAACAACATCTGATCCCTCTTATTCCTAATTTCTCCCTTAATTCGTTTCTGCTTTGCCGTTCACGTATATTACTATTACACATCCAGCGGAGCATGCAAGCTTCGTTCCTCTCCAGTCTGCGTATATCCTCTGCACACAATGCCCAGGTCTCACTGCCATGTAACATTGCTGTTCGTATGCAGGCATCATACAGCCTGCCTTTCATTTTTAGAGAGAACCCTTTAGCGGCCAATAGTGGTATAAGCTCTCTGAACTTTTTCGATCCCATTCTGACTCTAGCTACTGTACTTTCAGAGCACCCTCCACCACTGCTGATTTTGTCACCCAGGTAACGGAAGGTCTCCACTATTTCTATAGAACCATTTGTGCAATGGAATGAGCTAGTATTCTGTGGGCACTTGCTCCTACTTATTGCACCAGAGCACTGGCCACACATAAAATCTATATTCTTAGTTAGCTTACCTGTGATCCCACTACATCTTTTATGCACCCATACTTTGTATTTGGGATATAAAATGGAGTTTCTGCCTACTCCTTTCCTACACACTGAGCATGGCCATTTCCCAGATGGGACTGGTGCCCTATTTTCCTTCCTACAAACTAGAACTTTAGTCTTAGACAGGTTAATTTTAAGGCCTTTTGATTCTAGGCCATGCTTCCATGTTTGGAATTTCTTCTCTAGTTCGGCCATTGATTCAGCTATGAGCATTAGATCATCTGCGTATAGGAGTTCCCATGGGCAGCAGGTCTTTAACTCCTCTTTTATAGCCTGAAGGGCAATAATAAATATTTGGGGGCTGAGAACGGAGCCCTGATGAACACCAACTTTTACGCTAAACTCTTCACTATATTCGTTGTTAATTCTAACCTTGCTGACTGTTTCTTTATACATGGCTTGTATAGCTCTCACAAGCCATTCATCAACACCTAGTTTTCTAAGAGCTCACCTGATAATGGAGCGGGGGACTCTGTCAAAGGCTTTCTCCGAGTCAACAAAAGCTAAGTATATGTATACATATATATATTATGCCTAACTTATGCTAGCACGGAAGATGGATGTTAAACAATGATGATGATTATGTGTGTGTATATATGTTTATGCATTGCATGTGTATATAGGCAGTTATAACAACACTAGTTCAAATATCGAGTCACATGCAATGTTACCAGATATGTTTGTATGTCAATGTGTATGTATAAGCATGTGACATTGTTGGTCGATGAACTTTTCCAAGCAACATAGTGTGCAGTAGATATGGAGCAATCTAAAAAATGTTGTTCAGCTAGTTGTTTATTTAATCTTTGATCATGGCTATATATCTTCAACAAAACTAGTGTAAGTGTGTTACTGCTGCTTTATTTTATCAACCCCATTAAGGATGAAAGGCAAAGCTAACCTCGGCAGGATTTGAACTCGTAAATCTATGCTGCGAAGCAAGGAAACAGGCCAATAGACTGAGAATAGCCATGATAATTCTTCTATAAATTGGGATGAACAAAGAAAATGTCTCATTTTTGTTTTTGCTGCTGTTCTCAAATTTTGATCGGATTAATGTTCTTGGGAAGAAAGACAGCGAAAGCTAAAGATGGACATTTATAAAGAAGCTAATTCTTCAAAAATAGAAATGGGTCAATGTTTTGAATAAAGATAAATTAACATAAATATCTTTCTCAATTCCACAACATAATTAGATACTTCCTGTTTATCATTACCATTATTATTATTTCTTTTTCTTGTCGATTTGAGTAGTTGAGAATTATCAAAATATAATACTGTATCTAAAAATATTACGCAATTTCTTTTTCAACCCCTTCCATACCAAACTGCCTGAAACCACTCATGGTTCTACGACACAAATCTGTTTTAAAGTATTCATATTTCTCTAATTTTATGTAAGAACCTTTGTTAAGTTACCTTCTGAACACCAGCTTTGTAGTGGGGAAAGTTAGTTATATTAATAAATCCTTTCAAATTCTTGATTATTTTCAAATAGTAATGGATCCAGGCCAGAGATAAAATATACTCCACCTCCACGACCACTCTAAGGTTGGTAATAGACCCAAGCCAGATGTAAAATATAGCACCCATTCTTCTACAGAGCTGATAAAAGACCTAGGTTAGATGTAAAATATACCCCCACCACCACCACACACACACACTCTTCTCTAGAGCTGATATTAGACCGAGGTTAGATGTAAAATATAGTGTCCCACACACACACACTAGCTCGAAGATCAGAGAGTCACTCCAGGTAGAGCCGTTACTACTTCGAATTGAAAGTTCACAGCCCCGAACTAAGGACATGTGGTTAGAATGTCTCAGGAAAGAATCGCTGGACAGATTTTAAGGGCAAAACCAACGGGCAGGAGACCCAGGGGTAAACCCCGAGTAAGATGGTTGGATAACATCCATGGGTGTGGCTGGTCTCTCTTGGGGATCCAGCCAGATCAATTGGAGACGGTTGTTCATGACAGGACCCTCTGGAAGGAGTGTTTGAGGAGTCTGCCCTCACGACCCTCACAGAAATAAGTGGGCGAAGAAAAAATCATCATAGCTTTGAGTTGACCCATGCCTTGCCATCTGCATATAGAAGTTCCCAATGGCAGCCAACTTAACCTCTTCTGTTATAGCCTGTAAGATGATAATAAACAGGAGAGGGTGAAGAACAAAGCCTTGATGCACTCCTACCGGCATGCTAAATTCTTCACTATAGTCGTTATTAATTCTACCCTTACTGACTCTGCCTCTATACATGTCTTTTACTGCCCTCACAAACCACTTATCTATTCCAAGTTTTCTAAGACCCCATCAGATAATAGAATGGGGGACTCTGTCAAAAGCTTTCTTCAGGTCCACAAATGCCAAGTAGAGGGGTTTGCTTTTAGCTAAGTACTTCTCCTGCAGTTGCTTCACAAGGAAGAAAGCATCCGTGGTACTTTTACCTGGCACAAATCCAAACTGCATCTCATCTAGGTTAACTAGCTCTCTGTGACCTCCATGACCTGGTCAATCAACACAAAGCCTGTGTAGTTTTCTCTGTCTGGAGCACCTCCTTTGCCTTTAGAGCAGTTGACGAAGCTACTGCTACGATATTCATTGAGTATGACACTATTTTGTACTATTTGGTTTACAATACGGGTGGTTAATGTATGACTTTGATTATGACACTATTTTCTACTATTTGGTTTACAATACGGGTGGTTAATGTATGATCCACCATTCCAGATGATTTCAGCATCTCAACGACTATCCTCGATAGTCCAGTTGCTTTGCGTGTCTTCATATCTTTGATTGCCTTACTATGCTACTGCTGTGTATGTGCCTGCACTTGTAACATAAACAGAAATAATTGGGGAGATAACTGCCGCTGGCCTGATGTTAATTCAAGGGAAATAATTAGACCATCTAATAAGAAAAACAAGGACATTTTTTTAAGTTTGAAATTATTAAAAATAGATTTATCTTATTATTAGAAGCACACAGTGATGCCCAGGTATTTCATGAAAGTAACAATATATTTTTTTTATCATATTACAAAATATTTAACGAATAAAATAGAATCTTTGTATTTTCTCCTGGAATTAGATGCATTGTAAGTTACTATAGAAGTTTCCTGATTAAGTAGCAAGTTTTTGTAACAAGTTTTTTTGTAACAAGTTTTTTTGTAACAAGTTTTTTTGTAACAAGTTTTTGTAACAAGTTTTTGAGAATGAAAGTTTCATGCTGTTTGTTTTAAACATATACACAAATGTCGGTAGGTGTATGTTGAATAATGGGAATAACCAATTTTACGAATAACACATCTAGTTGAAATTTTAAATAAACTGTTTTCTTCTGTTTTTATCCACTCTACTTCCCCTCTTTCTCTCTTGATGTTTGTCTCTCTCATCATCATAACCGTTTTACGTCCATTTTCCACACTAACATGGGTTAGACGAGTTATCCTGTTGTGGGCAATGCTAGGTCAGGTGACTGTTTTGTTCATGCAGAACTGATTTTGGCTTGGTTTCTACACCTGGATACCCTTCCTAACGCCAACCACATTTACAGTGAGTAATGGATGCTCACACTGTCTCTCACTATTCCTTTTTCTTTCAATTTTTATATTTCATATTCTATTATGCATCATCTCTGTCTCTCATCTTCTTTCTCTTTCATCCCCTTTCTCTATTCTTTCTCTCGCATTCTCTTTTTCATCTCCCTCTCTCTCCCCTTGTGGTTTGGCAAATAGAGATCAATAATAAAAAGTGAGATTTCCTTAGCATGACCATGTATCAGTCAAATGGCTGAAACCAATAAAAGATCTGATTCTTTTTTATTGTTATTGTTCATTTGCTTTGCTGGCTGTATAAAGCTAAAGGAAATAAAATTCAGCAATTGAAAGTGAGTTGAAACACACAGGCAATACACAGCATTTAATATGTATGTGAAAATAATAATAATAATGAAAATTATTGTCTACAGTGCTCAGGTGCACTACAAAAAAAAATGTTTGATATTATGTTTGTAGCACATCTGCACACACATATATAGTTACATTTATAGGTATATACAAAGGTGGGCTGAAATGTTCATAGGCTGACTATGAAGGAGTGATGCTAGCGCTCTGAAATCTTGTATACAAAAATTTCAACTCTTCTTATTAATAACTGCATTGTTTTTTTCCTGGTAAACTGACATTTGACTGTTCAAAGAAGACTTCAAAAGTAAATAGTAGTGACTTCTCTCTCTTGAAACTGGACAAAATTTGGCATTGTGGTGTTATTAAGTTCCTACCTGCAGAAAAAGGATTTAGCCCCCATGTTGATATGTTTCCGTTGGTCTTTCCAATTGCTAATACTATCTATCGGTCGCAACTCCAGGTAGAAGGAGCAACGTGAAATAAAGTGTCTTGCTCAAGGACATAACGCATCTCCTGGTCCAAGAATCGAACTCACTAAATTATATATATATATATATATTATAAAAATAAAACAAAGAAGCCTTCAATACATCAAAAGTCTTTATTAGCCAACAATGTTTCGTCCTATTAAGGACTCATCAGGGCAATCAAAACCACAAGAAGTACTATCGGCCAATACAAGCCGAAAACTCCGAAGAATGTGCAGTAGATATGCAGCAATCGAAAATATGTTGTTCAGTTGGTTGTTTATTTAATCTTTGAACATGGCTATATATCTTCAACAAAACTAGTTTAAGAACCAAAGTTTAAAACTTGAAAAACAATGTTGTGTTTGTGTGTATACATATATAAATACATAAATATATATATATAAATTATATATATATATATATATATATCAATTATATATATATATATATATAAATTATATATATATATATATATAAATTATATATATATATATATATAAATTATATATATATATATATATATATAAATTATATATATATATATATATATAAATTATATATATATATATATATATAAATTATATATATATATATATATATAAATTATATATATATATATATATATAAATTATATATATATATATATATATAAATTATATATATATATATAAATTATATATATATATATATAAATTATATATATATATATATATAAATTATATATATATATATATATAAATTATATATATATATATATATATAAATTATATATATATATATATATATAAATTATATATATATATATAAATTATATATATATATATATATATAAATTATATATATATATATAAATTATATATATATATATATATATATAAATTATATATATATATATATAAATTATATATATATATATATAAATTATATATATATATATATAAATTATATATATATATATATAAATTATATATATATATATATATAAATTATATATATATATATATAAATTATATATATATATATAAATTATATACATATATATATATATTATATATACATATATATATAAATTATATATATATATAAATTATAATTTATATATATATATATATATATAATTTATATATATATATATATAATTTATATATATACATTTATGTATATATATTTATGCACACAAACACAACACTGTTTTTCAAGTTTTAAACTTTGGTTCTTAAACTAGTTTTGTTGAAGATATATAGCCATGTTCAAAGATTAAATAAACAACCAACTGAACAACATATTTTCGATTGCTGCATATCTACTGCACATCTACTGTACTTCTGCTGCATATCTACTGCACAACTACTGTACTTCTGCTGCATATCTACTGCACAGTATGTTCCTTTGAAGAGTTCATCGACCAACAATGTCTCATACACACATTGACATAGAAACATATCTGGTAACATTGCATGTGACTTGATATTTGAACTAGTGTTGTTGTTATAACTATCTATATACACATGCATAAACATATATACACACACATAATTATCATCATCGTTTAACGCCCATCTTCCATGCTAGCATAAGTTAGACATGATATATATATATGTATATACACATGTATGCATACATATATACATTGACACACATATGCATATATATGCACGTGAATAATATATATATATACAAACATACATATTTGTGTGTTGTGTATGTACATACATTGACACACATATGCATATATATGCACATGTGAATAATATATATATATATATATCATCATGATCATCATCATCATTTCATTTTACGTCCGCTTTTTCCCTGCTTGCAAGGGTGGGACGGGAACTGATTCTGGCTTATTTTCTACAGCTGGATGCCCTTCCTAACACCAGCCTCATTTACAGTGAGTGCTGGGTGCTTTTTTGCCGTGGCACCTCCACGACCACTTTGCAGTGGAATGATAGGGACCCCAGTCCCTATCATCTCATTTCTACAGCTGAGTAAACTGGAGCAATGTGAAATAAAATGTCTTGCTCAAGGAAACAACACATCACCCGATCTGAGAATTGAACTCACAACCTTTCGATTGCAAGGCCAATGCTCTAACCACTAAGCCATGTGCCTCCATATATATGTACATATGTGTGTTGTGTATGTACATAATGTACACGTGTGTAGCTCTTGTAAATATCTAACATGGTGAGCAATCACACACATGCACATGAAATGGACCTCTATTGGTTTCAATAAATGGAACAGCCTGCTCATGAAATTAACATGTCAGTGGCTGAGTATTTCATAGACATGCATACCCTTAACCCTTTAGCATTTAAACCGGCCATATCTAGCCAGAATTCTTTCACCTCTTTCTGTTCAAACCGGCTGTAACTAACTATTCATACTTATGTTACAGTATTATTCTCAAAATAAATATCAAAATCTCATAGATTCAATGCTATGAGATAAAGTCTTTACCTCAAAAATGCAATAGTATATATAGTGTAATAAAAATAATTGTTTCTACGCTAGGCACAAGGCCAGCAATTACCCAGTGTATTACTGGCACTTTATTTTATCGACCCCGTAAGGATGAAAGGCAAAGTTAACCTCGGCAGGATTTGAACTCAGAATAGCAAGGGCCGTAACTCTATGCGTCAAAGCATGGCGTCCGACCCTCTACCGATACTGCCAATCCACCGCCCTAGTGTAATAAAAATAATGATGAAATTATTGTGTACAGTGCTCAGGTGCACTACAACTCATCAATGGTGCATGTATAGTACATAGAATAATGTACAAATGTTAGGAAAGTGAACATTGTATGAGTCATGATATACATGGGTGTGTGTGTGTATGGAGGGGGAATATCAGGTGTAGTGTAATGTAAATGTTAAAAGGTTAATGAGATTTTCAAGGTGATTCAGCATGACACGGTGTGTGCCATGATTGAATCTTTGAATTACAGGTACAGTCTGCTCAGCAAACCTCCAAACAATTTCTCTCTACCCAATTCCACTCACAAGGCATGGGTCAACTCAAAGCTATGATGACTTCTTCTTCGCCCACTTATTTCTGTGAGGGTTGTGGGGGCAGAGTCCTCAAACACTCCAACCAGAGGGTCCTGTCATGAACAACCGTCTCCAATTGATCTGGCTGGATCCCCAAGAGAGACCAGCCACACCCATGGATGTTATCCAACCATCTTACTCGGGGTTTACCCCTGGGTCTCCTGCCCGTTGGTTTTGCCCATAAAATCTGTCCAGCGATTCTTTCCTGAGACATTCTAACCACATGTCCTTAGTTCGGGGCTGTGAACTTTCAATTCGAAGTAGTAACGGCTCTACCTGGAGTGACTCTCTGATCTTCGAGCTAGTGTGTGTGTGTGGGACACTATATTTTACATCTAACCTCGGTCTAATATCAGCTCTAGAGAAGAGTGTGTGTGTGTGGTGGTGGTGGGGGTATATTTTACATCTAACCTAGGTCTTTTATCAGCTCTGTAGAAGAATGGGTGCTATATTTTACATCTGGCTTGGGTCTATTACCAACCTTAGAGTGGTCGTGGAGGTGGAGTATATTTTATCTCTGGCCTGGATCCATTACTATTTGAAAATAATCAAGAATTTGAAAGGATTTATTAATATAACTAACTTTCCCCACTGCAAAGCTGGTGTTCGGAAGGTAACTTAACAAAGGTTCTTGCATAAAATTAGAGAAATATGAATACTTTAAAACAGATTTGTGTCGTAGAACCATGAGTGGTTTCAGGCAGTTTGGTATGGAAGGGGTTGAAAAAGAAATTGCGTAATATTTTTAGATACAGTATTATATTTTGATAATTCTCAGCTACTCAAATCGACAAGAAATAATAATAATGGTAATGATAAACATGAAGTATCTAATTATGTTGTGGAATTGAGAAAGATATTTATGTTAATTTATCTTTATTCAAAACATCGACCCATTTCTATTTTTGAAGAATTAGCATCTTTAGCTTTCGTTGTCTTTCTTCCCAAGAGCATTAATCCGATCAAAATTTGAGAACAGCAACAAAAACAAAAATAAGACATTTTCTTTGTTCATTCAATGTATCGAAGAATTATCATGGCTATTCTCAGTCTATTGGCCTGTTTCCTTGCTTCGCGGCATAGATTTACGTCCTGAGTTCAAATCCTGCCGAGGATTAAGGGGGTTGATAAAATAAAGCACCAGTAGCACACTGGAGTCGATTTAATCGACTTTACCCCCCCCCCCCCCCCATTATTGGCCATGTACCCAAATCAGGGCCCTTTATGGTCCGAGTTCAAATCCCACCGAGGTTAACTTTGCCTTTCATCCATACGGGGTCGATAAAATAAAGTACCAGTAATACACTGGGATAATTGCTGGCCTTGTGCCAAAAGTAGAAACAATTATAGATCTTTGTACTGATCGAAATTAAATCTATACTTGTGTAGGTGTCTGTTGTATTCCTACACCATCTATTTCATAAAGATCTCCCTCGACGCCTTTGTTACTGTGATTTTCTGTCTTTCTCTTGAGTTATCGGGAGAGAGAAGTAGGGAGGGCCGAAAGAGAGAAGTGGGGAGGGCCGAAAGAGAGAGAGAGAGAGACACGCATAACCTGGGAACTTTAACAACCCAGAATTATATTTCAAAACTATTCGTGTAACTTTTAACCCTATCCGAAGGTAACTTTCACCTCTAATATATCTATATCCATGCGATTCTTGTTAGTTCTTAGATTTTGCTGTCGATTTAACGCGCTAAATCACTACAGACGTTGTTTGTCACCATGTTGCCGTTTTACAAGTCAATAATGATGTTATGTTTGAAATTAATTAATTCATAAGTCTAATGGACATTATTTTTAAAGCATCATGTTATCGCTTTCTTTCTGTCCATTCTGTCTCTCACGCCACTCAGTAGCAGTGAATATGTATGTATATATATATATATATATATTATGTGTGTATATGTGTAAGCATGCATCACCCTATACTCTCTCACTATTATACATACTACGAACCTTCCCCCATTCACTCCGTGCGTGTGTATGTATATATATACACACACACACAGCACACTCGGTCTATTCCTCTCACTATTATACATACTGCCCTCTCCCTTTTTCTCATTCTTTACATACAACACTCCTTCTCTCTGTCTAAATATGTGTGTGTATATAGGGGTATACACCATTCTCTTGTATGTATAAATAACCGTCTTGCTCAGCATTTCAACATTATTTAGTCGTGTCATTCTCTTTACAGCATGGCTGACTACCTTATAACTGGTGGTATTGGCTATGTACCTGATGATGGACTTACAGGAGCGCAGCTTTTTGGCAATGGAGATGGACTCACATACAAGTAAGTGTGTGTATATAATATATCTTTCAAAATATTTGTCTATTCATTTTCCTCCTCGTATAGCATCTCCAGTTTTTTTTTTAAATACCAGACGATTTCATGTGGTTTGTTAATTTAAATGTTTATAGTTTCTTTACCGGTGGACAGATTATTGTAGAAATTTGCAATAAACTAAATTAAAGAAAGACTTTAATATTTAATGTGATGTTGTCATGCTGTTATATACTTTTCAAGAATCTCTTGCTGTTTCATGTGGTTCAGGGTGTAAAGAGTTAAACGATCTTCGTGGGTTTTTTTTCTTCTGATTTTAAATCCATCGAGTTAATAAAAAACAAACAGATGAAAAAAGTATTGAACAAGATATACTCGAGTAAATTAATCCTGTCTTCATCTTTACAAATAATTGGCTTGGTGCCTAGTCACAATAAAATTAACAACACGTGCGATGTCGATATTTAATTGTGTAGTTATAGGAAAAATAATACACTCATCTCCAAGACGGGTGTATTATTTAAAAAAATAATTAAAATTTTAGGATAGTTAGTTACGGTTTGGGTAGAATTTTGGAGTTGAAATTTTGTTTTGTTTCTGAATTTTACGTGTTTTGAACGAAGATTACCTTAGTAACCGTCGTAAATGACTCGTTTTATGTGTTCCTTACCTAATCCAGGAACTTCGCAACACTCATCTAGGAGGTGGGTGCAATAATAAAATTAAGTGTTGTTCAAGGTAATATTAGGGAAATAAAAACGAGAACAGTGTCGGAAATGAAGCGAGACGCAAAAGATGGCCATGTAAAGATCGTTAAAAAAACGGTATCATTTATTGTCCACCACGAGTGGATAGATAGACGAATAGATGAGTAATGGATAGATAGTTGAATTGGTAGAAAGATCACAATTATTTTCACTTATTGTACGTAGTAAATATAGGACCATAGTCCCTAATATGTCTGTAGGGTAAGATTTGAAGGCGTTTCTAGCAGGCCTTAGTTTTCTTCCGAAGAAAAGTCGGTTTCTTTTCTTTCCGAAATTAAGACTATAATTTTCTAAATATTTAATATTTTTAGAAACCTAAACATCTGATAGATTATTTCAAAGTCTATCAAGATTTCTGCTTGTTCGGCGTTATATAAATCGTTTTGGTCAAAGCCACTCCTGGTTCTGTGATGCAAAAGTGTTTATTTTGAATGATTTATATTTATCTAAAAAACGATCCATCATAATTTTATGTCAGATATTTGCTAAACTCCCGCCCGCCTATATATGTCGAAGGTTTTTGTATTTTTGTGACGTGATTGTTATATTCTGGTAGCACGGGACCCATCTCTCTGATTTCATTAGGGCTATTTATAGATAAGTGTTCCTTTAATTAGTCTGAGGTGTAATGTTTTAAAAAAACGGTGAGGTGGTTTCTCTATTATTAGGGTGATATGTAGGCGAAAACGAAGCTTTGAGAGTTTCTGCTCTACGGCTGAGCTCGTACCGTTATATATATATATATATATATATATATATATATATATAATTCAATGATATTAAATAAATGGAAACTATATTTATAAAACCATATTTATTCAATTGTATATATTTCAAGGGTACCAAAATTTTGGTACGCTATCATCAGATAAAATACAAAATGTTTTATAAATATTTGACATGACCAATGATGATATACCTTAACGGTTCAAGTTATCCCTGGAAAGTCATCTTATCTGATGATAGCGTACCAAACTTTTGGTACCCTTGAAATATATATAATTGAATAAATATGGTTTTATAAATATAGTTTCCATTTATTTAATATCATTGAATTTTACTCCAGAACTTTGTCGAGTGCTCTGAATCGGTTATAAACATTTATATTTATTTGTATTTCCAACAAATTAAATATCCCTTCTACTTATATATATATATATATATATAAATTGAAATGGATGCAGTAAAAACCTATTAGACCATTACTCACCAGTGTACTCGATACTTGGGGTAGTAAAGTGGTAATATGAAAGAGTCGGGACCCCGACGACTGAGCTCTTGCCATTTGGAACTAGCTGTTGAAACGGCAAGAGCTCAGCCATCGGGGTCCTGACATATATGTATGTATATATATATATATATATATATATATATGAACGAGTTTAGAAACGATGAGCGGAATTTTATGAGAAAGAAGCTTCATCGAATTTTTTTTTTAGTATAGAAAAATAGTTTAAGTCGGTTTTCTCGTTGCTTTGGTCCCTGCGGCTGGCTTACTGGTGCTGTCTTCAATTTACAAAACGTAATGTTATAACTCTAAGGTAAAATACCTTATTGAGTGCTTAGCTGCAGCCAGAGCTTCGATTATGCTGCACTTCTATTTGTGTATATATATATATATATATATATATATATGTGTGTGTGTGTGTGTAACGAAGGAGTTGTGGTAAGGAACCAGATGGACCATAACGCACTAGAGTACTCATTACTTAGGGTAGTAGAGTGGGTAATAGGAAAAGGTATGTCCCCGAGGGCAGAGCTCAAGCCGTTTCGACGGCTATTTCTGGACTATTTTTGGTTAAGAAATAGCCGTCGAAACGGCTTGAGCTCTGCCGTCGGGGACATACCTTTCCATATATATATGGAATATTCAGTACCACATTTCAAGTTTTTGTACAGTTTTCTTGTCACATTGTTTCCACATGAATGAAAATATGCTGAAATTCTAGTTGTGAAAATAAGACACTTTAAAAAGTGACACGGAAGCATGCGCCATATCACCTGTGGAATAATCTCAAAGATTCCAAGTAATAAATCCGAACATTTATTAACATTAATTTAATTTTATATATATATATATATATATATATATATATATATATATGCATACACACAGTCCACACTGTAAGGTGATAGTGGTAGTACCACGAAAAACATAAACCTGGTACACGCTGTGAAATGATTGGCATTAGGAGGGCATCTATCCATCCATAGAAACCATGAGCAAGACAGTCGACTGACCAGTCTGTCTAGCTTCAATGTGATAATCTGTTTAATCTCTGCAAGCGTGGAAAGTAAACATAAATATTATACACACACACACACTATATGTATGTATATATATATATATATATATATATATATATATATAAGTTTATCCCGGGTTCAATCGGGGGTAACCACAGTAAGGTACTCAATACATAGCAGAATATTTAATATAGAAATGGCTTCTACAGAACTAGAACTGTTTCATTCTGGAGAAATCATCACGAAGCCCTGGCTTCTATATTAAATATATATATATAATCAGAATGGAGGCGGTAAAAGCCAGAGTACTCGACTTTTCATATTACTAACTCTACTACTTGGGGTAGTAGAGTTAGTAATATGAAAAATCGGGATCCCGACGGCTGAGCTCCGGCCGTTTCAACAGCTAGATCCGAACAGGTCGGAGCTCAGCCGTCCGGGTCCCGAATATATATATATCCAGCGTGGGCTGGACAAGAATTTTTCTGAGAATGATTTACAGTCAGATGCCTTTTTAGTCGCTTCATACAATACGCGGGGATTTGGTGTATCCATTCTATATAGTCCAGTAGCTGTGATAAGTTAAACGTAAAACATGATTTAACCAAATATCTGTATCTCTTACCCCCTCCACCATGTCTTTCTCTTTTTGACACCATATGGCAGCTAAAAATCGATAGATACGTGGGCAATTTTTTAAATAAAGACCATGTTAGCTGTATATATTAACAAAACACCACTAAAATTTGGACTCTGGATCAGATACAGGAGATAATGACCTGCCTCCCACCCTCCAAATAGAATTGTTTTTCATCTGATTCCACCCCAGCAAATTAGGAATTGTTCACCACCATTTGTGTAGGCTTTTACCAAATCATATGGTTCTATGATACCATCACTGTATTTAAAATATAATACACTCTATTTTAATTAATGAAATATTTTAAGGAGTTTACTAAAATTATTTCATTATTAAGATAGAGTACCAGTAATGCACTGGGAAATTGCTGGCCTTGTGCCAAAAGTAGAAACAATTATTAAGATACTAACTTAATATATGGTTCTTATATGAAATTGTTAGACTTTAATTACAATAGGACTCCTTTAAAATTGGTGGTTTTGTTTGATAGAATCTGAGCTAGTTTTGGCCACTTTGGTATCAAAAGGGTTAAGTGTTTATAATCAGCCTATTCCTGTGTTTCAAACCAATTACACCACCTCCATCATCACCACTACTACATATCTATACAACTACACCGCCTCCATTACCACTACTACATATCTCTACAACTACACTGCCTCCATCATCACTACAACAGATCTATACAACTACACCATCACAATTACAACTTTTGTGCAACTGTCTCCACCACTCCACATAGCTATGCATCTACTACCACTACCACCACCTCTACTACATCTATACAACTACTACTAGCACCACTTCTATATAGCTATGCACCTACTACTACCACCTCTACTACATCTATACAACTACTACTACTACCACCACCATTATATCTATGCACCTACTACCACCACCACCATTATATCTATGCACCTACTACCACCACCACCATTATATCTATGCACCTACTACCACCACCACCATTATATCTATGCACCTACTACCACCACCATTATATCTATGCACCTACTACCACCACCTCTACTACATATATGCACCTACTACTACCACTGCTACTACTATAGTGCATTAACACATTTACCACCACAAAACCTATATTGATTAGTAAATTGATTTGTTCTTAAAATTTAAACAAATTTATTAAACAATCAATCTTGTTTTGATTGATTATAGATCTGTAGGAATTAGTGATTGATCAGTATAAATTAATTATTAGTATTGGAGATTTTAATTATAGAGGGCCCCCAATCCTATTAAGTTATTAGAGCTCACACATATGCCGATTTGGGTGGTTTTCTACAAGTTTATATCTTATAGTTTCTTTGCCATATTTCTAATGAAAGAGACTGTCTGTAACCATTTCATTACTATATTTCTAATGAAAACACTGCCTATGTTATTAATCCTTTCATTGCCATGTTTTTAATAAAATACACTATCTGTCGTTAAATTTTTCATTACTATCTTTCTAATGAAAGACATTGCCTGTCTTTAACCCTTTTGTTGTGTAAAACTGGTCAACAGACTGTCATCCAAGTTGGCCACTGTGTAATACCAGTCTCAGCAGTTGGTGTCAAGTCATCCATCACATCAGCTGAACTGAATAATAATTATTTATTAAATTAAATAGTTTATTTTATTAACATGTGTCTGATTCAAGAAAAGTTCAAATGAAGAATATTTAAGATATATTTTCATCAACTTCAATTGATTTTTCAACAATAGAGGACTGAGCATCAAACAAGGAAGAGTTTGTGATCTCATGATTACTTTCTATATATATAAATTACATCAGTTGATGGATGTCTTCAGTGGAGACCCTACTCATGCAAACATTCCTTTCAGGTATCCTCAAACTAGAGACCACCCTCTCTCTCTCCGGTTTCAGAGGTCCTGAAGAAAAAGGGTTGAGGGACCTTCCCTTGTTCTCTTAACCCTTTATTTTCACAAAGGCTTTATCTGATAATATTGAAGCTTTGATATTTTTTTTTTTTTTTTTTTGAGAACAATACCTTAATGTTGATATGAGTGGCTGATTATGGCCGGTTTAAACAGAAAGAGGTAAGAGAATTTTGGCCGGATATGACTGGTTTAAATGTTGAAGGGTTAAAAAATAAAAAGAAAAAAGTGTCCCACACTTCCACACATGATACAATGTGTGTGTGTGTGTGTGTGTGTGTGTGTGTGTGTGTATAATTATATGCAGTTAACAATAGAACTAGTTAGGCCATGTAAGAACTGGGAGAGAATTACCAGTTAGATCGGGAATAATTCAGTAGAAAGATAAATTGGTAACTTATACAGCTTCTCGAAGATTTAACACGTGTTTAGTGTGTGGTATAGTGCGCTACTTAAAAATACCTACTCACCACATGGTTACACCATGCTCTGGTTTCTTATCTGAACTTGACACCAATATCTCAAACATTGCTTCATTTTTCTGTGCACAGGTGAGTAAGAATAGTATTTTACACTCTATCTCCCACCTGCTATCTCTTGGCTTTTTGGTAACCAAAGTTGGTGCTCTGCTTCAGCCTTTCCCTCTCCCCTCCCCTCTCCACCTGGCTCAGTGCCAATTCAAGGTTACTCTAACTCACCTGTTAGTTTACCTATCTTCTCCAGATTTAGCTGGGTTAATCAAACCATCAGACATACCTGCCATATTATATATATCTTCTTCCTCATTCACATCTTTACATAACTATTACTTGAATTATCAAAATAACTCCAGTTTTTTTATTTTTTTATTCTATTCCTTCTGTCAGTCAGACATATATAGACAAGGATATAAATACATGGCAGGTGTGTGTGTGTGTGTGTATTATATAATACCATCATCATCACTGTTTGAAGTCTTATTTTCCATACTTACATTGGTCATACAGGTTGTCCATGCTATGAGGCAAGTGTGACCATTTAGTTGCACTATCTCTTATTTAAACAACTATATTTTGGTTGTTTATTTACAGCTGGATGCCCTTCCTAACACCAACCACGCTTACTGGGTGGTCTTGTTATGAGAGGTGTCTGGCCAGTTGGCTGCACCATGGCTGGGTTCTTATGACTGCTAATCGTAAGGTCCATGCTACCATGGGGTGGATGGGATATTTTGAGACTATTTTAGAGCTAGATACCTTTCCTGGTGGCAGGGATATAGTGTACCTATTTTAAAAACTGGGACGTACACACACACACACACCCACACACCACACACACTTGTTGATCAGGTTCTATGGTAATGTCACAGCAACATATTAACACTTCATGTCATGTACCACATGAAACTTCATTAGTTCTTCAAGTCATGTGCTGCATGAAGAAACGTTCTTGAAAAGTACAAGATAACACTATAACTGCATCACATGGGCATTGATGTTGACCAATTTAGGGACACCGGGGTGAGTTAAATATAAATTGCTGTTTATGGATACACATTACAGATGATTTAGATGTGTTTTTCTCTTGAAACTGCTGGTAGTGCAGAGTTAAGTCAAACTGTTGATATAAATACTCAACTTCCACATGATGTGTTGATTGCTCCTTTCTTTCATTTGTAGCCACAACTGTGTGTGTGTGTGTGTATATATATATATATATATTTGTATAATTGTATGTGTGTATTCTGGACATAAAATGGTCATGGTATGTGTGTGTGTGTGTGTGAATACTCATTAATGTTGTAGAGTTGGAATAACTGCTGTTTCTGGGTGATGTCATTTAGTATCAGATCAGTCAGTACACTGGTTTATTGGCACAGCCATTCCGTCATTCCACCATTCCTATCTAGAACAGACTGAACTGTTTAGCAGCAGACTAAACCATGTGCCAAATGGTTACGGGTGTGGAAACATTAGTGACTACTGAGTGATTAGCTTTGGTATGTGACCATGAGGCAAGGAATTATTCACTGAATTACTTAACAAATCTGTCAGGAACTGTGGAGGAGAAAATGGTTAGCAGGTGTAAGCTATTTAACCTTTAACCCTTTTATGACTATTTCTATTGAAATTCACTCTATTTAACCCTTTAGCATTTAATGAATTTTAAATTTAATGAAAGAGAATATGCTAAATATTTAACTCATTTAAATATGTTTTTATTATTCCAGTGACTTTTTGATCCTTCCTGGGTTTATAGATTTCACAGCAGATGCAGTGGTAAGTCTTATCTCTTATTAACATTACTATAACATCAGTATGATCAATGGGTTACAACCGGTTTGAATAGAAAGAGGTGAGGGAATTTAAATGCTAAAGTGTTAAGTTGATCTCATGACATCAATATAGTCAACAAAAGATTTTCTGCATGGTTACTTGCTTGACTTGGTAGAAAAAGCAGCTATCATCACCACCATTTAATGTCTATTTTCCATGCTTGCATGGGTTAAACTGGTTGTCACATTGAGATAAGTCAGGTCGGCTGACCATGTCTTGCTCATATGGAACTGTTTCTGACTCGGTTTCTACAGCTGAATCCGCTCTCTAACGCCAATTACATTACAGCGTAAACTGAGTGCTTTTTACCATCGTACCAAAACAACCATCTGATATGGTGGACTGGATGCTTTGTTGTCAACAGTAGGAACACTTTACGTCTTAGTATCTGCTAGATATATTATTCTGCAGTTTGTGAATGCTGCAACTAGGCTGCAGCCCACATCACTAATATTTCAATCTGGTTCTGCTTAGAGCCATTGTTGTTTATAGCTGAAACTGATGATATAAAATCTACTTCTTTATTTCTTCTCCTCCAGGAACTAACTTCTGCTCTGACTAAGAAAATCACACTAAAGGCTCCCTTGGTGTCCTCTCCAATGGATACAGTTACAGAAGCACAAATGGCTATTGCTATGGCAGTATGTATATCTCCTCCTTGTCTTTTTTAATTATGATTATATCTGACATTGAAACATTTCATCATTTCTAGATCAAATCTAATGTATATTATTTCCACATATGTGGAAATAATATACATTATCTGTATGTTTATCACTAACATAACAAGAGGCCAAAGTTGAGTACGTGAGGCAGGTGGTGTGTGGTGACCGTTGGTTGACTGTTTGACGGACCGCAAGTGAGCTGGGGAGCGGAAGATCGCTGGCTCACAGTGCCCTGAGCATCCGGCAGTTCCTGGCTGAGAACAACATCGCCATACTGGAACAACCCCCTTGCTCACCTGATGTTGTTTTGTGGAATTTCTTTCTTTTCCCCAACCTAAAGGGGGTCATCAAGAGCAGGCATGTCAAACATGCGTCCCTTTACAAGCACATCTGCGGTCCACACAAAGGTTTTTACAGTGCGAGCATGTTTTATCTTTGTAATATAAAATAAAGAAATGTGTTGTAATGTGTGCAATTAGTTGTCGAATGTGGCCCTCTGGGGACCCTCAGTTTGACATGCCTGATCAAGGGGACCCATTTTGAAGGCATGGAGACCATCAAAAAGACCATAATGAAGCAGCTGAGGAGCATCCCAGAAGAAGCCTTCCAGCAGTGCAGAGAAGGATGGAAAAGTGTATTAGACTCAAAGGGGATTACTTTGAAGGAGAAACCATGTAGTTTGTTGTTTGGAATTGAAATAAAATGTTTGTGACACTAGTCACCTTGTATACTTCCACCATATGTGTGTTTATCACTTATGTACACTTCAACATTATCTGTGTTTATTTTCTAGCTGTGTGGGGGTGTAGGAGTGATACATCATAATTGCACACCTGAATTCCAAGCAAATGAAGTGCGTAAAGTGAAGGTAAGTTTTCACTTTTCCATCCAGATCTCTCACCCTCGGGTAGAAATGAGAACGGTCTAGTGGATGAGTGGAGTATCTCTAAGAGAGAGAGAGAGAGAGAGATAGAGAATTGCAGAGGATGATGGAAATAGAACCAGTGATAAATGTTGTGAAGAGGAATGAGATGGTTGGGTCATATGTTGAGGAAGGCTGAAAGTGACTGGGTGAGGGAAGGAAGTGGAAGATAAAGAAAGATATGGCTGAAAATGATGATGGAGGAAATGAAAGTTAGGGAGTTGGTTGGTTGGCAGGTGCTCACAATATGGCAAAATGGAGAAGCTTGTCATGGGACCTGGAAGATGGGTCTTTAAACGCTAGTTTTTCTTTATGATGCACACACACATGTATGGTATTTGTTCTCTTTCTCTGTTAAGTTGTATTTATAAAGTATTTAAAATCTCTCAATAAATATTCATAACAAGGGTTTAACCCTTTCATTACCATACTTTTAATGAAAAACTCAGTCTAGATCTTTAAACCTTTCATTACCATATTTCTAATGAAAGACACTGCCTATGGTTTTCAATTAATTGAGCTTTCTTTTTAAGTCAATGTTTGGAACTTAAATGTTCTTACATAAAATTATAATGGAAGTTTTTTTTTTTTTTTAGATTAATATAAACATTTTAAAACAAATATTTTTATAACTTAGAACAGGGTGGGTAGTGGGGTATGGTATCAATAGGGTTAAATTTTGCCCATATCCATATTTGAAAGAAAATGTTTTTCTTCTGTTGGTAAATATCCAAACATGTCATGTCTTCATTTTTTTCTTTTCTTCTCAGAAATATGAACAAGGTTTCATTCTTGACCCTGTTGTAATGTCACCGAAACATACAGTTCGAGATGTTGTGGAGGCAAAGAAACGGTTTGGCTTCTCTGGTATTCCAGTGACAGAGAATGGTAGTATGGGACAGAAACTAGTGGGTCTCGTCACACAAAGAGATATTGATTTCCTAACGGCTGACCAATACCATACCAAGCTTCAGGATGTAAGTTCAATCAAAACATGTTTTTTGTTTTATATATTAACATTTAACCCTTTAACATTCACATTACTCTGTGTTTTACTATTGTATTTTCACAGAAAATGCTTTATTTCACATATCGAATCTGAGATTTTGATCTATTTTTATGTTGTAAACAATACCTTAACATCAGTATGATCAGTTGGTTATGACCGATTGGATCAGAAAGCAGTGAGAGAATTCTGGCTGGATATGGTCAATTTAAATGCTAATGGGTTAATCAACACTAACATTCGTTACTGCCATATATTGCTGATGTCACAATAAAATACACCCAGAATTTTCTGTTAAGTGGTAGTGTTGGTGCAACAATAAAACACACCCGGTACACTCTGCAAAGTGGTAGTGGGAAATTGCTTGACTTTGAAACCTGGACACGGTCTGAATATTTTGGAGACAGTCTGAATATGTTAGACATTGTTAGTCTTTAGATTAATTAAGAAAGTATTAATGTTTCAAATATTTGTTAGGTGATGACCAAATATGAAGACCTGGTTGTTGCATTTGAAGGACTCACTCTGAAAGAAGCAAACCAAATTCTACAGAAAAGCAAGAAAGGTAACTAAAATTCTTGTGGGATATGTCTGTAATTGGGGTGGGATGGAGACCAGATGTACCTCAGGAGAGGTGTAGCCATGGCTGTGTGGTCAAGAGGCCTGTTTCACAGCCACAGGGTCTTTAGTCCACTGCATGGTACCTTGGTCAAATTTCTTTCACTATAGTCTCAGGCTGATCAATGACTTGTGTGTGGATTTGGTAGATACAGGCTGAGGAAGCCCAATATATATGTGTATGTTTGTGTCTGTGGTCTGTATATTATATTGATACTGTTCTGTTTAACCATTTAGTATTTATATTGCTCTATATTTACTATTGTATTTTTGTGGTGAAAGCTTTATCTCACATAATATCGAATCTACGAGATTTTGATATTATTTATTTTGAGAACAATACCTTAGCATCAGTATGAGTGGCCGGTTACAGCCGGTTTGAACAGAAAGGGGTGAGAGAATTCTGGTTGGATATGGCCAGTTCAAATGCTAAAGGGTGACATTTATGTCCTGCATAACTAATGTATGACTGGTTTGACAAAGCTGATCAGTATACACTAAAAAAAGTATGGGTTGATATCAGAAAAGGCACCCGACCATAGAAGAAAAAATAACTGCCTTGGAAAAGTTTCATCCAACCCATGCCAACTTTGAAAACTGGATGTAGAAAATATAATGATGAAGATGGTGAACTGGTAAAATTAACAAATGTGTTTGTTTTGTGTAGGTAAATTGCCAATCTTGAATAAAGAATCTGAGCTGGTAGCATTGATAGCACGAACAGACACAAAGAAAAACCGAGAATTTCCACTAGCATCAAAAGATGACAAGTGAGTGATAATTTCTTCATTGATTTCTTTGTAGGTGGTGAATTGGCAGTGGTTAGAACATTGAATTAAATTCCTCAGTATTGTCTGGTTCTCTCTAAAGCACTCTGAGTTCTAATCTCGCTGAGGTCAACTTCGCCTTTCATTGTTTCAATAGATATTAATACCAGTCTAGTTCTGGGGATTGGTGGAATTGTTAAAGAGTCGTAGGGAACGATTTGCTGAACTGGAAAAGTGATGGCACTTCAGCCACAAATTCTGTCTGACACATAGTATCAACAATGGAAAGACCAATGGAAATAGTTTCTTTGGTCTGATCTGAAGATCAGCTCCTTTCTTCTGCCAGGAGTTGTGATTGACAGATAGTATCAATAATGGAAAGACCTATGAAAACATTCCTTGATCTGATCTGAAGATCAGCTCCTTTCTTCTGCCATTTGTGGTTACCTTGGGCCTGCTGTATTGGTAGTTACTTGGCCCCTTCACCCTGCTCCAGAAGTTTTAGTAAAAGGCACATGGCTTAGTGGTTAGAGCATTGGCTTTGCAATCGAAAGGTTGTGAGTTCAATTCTCAGACCGGGTGAGGTGTTGTTTCCTTGAGCAAGACACTTTATTTCACATTGCTCCAGTTTACTCAGCTGTAGAAATGAGATGATAGGACTGGAGTTCCTATCATACCACTGCAAAGTGGTCGTGGAGGTGCCACAGCAAAAAAGCACCCAGCACTTACTGTAAATGAGGTTGGTGTTAGGAAGGGCATCCAGCTGTAGAAATCAAGCCAGAATCAGTTCCCGTCCCACCCTTGCAAGCAGGGAAAAGCGGACGTAAAATGATGATGATCTACATTTTATTTTTTATAGGAAGCAGCTTGTTGTGGGTGCAGCAATTAGTACACAGGAGAGTGACTACAAGAGACTGGATCAACTTGTCCAAGCCGGAGTAGATTTTGTTGTTTTGGTAAGTATTTTAATTGATATTATCCATTGGTTTCTGGGCCAACTGGTGTGTTGTGCCCTTGAGTAAGGCACTTCATTTCACATAACACCTCCAGCTGAGTGAACTGAGGCTAACAGATTAGTTACGACAGATTGGTGTCCTGTCCAAAGGAGTCTTGTACTCACAGTTGCTTAACTCCATTGAAATTAGTTCCAGTCTGCTTGTCCCCATCCTTGGTAGCAATAGAGAGAGAACGGACCAAAAAATGCTGCTGATGTTGATAACCGTGGTTACTCAAGTGGAGCCTACTGCATACCCAGAAAGCAGTTTCTTGTGGGGTATTTTTTAAAAGTCAACAAAATTGTTGACCTTGAAAATTTGTTCTCATTAAGTGGTGTGCCCTCCCCCATTACTTCCAAGTTGTAGTATAAGGTCACAGTATGGTAAGGCGATGAATTAGTTACTCAGCACCCAGGTGGGGGATATTGAATGCAATCACTAGTGAGGTGTTGTCAGGCATTATGAGAATTAAACATTTAAAAAAATATTATAAACATGTGCTGTGCCTTGATAAAATGCACCCAGTACTCTTTAAGTGGTAGTACTGGGATCAGAGAAAAGCCCCCAGTTCACCCTGTAAGGTGGTAATGATGGTGCCATAATAAAATACACTCAATACATACTGTCAGGTGGCTAGCATTTTGAAGGGCATCCAGCCATAAAAACCAATGTATTTTATGAGCCAGACAGTCATCTGACATGTCTGGCCTTAGTAAATGATGACTCAACAAACCCATGTAAACATGGAAAATTGACATAAAACTGATAATGATGAAATTTATTTATTCTGAAATTTCTTTTAGGATTCTTCTCAAGGCAATTCAATTTTCCAAATTAATATGATCCGAGCCATTAAACAACAATATCCTGAACTACAAGTTGTTGGTGGAAATGGTAGGTTTTATACTTGCTGTTGTGTTTTTTCTTTTTTTTTTTTCCTTATATCAAATGGATGACCTGTCTGACCTATGCAAGCATGGAAAATAAGACATTAAATGGAGATGATAATGATATATATTATATATATCTAAAAGGTAAATGGATAAACAACACAAGAATATGATAGAGAGCAATGAAGATATGTATTAGTTTAATGCTTCATATAGTAGGAAAAGAGTCTTAATGTTTTGGACATTAGTCTTTCCTTGGAATATAGTGAGAGAAAAAGAAGAAATAGACGAGAATAAGAAGAGGAAACGGTTGCACAAAGTAGGTTAGAAACTAAAATCACAGTTGAAAAGTGAACAACCACTCAGCTATGATTGAAACTTATTTTATTATGTCTACAGTAGCCAGGCCAGAAATTTCTAATAAAAACGTCAGCCTTAACACAAATAATATCTGAGTATGTGTTACAAATAACCCATATTTCACAGCACAGTAATTATTAAAAGAATGTTATGTCAAAGTGTATATTTATGTAACAATACAACCAAGACAGGAGGGAGAAGAGACTGACAGACTGACTAGTCCTACAAAATAAAATTGTCATTGGTTTCAATAGTATTTTTAACATCCCAATAAAATAAATTACAATATTTAGCTAAATATTGGAGAGAATAGGGATAACACAGAGTATCTGCCACGTGTTAACCCTTCAACATTTACATTACTCTACATTTACTATTGTATTTTCACAGTAAAGGCTTTATCTTGCATATCTCACCTATGAGATTTTGATGTTATTTATTTTGAGAAGAATACCTTAATGTAGGTATGAGCGACCAGTTACAGCCAGTTTGAACAGGAGGTGGTGAGAGTTCTGGCCAGATATGGCTGGTTTAAATGCTAAAGGGTTAAATGATGAGGCAGGTTAGAAAGCAATGTCTACCTACATTACATAATTCAACAATAAACTCTTTCACTGGGACACTGCCTTGAAAGTATTTAGTTAATAATATTCACCCCAGTACTTACGAGACATAAACTAATCATAAACACATCCAGTTATTTCACTAAAATGGCTAACAAAACATGCATGTATCATTGTTGAATTGTGTAATGTAGGTAGAAATGGCTTTACTCTAGTTTTCACTCTTGAATTTCTAACTTGCATTGTACTAGCTTTTCCTCCAAACAATCCTAACCATGTATCTCACAATACTTCATATAAACTTTACTATATTGTTGTTATGGTTTGTTTCAGTAGTGACAGCAGCTCAGGCTAAAAACCTCATTGATGCTGGTGTTGATTCTTTACGTGTTGGTATGGGAAGTGGCTCAATTTGTATCACACAGGAAGGTCAGTTGTTAATCCATTGTTTTATTTTATTTTTCTTATTAGCTCTTTAGCATTCACATTATTTTATATATACTATTATATTTTCATGGTAAAGGCTTTACCGTACATAATTATCTCGTATAATATCGAATCTGAGATTTTGAAAGTATTTATTTTGAGAACAATACCTTAACATCAGTTTGAGCGACCAGTTTCAACAGAAAGAGGTAGAGAATTCTGGCCGGTTTGAACACTAAAGGGTTAAGGTAGCAGAGACCCCCATGCTCTTGCTTATTCGGAACATAAAGGTGTGTGGTGGTGCCTAGTGGTTAGGGTGTTGGATATGCAAAGTAAAAGGTCAAGGATTCAATTCTTGAACCATGTGTTGTGTTCTTCATTTCACATTGCTTTTCATGAGAGGACTGGGGGTCCCTATTATTAAAATCCTTGAGAAATCCCTTACATGACACAACATAGATCAGTTACTCTGCACAGGAGTCGGGAACAAGACTTGGTTCATCACCCATGATAACCTATCCAACCCAATCCACCATGAAAAGCCAACATAAAATGTTGGGAAATGTTGGTAATTGGTAGTATAATTAGTTTAGGACGAAAATACATTACAATATTTGTTCCAGATATCTGAGTTCTGGGTTCAAATCCTGATAAGGTCAACTTTACTTTTCAACTCTTCAGAGTTGTTAGAAATAAAGTAACAGTTGAGTGTGGGCATTTGGCAAAATTGTTAGAACGTCGGACAAATTACCTTAAAGTATTTGTTCTTGCTCTTGGTTTTCCGAGTTCAAATCCTGCTCTGCTTCTTCACTTAATCCATTGTCCTATTTCACATTGCTATCTGGTTCATAGGTATCTTTTAGCACCATCAGACTAAGTTTCTGGATACCTTCCTTCCCTCCCAATCTCCAGTGTAGAATGTAAGGGAGATGTAGACCTCTTGGCTTATCTGTGAGGACAATAGCTTTGATTAGGTCCTATCTTGGGTCTGTGATGACCCATTCAACCTTTGCTAGTAGGGAAAACATATATTAAAAGATGATGATGATGATGTTTTATATATTTCTCTCCTATAGTGATGGCTGTTGGTCGACCACAGGGAACAGCTGTATATAAAGTTGCTGAATATGCCCGGCGCTTTGGTATACCAGTAATTGCAGACGGTGGTATCTCCACAGTTGGGCATTGTATAAAGGCTTTATCTTTAGGAGCGTCTACTGGTGAGTCTTGCTTTTTTATTATTCGTTATTAGGTGATGAATGGGCAGTCGTTAGAATGTCAGATAGAACACAGCAGGAACAAATACCACAAAGCAATCCGAGTTCAAATCCTGCTGAGGTTGATAAAAAAAAAAAATGATCAGTCCAGTACTGAAGTCGCTTGTTCTCTCTCCTTTTCTGGAAGAAATCTGGAGTGAGATGTTCTCTGCCAGATTTAAAATGTCCCAGATGTGCTGTATGGCACTACAGCATGCTTACAACTCCACCAGGAGTTGCAGAGCCATGCATACAACATATGTACATACATATACACACACTTTGTTCATATTACAATATCTCACATGAATGTGAGATATTGTCTTCCCAATTGTGATTGCTCAGTTTACTAGTGTATGTAATTGTGTGTGTGTGTGTGTGTGTGTATATATGTGTGTATGTGTATATGTGTGTGTGTGTGTGTATATGTGTGTGTGTTTATGTATATATATGTGTTTATGTGTATATATATATGTGTGTGTATGTATATATGTGTGTGTGTGTGTGTGTGTGTGTGTACACATCTATACACATGCAGATATGCAGTACACAGATGTACATACATATACATACATATGTGCACACATGCCCATACACAAGTACACGCACACATTTTTAGTATAAATAAACATCCTGTAGTGCATGAAATCACAGCATTAAATTCCTGAAAATAACAAAACGCCACTATGACTACATCACATTAAAGGTTAGTCTATATACTAATATATACATTTCCACAACAATCTGTCAACTGGTAAAGATAATGTAAACATTTGAATTAACAAATCTGTTTTTAGATATATATATATATATATTTTTTTTTTTTTTGCTAAATCATTACAGGATGTTAAGAGTTAAGAATATTGTTGTGTTGGTTATCTCTTCTCCTCTCTCTCTTCTCTCTCCCTATCCCTCCCCTCCCTTTCTCTTTGTCTCTCACTCATGATAGATAGTATAAGTTAACAATATTATCGTGTTATCTCTCTCCCTCTTGTCTCCCCTGTCTGTCTGTGTGTCAGTGATGATGGGATCATTACTAGCTGGCACCAGTGAAGCCCCAGGAGAATATTTCTTTGCTGATGGTGTCCGTCTCAAGAAATACCGAGGTATGGGATCACTTGATGCTATGGAGAAACACAAGAGTAGCCAGAGCAGGTATTTCAGGTGAGTTGATGAAGACCAATTTTTGGATTCTGCTTAAGCTTTAGCATGTTAGAAATGTTTATGAATTGCTTCCCTTGACACTGCATTATTAAGGGGAGATAACTCTATTGGCGACATAATGTGCCTGTGGTGTCCTGAAGGTTAATGTTAGAGCAATATCGATAGAATGTATTGACTGTGTGTGTGTGTGTGTGTGTGTGTGTGTGTGTGTGTGTGTGTGATCTGCTGTCATAAAAAAAACCACGAGTTTGACGACCTATCGATTTCAGAATCTGGTGCAATCGATACTTGAGCTGATCGATCACGAAACGTGTGTCACACAATATTTTGATACGCCGTTCCTACTCATTATATATTTATGGATTGGCAGTATCGGTAGAGGGTCGGACTGGATGTTTTGCAGCATAGAGTTACGGCCCTTTACGATCTGAGTTCAAATCCCGCCGAGGTTAACTTTGCCTTTCATCCTTACGAGGTCGATAAAATAAAGTACCGTTCATCACCATACTTTTAAAGAGTCCTTTCCTATCGTTTTCAAATAATTTTGAAAATTATAATGATTCTGGAAGGAATTGATAATATATGTAACTTTCTCATTAACGCCGGTGTAGGGTGGTGGATTGGCAGTATCGGTAAGGGTTGGACACCATGCTTTCTAGCATAGTTACGTCCCTTTATGGTCTGAGTTCAAATCTTGCCAAGGGTTAACTTTGCCTTTCATCCTTACGAGGTCGATAAAATGAAGAACCAGTAATGTACTGGGTAATTGCTGGCCTTGTGCCAAAAGTAGAAACAATTACGTGTGTGTGTGTGTGTGTGTGTGTGTGTGTGTGTGTACATATATGTATAAATATATATCTTAACTATAATAAAGGAAGGTCTGCGGGATTGCGTCCAGAATATATTTTTTTACCCCGTTTGTAAAATAAGTTGGATTACTTTGAATAAATAATTGTTTCTATTTTAGGCACAAGGCCAGCAAATACCCAGTACATTACTGGTACTTTATTTTATCGACCCCCGTAAGGATGAAAGGCAAAGTTAACCTCGGTGGGATTTGAACTCTGATCATAAAGGGACGTAACTCTATGCTTCAAAGCATGGCGTCCGACTCTCTACCGATACTGCCATGAATGAATATTACATAATTTATGTGCTAAATTTCGTGGCTGTTGATTAAATATATTTTATAGCTTAATCTTTAAAATTATCATATGTCAACACTTCTGGTTAGCGTCCGTTATATTATAAACACTTATAATCGTATATATTTCCGTTGCTAATTTTTTCCTAATGCAGTTTATATATAATGTCGTCTTTTTTTTAATATATCATGGATTACTGATTACAGAAGACGGTGTAACATGGGCTTTGTTCAATTTCTGTGTATATTGTCAATTACGATTTTATTTGATGTATCATATTTACATGCATATATATTTGTGTATCATATCAATATATACACTACACATGCTAGCAGAAAACCACCCGAGGATGGTTTTTCTGCTAGTATGTATAAACATGGATGTGATATTTCTGTGTTTGTTGTTCCAGTGAAAGTGATAAACTGAAGGTGGCCCAGGGAGTGTCTGGTTCAATCGTTGACAAGGGATCTATTCATAAGTTTGTCCCCTATTTAATATCTGGGGTACAACATGGTTGTCAAGATATAGGTGCTAAAAGTCTTTCTGCATTGAGGTAAGTCTTTTTCTCTCTTGTGTGTGTGTGTGTGGTGTGTGTGTGTGTGTGTGTGTGTGTGTGTGCGCCTGTCTGCCTGCGTGTGTGTTTAAAATATTTTCAACTCTGATTTAATACAATTTTACAGGTCCATGATGTATTCTGGTGAACTTAAATTTGAACGTCGCACGTCTGCGGCTCAAGTAGAAGGAGGTGTACATGGTTTGCATTCGTAAGTAACCTTCTTTTCTCTCTGTATCTCCCTTGTTAGGGCTAGGGCCCCCTATCATTAAAAAGAAAACAGTGAAGAAACCTGATATAACCTTCTAAGAGGCCAGCTAAACCTATATAGGTGTGAGCTGTGACAACAACCTAATATGAGGGTAGCTAAACCTATATAGGTGTGAGCTGTAACAACATTATAGGCCAGCTAAACCGATATAGGTGTGAGGTGTAACAACATTATAGGCCAGCTAAACCTATATAGGTGTGAGGTGTAACATTATAGGCCAGCTAAACCGATAGAGGTGTGAGGTGTAACAACATTATAGGCCAGCTAAACCTATATAGGTGTGAGGTGTAACATTATAGGCCAGCTAAACCTATATAAGTGTCAGGTGTAACATTATAGGCCAGCTAAACCTATATAGGTGTGAGCTGTAACAACATTATAGGCCAGCTAAACCGATATAGGTGTCAGGTGTAACATTATAGGCCAGCTAAACCTATATAGGTGTGAGCTTTAACAACATTATAGGCCAGCTAAACCTATATAGGTGTGAGGTGTAACATTATAGGCCAGCTAAACCGATATAGGTGTGAGCTTTAACAACATTATAGGCCAGCTAAACCTATATAGGTGTGAGCTTTAACAACATTATAGGCCAGCTAAACCTATATAGGTGTTAGCTGTGACAACATAGGGAGGCCAGTGAAACCAACACAGGTGTGAGGTGTAACAATAATATACTAAACCCACATAGGTGTGAACTGTAGCGACAACAAAATCAAACAAAGGGTGACAAAAATTGGCAGTTATTTCTGTTTAACCCTTTCCTGAGCATATTTCTAATGATATACACTCTATTTCAACTAATGAAGTATTTTAAGGGATTTACTGAAATTATTATTTTATTACTAAGATAGTAACTTAGCATATGGTTCTCATACAAAATATATGAGATTTTAGATAAATATAAAGGTAGTTTTGTATCATAGAACCAGGGGTGGTTTGGTATCAAAAGGGTTAATATTCTCTTGTGAATTTATGTGTCTTCCCCCATCATTTCCTTTGCAGTTGTGTGCGAAGTGTTGAACAACATGTTCCTATGTTACACGTGGAGTCGGTGACCACCTGATCAACAACTGTTTTTGGTAGGCCTATCTACCACTACTAATGCTATTACTACTACTATTGCTACTGCTACTATTACTACCTGGTCTTCGACACTCCTCCTCCTTCCATTACTATTGTTGTTATTGTTGCTGTTGTCATCGTTGTGGCTTTTTTAGTTTTACACTATTCAGTTGAGTGTGTGAACTTGCGTGGCTTAGTGGTTAGGGTGTTGGCCTCACAAGTTTTATTTCCAGACTGGTCGGTATGTTGAGTCATTGAGCCCTTTGACTCATGATCATAGGGTTGTGAGTTCAATCCTTGTACCCGGCAATGGTTCCAGTTCACTCAGCTGGCAAATATAAATTGTGACAACACTGGTGCCAAACTGTACTGGCCTTTTTTTCTTTGGACATCATATATATATAGTGTATATATTATCACTATTTAACGTCCCTTTTTTTTTTTTTTTTTTTTTTTTTTTTTTTTTTCCATGCTTGCATGGGTCAGACGGGTTATCTGTGTCGAGAGACAAGTCTGGCTCGGATTGGGCTGGGGTTTTTACAACCGGATGCCCTTCCTAACACCAACCACATTTATTACAGTGTGGGATATATTGCATAAATATAGTGTATACGATTTGCGACAACACTGGTTCCAAGCTGTACAAGCCTTGACCTTTCCCTTGGACAATATCAATGTCTTGGAGAGGCTGGCATGGTTGGGTGACTTCTGATCTTTCATAAAACACCTGTGACTAGATTTGAAACTTGAAGAACATTCCAGGTGTAAAGCTGTGGTCAGTCCTGGCTGAAGTGGGAAGGGCCATGTATGTTAGTGTTGAGTTGAATGTTGGTCTTTGTAGTTGCTGCCATGTAGTGACCTTCATCCATTTCCAGACCTGTCTCAGTCAATCTGTTTCAGCAGTAGTTGGATGGTAGCTGTGTTTATTTAGTTTACTTTAGTCATGGCTTAGGCCATGTTGGAGCACTGCCTTAAAGTGTTGTAAAAAAGTGTGTATGTCACCATCTTTTTTCTCATGCACTAATATTTACATTTTTCTTTAGTCTGTGATACAGGGAGGTCCAATTGATAGCTTATTGGTCACCAAATATAATCCATTGAAAACTTTATCTCGCTATTTATATCCTGGTTATTTAGTTGTTTAACACTCATCTCTGAGTAGACCAATGATTAAAGTTTCAGATGTGATCATTACACACACACTATATAATATATTATTTTACTATTTAGTCAGGTAAGGAAGGATGGTGCCCATGATACTGTTACTTGGCAGAATCAGTAGAGCGTTGGACAAAATGCTTTTCAGTATTTAGTTACAGCTGTACATTCTGGGGTCACATCCTGCCATAGTGAACTTTGCCTTTGGTACCAGTAAAGTACTGGGATTGATAGAATTGACTTTCCCCTTCTCTACAAATTACTAACCTTGTGCTTAATTTAAAACGCATTACTAAATAGAATATTTAAATTAACATCCTGCAATGATTTAGCAGAAAATACCTAAAAATAAGTAATTCAAATGTTTATAGTATATAAACTAGTGGACAGATAGTTTTAAAAATTGCTGTATTAGAGTAGACTCTAATGTTGAATGTGATAGCCATCATATTATTTTATGCTTTTCAAGAATGTCTTCCTAATGTGGTACCAGATGTTAAGAGTTAGATTGAAACTAAGTTTCTCTTGTATTTGGTGGCATATATGACCCCCTGCCCCATCCCACCTAATTTCAGTAGGGGATTTTAAGAAAAGCATTAACTCCCCATATATGTCGACTTAACATACAAGACCTAGGTGGTATATTTTTAGAACTATTTTCTATATGCTATCAAATACAGTAACAAAAATGAAATCTAATATGTTGAAGTGTTTTCTGTCAGATTACACACCCTGCAGTTTATTTTATTTTGCCATGGTCATACTGGAGCCACACTTCACCCTTTTCTTCTCATTTTTTATTTCTTTTCAGCTATGAAAAACGGCTATTTTAATACCGAGATGAGTTTCACAATCTGCTCAAATATTAAAAAGAAAAAAAATTTTTTTTTTTTTTTTTTTTTTTTCCATTGGTCATTATTTCCACACAGTTTCCAGTCGACCACAGACCACTACTATTATTATTAAATATCTGATTTTATGTTGGCTGCAGTGTAATAAATGGGACCTCCTTTGCAGTCAACAAAGCCAATTTTAATATCAAACTCATTAAAAAAAAATATTTTAAAAATGAAATTTAAAATAAAAAAACTGTAAATCATTTAATTTTAATATTTTTTTTCTTAGGATTTTAACTTCTCAAATTTATTTAGACAATTAATTCCTCTTTTCCTTTTTTGTCATTGTACAAAATCGTGTGTGTGTGTGTGTGTATATATATATATATACACACACACACATTTGTGTGTGTGTGTATATATATATACACACACACACATTTGTTTGTGTATATATATATATATGCATGTATATATATTAATTCTGATCATTGTGTAGTGTTGTGATATGGGGTTGGGACTTAATGAAATGGTTGTGGAATTATTGGTAGTCAGCTACAATATCTTGTAGTATTTGTTCCAGGTCTGGTCTGAGTTCAAATCCTGTCATTTGTCTTTCATTATTTTGGGGATAGGGTTGGGGTGTTACAGTATCAGCTAGCCCATGGCAATGGATTGGCAGAAATGTTAGTGTTAGTTGAGATACTTAGTGGTATCTATTCTGGCTTTCATAGTTCAGCCACACAAATGACCATGGGAGACCCCCCCCCCCCCCCCCATGGCTGTAGGAGGATTGTGGCCATCTTTAACTGCAGTTGAATAATACACACTTGTATGCTGGACCTCTGGGTTATGACAAAGTGCTTGTGAAATTATCATACAAGTGGTTAAACATTCTATAGACATGTGTACCCATAACAGATCTAGTGTCAAGCCAGTTCCTCACTAGTTTTCAGTATTCATTTCCTATTGATATTTCAGTCTCTTCCCTCCTTTCCCCAAAGTTATCCTGTTTAATGCATAATCATTCAAACCAATTTATTAAAGAGCAAGCAGCAGATCTCTCTACATTCATGTGTGCCAAACATAAAATGGTTATCATTCATCATTATTGTTATCAAGACAAAAATATTCATTGAATAAAAATTTCAAAAATTGATTTCTTCAGCATTCCTTTTTACTTTTCCCACTGCTCTTTAAGTTTTCTTTTTTGAATTTTTAGAATTTTCAAGATTTGAAAACTATGCCAACCAACAGGTCCTCATGTAAAAAAGGCTTGGCTAGGTGGTGCTATTAAATTTGACATGGTCTGGGCCAATACTGGCTGAAACTGATTGAAGCTATATATATATATATATAGTGTTGAGCATAAATAATTAAATATGTATTGAAAACAAGTAAATGATTTAAAAGAATTCTTGTCTTTATATTGTTTATATATGATACTGGGTGCATTTACTCATAATACTAACACTTGAAGTTGTCATGCCCTCATCTAGACTGTGTGTGTGTACTGTATACAGATGGTGTCAGAGAGGAAGAGATCAGAAACATGTAGAAAGTTATACAGGAACTTTAACCCTTTAGCATTTACATTATCTATGCTGACGATCTGGTTCTTATAGCAGAATCAGTAGAGGAGCTAGAGAATAAATTCTGGCTATGGAAACAGCAGTTGGAATCAAGGACTGAGAGTGAACATAGCTAAAACAGAAGGGTTGATAAGTAGAAAAGAGGACAAAACTCTGATTCCATCAGGGAAATGGCCATGTTCAATATGCAGAAAAGGAACTGGCATAAATTCTATAAAATGCAGAGGGTTAACAGGTATGGAGAAATACGTATGCAGTAGATGTACAGGAAATTTGACACACATTTTTCAAATGCAGGTGGGTGATAGCATGGGAGGGTGTTCCGAGACCATAGTATCTAGAATGACGGGTTGGAAGAAGTTTAGGGAGCTGCTGACGAAGAGCCAGTTATATGATGCCAGTGAGACGGGCTGGATGTGTTGAGAGGGATAAATTGTGTGCGGCAGATGAGACTATGGTGGTATGGACATGTGATGTGCATGGAGGAAGGAAGACCACGAAAAACATGGGCGGCGATGACGTGGAGAGATGCTGTGCTGAATAGCACCCGTCACACGATGATGTTTACTATTACATTTTCATATTTATTTTGAGAACAATACCTTAACATCAGTATGAGGTGAGAGAATTCTGGCCAGATTAATAGAAAAAATAACAAAATAACATTTCAGTATGAAATTAATTTAATTTAAAAAAAAAAAACTAAAGGAAAAAAAAAACAAAACAAATCCCTTGATATTATCTGGAGAGAGAGGGGGGCAGATATATTTATATATGTCTAGAGAGATTCATGTTATATTTTAACATACAGATAATATCTCTACATATATATGCACCCAGGGTATAAACAGAAGCATCATCATTGAGATAATAGGCTAACAATAATTTCATAGTTTTCAAACACATTGTTGTTATTCCTAGTTAGAATAACTTTTCACTTTACACACATGGCTTTTTTTAAAAGAATTTACAATGAGAATGGTGGGAAGTGGGGGGGGGGGGGGGGGGGGGGGGAGAATGAAGTAAATGTCCATTTTTTTATATATATATACACACATGTATATATATTTTCTTTTATTGATTTCAGATATAGACTGCAGCTATGCTGGGGGTACCACTAAAAAAGGGATTTAGTCATATCAACCCCCCAGTGTTTATTACCCTACATATTTTATTTCTTTTTGTTGAACTAATAATTCACAGAACAAACACGAGCTTCTACACAATTTCTGTCAACCAAATTCCATTCACAAGGAATTGGTCACTAAGAGGCTGCAGTAAGACTGAACACGAAGCCATGTGGTTATGAAGTAAACATCTCAACTACATGGCTGTGCCTCTACCTTATATATATATATATATCCGATTTTCTCGTGTGTGTTGGAGAGAGGGGCTTGGGTGTAGTTGTGATTAAATTCAAATTAATTATAAAATGTTTTCAAAATTTAAAAAATAAACAGAAAACAAGAAAACATTTGTTTTATGTTATTAATATGGTGGTTGTTTGAACTCATTTGGAAAGCTAGAAAGGTTGTTGTTGGGGTTGAAAACAACAAGTCTGTTTTACTCAACAATGTTTTGGGTTCTTGCAGTGAGAAATAATAGTAATTGGTTTAGTTTTAACACATGTTCTCAGGTTATGTCACTTGTCAGAATATATATATACACACACTCGCATACATATGTGCATGTGTATGTTCAATCATCCCACTCATCATCTAAATTTTCATCATCCTCGCTGTCTTCCTCATCACTTTCACCATCTGAAATAGAAACAAGACAAATTATCAACATCATTGGAAAAAGATTAGCAGTCAT
>OZ024756.1:26084451-26134451 GCA_964016885.1 Eledone cirrhosa
TTTAGGTTTTCTAAAAGAATGAAGATGGGAATTAAATCTTGCTTTGAAACTATTTGAGGTAGCTTCTATGCAAAGTTTAGACTGTCGAGAGGTGTTAACTGTGCATATTTAATAATTATATAGTAGGTATAACATCTCTATAACAACTGAAACATTAAAATATATATATATATATTCACTCCGTATAATTTCATGGTTCCTGATATAATGTTAGGTCTGCAGTAAATATCTTTCAATTTTAACCTTGTTAAATTTGATGGATTGTTCTTACAAACTATGAATACTGCTTTGATAAAACTGTATAACATCCAATTCATTACTGGAAAGTTACTACTCTTCCAAATAACTTTTAAATATTGTAATACAACTGACACCATATTATTTGACCTACAATTTAATTAGATAAGTGATATATGTTATCAGCTTTTCTTGAATGATTTGTATTGATATTGTATTAATCGTTTTGGATTTTGATTAAACTCCGATGACTCCTATAGTTAATGCTAACTAATAGTAAATTGTTAAATAGAATTTTTTGCTGTCTTTGGTTTATTACTATGAGAAGAAACAATTGTCAGTGATTAAATGCCTTGAACTTGTAATTTTTGGTTTATAAGCACATTGTAACTATCTATCTATCTATATCTATCTATATATATGGATGTACATATATAGATATACAAATGTTTATGTATATACGTAACCATCTATCTATCTATCTATATATATATCTATCTATATATATGGATGTACATATATAGATATACAAATGTTTATGTATATATGTAACCATCTATCTATATATATATATATATGGATGTACATATATAGATATACAAATGTTTATGTATATACGTAACCATCTATCTATCTATCTATCTATCTATCTATATATATATATATATATATATATATATATATATATATATATATATATATATATATATATATATATATATATATATATATATGGATGTACATTTATAGATATACAAATGTTTATGTATATACGTAACCATCTATCTATCTATCTATCTATCTATATATATATATATATGGATGTACATTTATAGATATACAAATGTTTATGTATATACGTAACCATCTATCTATATATATATATGGATGTACATATATAGCTATACAAATGTTTATGTATATACGTAACCATCTATCTATCTATCTATATATATCTATATCTATATATATGGATGTACATATATAGCTATACAAATGTTTATGTATATACGTAACCATCTATCTATATATATATATGGATGTACATATATAGCTATACAAATGTTTATGTATATACGTAACCATCCATCTATCTATACGCGAATGCAATAGTAACACTTTGTCACAACCTTATGACTGAGGACAGAATAAGATACATCAGAAAGAAAAAATATAGGGAAACACAAACATCAATTAATTGCATTAAAGCGTATTAGAAATATGGTCACAAAGGGGTTAAGCAGATAGGGTACATAACTAATTTTCTCAGATCCATTCGGATTGCACTTACTTTTAGGTCAAGGGTTAAAATAGAAGAATGTAGAAAAGGATGTTTAGTAAAGTAGGGTGGGAGTAGTTGATTCCATATAATATTTGAAAGTCAATGAAATACAGTGGTTAGTACATGACACCATGACCAATATGGGTTCATATAAAAAACAATATATCAAGCTGGTGTTTGGAACATAAATTAATGAAAGTCCTTACATAAAATTATGATCGAAGGTCCTTTTTTTCTTAGATAAATATAAACACTTTAAAACAAATAGTTTTGTATCATAAAACCAAGGCTGGTTTCAGGGTTGTTAGTATCAAAAGGGTCAACATTATTCTACTTTTTGATCATGCTCACATAGTACACACACTGCACAGAGAATGCATATTACAAAGAGTACATATGCAGTATATAGTAGTAGAGTACACACACACACACTATATATATATATATATATATAATTAATTTATAACTCTATAAAGTTAACTGTCTCTAATACGTGAACTTTGAAAAGCCAGAATAAATACCACAAAGTATCTCAACCAACACTAACATTTCTGCCAATCCACTGCCATGGGCTGGCTGATAATTTATCACCCTTCAACTTGTCCCCTTATTTCTAAGAAGAATTCCCCTCCTGATGAAGGAACTTGAATTTTTCCAATATCTTGGAATTCCTGATGATGTACCTTGAGTTTCAGAAACCATGGTTGGGGTATTATATAAGTTAAAGCTGACTTTTTTTAGCTGATTTGGTTTAAGTTCAATTTATTATATATATATGTAGGTGAGTAATATTGTAGAACAATAAAACTATGCATATATCAGATAAGTAGCACTCAACATTTGACAGCGTTCCTGATCAAAAGTCTCTCTCTCTCTTCCTTCTTTCTTTTTTTTCCTCTTCTCTTTCCTTTTTCTCCTCCTTCTTTCCTTTTCTTCTACTTTCCTATCTTTTTCTTACTCTTATATTTCTGTCATATGCAGACTTTGCACTTTCCTGTTGACAAGTGTTTTTAGGCCTCATATCATGTTACCTTATTTTATCTGATGAGAACACAATTTTTGTCCCAGGATGATGATGTTTTCGAAATGCGCATAATAAATGGAACTTTTATGCGCATAATATATGGAACTTTTTTAAGCATCTTTTAATTTCTTCTTTTATATATATATATATAGTAATAATAATAAATTTGAAGACTAAAATCCAAAGAGGGCTCGATAAGGATAAATATATATAAGATATATAAGAGCCGTAGAGCAAATATTTATTAAAATAACAGATTAAAGTTTAAGCAAAGAATCGCTGCTTTTACCCTTAACGGGATCTTCTGAAACTAAAAAGTCAATCTGTGAACGCAGAAGTAAATATTTAAAAAAACGTTGCAACCGAAGGAAGAAGACAATACTTTGGTTCGTGGAAACAACTTTAATCTGTTATTTTAATATATATATAGATAGATAGATAGATAGAACCAGCTTGTATTAATTTAATTCAATCATTCCTTCAGTTATAACCCACATTTGTGTTGCTTTCGATTGTAACAATTTTCCTGTCCCATATCAGTGTGTAGATATTCCTTCTTTTTATTTTTTTGCCCAACGCCTGTTGTTTTTTTCATTCCGAAATAGCTATCCATAGATACTATTAATGCACTGGTGGTGAACAGTCATGTCTTATAAAGCATCTCAATCAACTATAATGATCCCAAGAAGTCAGCCAATGTGTGGTCCATGTGCTTGTCTCCTCTGAGTTTTCTATTTCCTATATTTCACCCATGTGTTTTTTTAATGATATATATATATATATATATATATAAACGATGATGATGATATATATCTATATATATTGTAAATAGTTAGTGCCTGAGCTCAGCTGTTGGACTAACTATTTACAATATATGCACTCTACTTTCCCAAGTATTGAGTACTTAGCTGAACGTGGTTTTACTAGTTTAAACTGGTAACTCCCAATTTATCTACATAGAAACAGTATGTATTATATCTTGTTCCATTTCTCTTAGACTTGAAGACTATGGCAGTTCTTGAATCATTGGTAATTCCAATAGTGGTTCTGCCCCATACAAAACGATGGTAGGGAGATCTTATATAAGCGAAGTTAAACAAAAAAATGTTTCTGTCTATTTTGTTTATAGAGTAATTAGAGTTTTTCTCATTTAATTTTAATATATAATATTGCTTCTTTGAGAGATCTCTTTCATTGAGATGGTTGGGTATTAGTGACTGATTAACCTTTAATTAATATATGGCCTCAGCCGGATGGCTGAAACAGGTAAAAGAGTAAAAGAGTATATATATATATATATATATATATATATATATATATATAGTGTATGCACATTTTTTTATATTATACAACATAGTAGCAAGAATGATTGGAAAGTGAAATCAAGGCAAAAAAAGGGAGGGGTGGATCTGTTGAGAATTTTAGGTGATGGAAGGAAATGATGGATTACAAGTCTGTTGACTTTAATATGTTATAGCAAGGGAATGATATAATAAAGAATTTAACCCTTTTACTCTAATATATATACTATTGTATTTTCAGGGTAAACACTTTATCTCACATAATATCGAATCTACGAGATGTTGATATTATTTATTTTGAGACCAATACCTTATCATAAGTATGAGCAACTGATTACAGCCGGTTTGAACAGAAAGAAGTGAGAGAATTCTGGCCGGTTTAAATGTTAAAGGTTTAAACTCAACATTTAGCAATAAACTCTGTTGAACTTGATAATACAGTAAGCAAATGGTTACGTGGAAAACAGTGATACCACAATAGGGTAGTACAGTGGTTCCTAAAAGAGCACACAGTACCCCTAAGGAACCTACAGAAGTAGTAGTAGTGTTACTTCTGGTGTCCATCAGCTAAGTTCAAAATTTCAAGTACTTTGTTACAAACCTAATATACTAGAATTTTTTTCCATACGCTGGAGACCCAAGATGACTTGGGATGAGGTGATAAAAGCCGACCTTACCCAACTACACCTCTCAAAGTCAATGACACACGACCGTGACTTCTGGCGTCACGCAGTAATACAGGGTACCCGACCTCCCATGGGTACATGCTGAAGCATATAAACAATATGCCCCCACTCCCCCCACCGCAAGGTGGTCGTGGAGGTGCCACGGCAAAAAAGGACCCAGCCCACACTGTAAAGTGGACGTGTAGGCGCCACGAAAAAGCACCAAGCACTCACTGTAAATGAGGTTGGTGTTAGGAAAGGCATCCAGCTGTAGAAATCAAGCCAGATCAGTTCCTGTATGAGCAAGGCATGGTCAGCCGACCAGACACTGCCCACAACAGGACAACCCGTCTAACCCATGCTAGCGTGGAAGAACGGACGTAAAACGGTGATGATGATGACGCTGATGTGTATGTGCATATGAATATATAAACGTGTAAACATAGACACGCTTAGAAAAATACGTACACACAGACATACATTCCCATAAATTGATGGAGGCAGTAGATGTAAAGAGAGAGTAGTATGAGGTAGTTAAACTACTTCTCTCTTTTTACGTGTTGTGACAGAATCTCAGAAATTTATAGATAGATACACACTATTAGGGATCTAGTTCTTCTCTAAATATAAACGTTTCTATCTTTTGATTGTTATTCTCACAGTTGTAAGAACAAAATATTTTACTTCTTACATGATATTTCACCTATGCGACCGACTCATATATTTCATTTCATTTTTCATTTCATTTTACGTCCACTTTTTCCCTGCCTGCAAGGGTGGGACGGGAACTGATTCTGGCTTGATTTCTACAGCTGGATGCCCTTCCTAACACCAACCTCATTTACAGTGAGTGCTGGGTGCTTTTTTGCCATGGCACCTTCACGACCACTTTGCAGTGGAATGATAGGGAACTCAGTCCCTATCATCTCATTTCCACAGCTGAGTAAACTGGAGCAATGTGAAATAAAGTGTCTTGCTCAAGGAAACAACACATCACCCGGTCTGAGAATTGAACTCACAACCTTCCGATTGCAAGCCCAATGCTCTAACCACTAAGCCATGTGCCTCCATTGTGTGTGTATATTATATATATATATATGTGTGTATATATATATTTATATATATATATATATATATTTGTGTATATATATATAAAAAAAAACCCAAAAACAAACAAAATATAGCTGAACCAAGAAGATCAATTTAAAGTTAAACACACCAATAATAATAATAATAACAACAACAACAATATACTAGGCTACATGTATATGTAGTGAAGAGTATAGGGTGAGAGTGTGACATAGAGACACATCAAGTGTCAGTTTTGGTTCTGAGCAAAGGTGAAACAGTTGAATTATATCTGAAGTAGTTTTAAACTACAAACACAACAACAACAACTACCTACAACAACAACTACTATTAAATCAGTAACAACAACAACAATGGCAACACTAAAATCAAACAGCAAAGACTTTTTTAAAAATCAAATCAAAACTAGCAAACATTAGAGTATATTTAATGTAGTTAGTCCACACTCAGTCCTTTATTCATCAATTAGTCAATACTTTAGTCCCCTAAGGATTAAATATTAATACTTTGCTCCCTTAATTTTTAAATATTAATTTAGTCCCCTAATGGAGTTTGTTAATAATTTAATCCCCCAATCATGTATAGTTAGACAATAATTTAGTTCCCTGATCATGCCTTAATCCTTTAAAACTGAATTAAAAAAAAACACATTTTGCCTAGCTACTAGATTTGTGATACAGTAAAATGTTAGAGTTTTCTATTAAATTATCATTATGGGCACCATGCTTTGCAGCAAAGAGTTACGGCCCTTTATCGTATGAGTTCAAATCCCGTCGAGGTTAACTTTGCCTTTCATCCTTACGGGTTCGATAAAATAAAGTACCAGTAATGCACTGGGTAATTGCTGGCCTTGTGCCAAAAGTAGAAACAATTATTTCATTTATTGATTTTGTTTCATAGTTAAGGCTTTTTAATCCTTTTGATACCAACCAATTCCCAAAATTGCTTCTGCTTCAATGGAACAAAACCATCCATTTTAAATAGTTCCTAATTAAATTAAAATCTTCCAACATAATTTCATTTAAGAATCATGTTATGTTACAAATACTGTCTTAATAATGAAATAATTTTAGTAAATCCCTTCTTCAATTTCTTCACTAATTAATTCAAATACAGTGTATTTTATTAGAAATATCCTTCCATCAACACAAGTAAATGAACTCTTTCTTTGCCTCACACATTATCCCCCTCCCTTAAACATTCTTCTCTCTCTTTTCTTCCTCACACCGCTACTATTATCTCTCCCATTAAAACTCTTTTGCCCTTCCTCCATCTCTGTCTGATATTATAGAGAAAAATAAATAGAAAATCAATAAAACAACTTCACAGACAACATGCTGTGTGCAAACAGGGTACCAATGTATGTATGTGTGTGTGTGTGTGTGTGTGTGGAAACAAGGGAGAAACAAGGGCAAAGAGGTGGGGATTAGTAAAACTGGCAGAGTTGTTAAAAGAAAGTTGAAACTTACCGATGGGGGGAGGAAGTCCAATAAAGTGGAGAGCATGAAGATTTGAGGATGACAAAAGAGAGAAATAGCAGAGAATATGTTGACAGTGTGATCATGTCAAAATGTGAAAAAAAAAAAAAAAGCAGAATGTTGACAATGTAACTATCAACTGTGTAAAAAATAATAGAGAATGTGTTGATACTGTGGACATGTCAACTGTGTCAGAAGTAGCAGAGAGTATGTTGACAGTGTGATCATGTCAAAATGTGAAAAAAAAACAAAACAAAAAAAACAGAATGTTGACAATGTAACCATAACCATGTCAACTGCATCAAGTAGAAGAGAGTATGTTGACAGTGTGATTATGTCAAAATGTGAAAAAGAAATAGCAGACTGTTGACAATGTGACCGTGTTAACTGTGTAAAAAATAATAGAGAATATGTTGATACTGTGGACATGTCAACTGTGTCAGCACTAGCAGAGAGTATGTTGACAGTGTAATTATGTCAATAATGTCAGAAATAGCAGGGAGTATGCTGATAATGTCAATATGCCACACATCAAATAGTCAACAAAAAACATTTATTCCTGTTTGTGACAGAACATGGTTACATTCTAAGGATCTCAGAGCAACACCAGTTACAAAGCCTATGGAAACTTTTCTGTTAGGTTACATTACCACTGGAGTACTGTGACATTTTCAGTTTGTTTTAATCAGAGTAGGTCATTGTAGGAGAAACAATACGTGGAAGTATGTTTAAATATCCAATTTATAAGACCATTATTATTCTAAAGAAGAATGTTTATATACTTATATATGTATATATAACATTTAATATAGAAATGGCTTCAATAGGACTAGAACTGTTTCATTCAAAAGAAATCATCAGGAAAGTACTTCACTTACTGTGGTTACCACCGATGGAACCTGGGTCTCATATATATATCCAGGGAGTGTCATAACTACAACAGAGATCCGATGAGCTTTTGATTCCAGAGTCGATACAGATCGAACCTTGAGCTGATCAATAGTGAAACGCGCATCACCAATCAATAAACATAATGAAGGCATAACAAATCGTCCTTGTATTATTATATTTATAGAACCATCTCAAATAAGCACTTTAAATTAAAGAACTTCACTAGTGTATCCCTAGAGGCAAACGATTTTTGTCAAGAAATATAAATTCTTAGGGCTTAACAAATTCTTTTATCCCCTAACTGCAGTTTCACAAGTTAAAATAATAAAATCAACCATCTCAATTAATTAAGATGGCTAATTATTGCAAGAAATTACTTGATCATCAGAGAGGAAATTTCTGTTCCTAAAATTAAGAGGGATAAGATATATTCACCTGTGAGTTATATTCTAAGTGATATTATTTATTGAGATGTAATGTATATTACTGACTAAATTTTAATTATATATATATATATATATATATATAGTATATTTTAAATTTCATATACCTAACATGTATGCACAACCTTAGGTTTCAGGGTCCAATAATGGCCACCACTCTATAGCGGAGGAACTGTTTTAAAACTGGCTTCTCATTGGGCAAAGGTGCCCAATGAGAGGCTAGTTTTAAAATGGATCCTCCACTATACAGTGGCGGCCATAACTGGACTCCAAAACATAAGGTTGTGCATACATGTTAGGTGTATGAAATTTTAAATATATTAAATAACCTCTCTTGCAATAGATTGAGCATTGTTTTCCTCTGCCTTATATTTATGGACATCCTGCATACATATATGTGTGTATATAATATATATATATTAGAAATATAAGCTTTCACTGTATTTTTGACTAAAGAAATTTTTAGCCTGATAGTGGGGTTTAGAACCCTCAGAGAAATGGAAAAAGATGAGTATTGACGTACATGTACTCATCTTTTTCCATTCCTCTGAGGGTTCTAAACCCCACTATCAGGCTAAAAATTTCTTTAGTAAAAAATATGGTGAAAGCTTATATTTCTAATTTCAAACTCGCTCACTGTTTCAAAACATACTTACATATATATATATATGTAAGTATATATATATATGTAAGTATATATATATATATATATATATATATATACACACACACACATACACATATATATATGTTGTTCTACTTTGTATTGTTGCTTGAAAATACAAATTCGGTGGAGAAAGTTTGTTAAATAAATAAATAAACTTAAACTAGGAAAGAGGAGAAGATGAGTGTCTACTTACGTCTACTGTTTTACATTCAGGGTCCCAGCCTAAATGTTTAATATGCCTGATGAGAAAACAGAGAGAAGCAAAGAGACAATGATAAAATGAAAGCCATATATATACAATGTAGGGCTATATTTTACACATACACAACTTCCTTCCTTATCCTTGTCCTTTCTATAACAGAATCTGAAATAACTAGTTGTTTGAAGATCAACGAAGGTTAAAAAAAGAAAAGAGTGGATCATCAGATCATACCAAGAAAACAATGTTTCTATTGGTCTTTCCATTGTTGATACTATCTGTCAGTCACAACTCCTGACAGAAGAAAGCATGATTTGAACTCAGAACACACAGAGTCGGGTCAGATTAGATCAGGTAATTCAAGGCATCTCAGCCAACTCTTCAACAACCATCTCCATCCTACCAACCAATGCATTATTTACCAAGTTAGCAAATAAAAACAAAATGAAATATTTCTCTACATACATGCTCAGTATTCTAATCTATTAATATAACCACTAACTATTATAACCAGCAATATCTGAAAGAAATGGAGCTGTAATGAACCAAAGTTTGTCTCAGAATCAGTAGAGCATCAAACAAAATGCCATATAGCGTTCATTTCAGCTTTCCTGTGTTTTAAGTTCAAACCCTGTTCAAGTCAACTTTGCCTTTCATACTTCCAGGGTTCATACAATAAAGTACCAGATGTAACTGACTTCCCTTCCTCACCAAAATTGTAGGCCTTGTGCCTAAATCAGAAAGCATTATTATTATTATTATTATTATTACTAGAAGGGTAGTGGATTGACAAAATTGTTAGAATGGTGGACAAAATGCTTTCCACCATTTGTTTCTGCTCAAATTCCGCTAATGTCAACTTTGCCTTTCATTCTTAATACCAGTAATGCAGTAGGGTCGATTTAATCGACCTTCCGCTCCCCTAAAATTGCTGGCCTTGTGCCTAAATTAGAAACCCTTATTATTATTATTATTATTATTGATATTTTTATCATCACCAGGATCTGCTTTATTCTTCTGTGGTTGTTCCCAACAAAAATATGTGAACTCCCACCCCACTCACCGTGCCAATGTTAGCCCTCAATATAAAGAACTTTGGTAACAATCCAAGAAAATTAGCTTCAAGAACTCACCGGAAATTTGTAGGTTGGCCAATGTCTTGTTTTGTTAAACGTGATTTCTTTTTTTCTTTCTTTATTGTAGACTTCTTGAGTGTACCAAGTTGTGTAGGACCTGGAAAACATGGACAAATATACTCTATATACATATATTTATTATTAGTACAGATTAAAAGTTTAACCCTTTAATGTTCAAACTGGCCAAAACCGGCCAGAATTCTCTACCTCTTTCTGTTGAAACTGGCTGTAACTGGTCGCTGAAACTGATGTTAAGGTATTGTTCTCAAAATAAATACTTTCAAAATCTCATAGATTCGATATTATGTGAGATAATTATGCGAGCTAAAGCCTTCACCATGAAAATATAATAGTATATATAGAGTAATGTGAATACTAAAGGGTTAAGCAAATAATTTCTGCTTTCACCACCCAGAGTGGGATCATCATATTGCTACTATATATCATCGTTTTTACATCTGCTTTTCCAAGCTTGCACAGGTTCTTCTTAGCATGGCATCTCTCCACACGTTGCAATCTTTTGTCATCTCCTCTGAATCTCAGTAATTTGAGGTCAGCTCTCACAACCTCTACCCAAGTCTTTCTTGGGCTACCTCTACTGCAGCTTCCTTCCACCGACATTTTCTGTCACTTCTTCACCCAACGATCATTGCCCATGCGCATCACGTACAAACCAACGCAGTCTTCTTTCCTGCACACCACCTCGGATTCCTCTTTAACCCAGCTTCTCACTCAACTCGTCCATGTTCTGCCTTTCTCTCACATTTACATTGCACATCCAACGGAGCATGGGTGCTTCATTTCTCTCCCATTTTTGGCTTGGTTTCTACGGTTGGTTGCCCTTTCTATACTTCCTCAAAAGGTCTCTTACACACACTCCCTCAAAAGCTTTGTTACAACCAGTCGAAAAATAGTATTTTACCAACACTTTCCTTAAGGGCTCACTCACTAACACCTTCCTTAAAGGGTTTCTCACCAACACCTCACTGGAAAAAGTCCCTTACCCCTTCCTCCAAATAAATACCTCTTACCTCCAGTATCCATGGGTTTCTGTATAGGTGCTTTATTTGAAGTCATGTTGTTCTGAGTTATGTTAGTTTGCTGGTTACGTTGAGAATTCTGTTGGTTTCTCCGTTCTGTCAGGATAAATAACAAAAGACAACTACTATATGTTGTACTGGCTACAAACCATTATACACAGAGCAAGAGATAATTTTGTTTATATCAATAAGTACCAGTTACTTGAAATACGAGTATCCTTTAGTGGCTGATCACACAGACAGACATACACATACATATATAAATATAGATATGGCCTGGAGAAGGATGGGCTCTGCCCAAGAAACACTGTATGTCAGTATGTTGACCCTACAACTCTATCAGGAGTTATAAGACCATATTATATATATTTGAAAACATGGGAATCTCAAATGCAGAAAATAACTGTAACAACAGTTGATTGCTATAAATAGTAGCTTAAAAAATTGAATAAAATATCCCTAGAGACAGAAAAAAGTTACAAGCACTGCTATGGCTGTTGGCCACCCACTCAAGGGGTATTTTATTTGATTTTCTAAGCTATGTTTTATAGTGATTGCCTGTTGTTACAGATATTTTCTACATTTGGGATTCCCAAATTTTCAAATTTCAAAACACCTAAGTACTTTGATAATTCATAATATCACTGTTGTTTTCATCATCATCATCATTGTTTAATGCCTGCTTGCCCTGCTAGCTAGGGTTGAACATGTGGACACAGACCATGTGCATTTTAATGGGAAGTTGTCCTGTGACACAACTGAAGAGTCCTTTCAACCCTTTTGGCATGGTTTCTACAGTGGGGTGCCCTTCTTATCACCAACCACCTTACAGATAGTATGGCAGCAGATGGTATTATCCTGTAATCAAGGGCAAAAGATGGTATCATTCTGAAACCAAGACAACAGATGGTATCCTGTAACCAAAGCAACAGTTGACAGACACCTTTCCCATTTATATTTCAACCAGCAACTCACCTTCCTTCTTCATCTGTCTTTCCAATATTTTACTGTTAACTGTCTGTATAAACCTGGCAGCCTCATCTTCATTAGCAAAGTTGATGCCTGCCTGGCTCGCCTGCAAATATATAACACATATATACATATATTCATATGCGCACACACACACACACACACACACACACACACACACTATATATATATATATGTGCAACCGATAGAAAGTATTAGCAATTGGAAAGACCAACGGAAACATTATTTCCTCAGTCCAATTTGACGAAAAGTCGATATATATATATATATATATATGTGTAAAATGTAAACAGAAATGACAACACGTTCGGTACAGTATATGGAAGGGATATATTAGGTTAACTCTTGATATAGCAGGAAGAGGGTCTTAACGTTTCGGACTCTAGTCCTTCAGCAGAAGAGAGAATGAGAAATAAGATAGATTGAGGGGACGGGCAGGTTGGAATTGGAAAAAATGTCTTTAGATAAAAATAACAGGTCCATTCATGTTGACATCTCTTGCAAAACTGACTAACTACATGCTTTTTTCACTGTTTTCTTTCTTTCTTTACACATACACACACACAACTACCCATCAATCATCCAATCTTCAGACCTACCCACACTACTGCCAAACTTACCTCAGCTTCAAATGTGTGGAAGAATTTTCGAGGGTTCTTATATTTCAGCTGGTTGTACATCTCCTGTTCCCATAGTAACTGTTGCCGCTGAAGAAAGACAAAAAGTTGGTGACAAAGTGGAAACATTTATTTGAGAATAAAACATACAAAATTAAAAAACAAAAAAAGATATTTTAATTATAAGTTAGTCAACAAAGAATGAACTAAACTCATGAACTTTAACACTTTTGGGACTGTATTTCTAATGAAATACACTATTTCAATTAAATAATAAAGAACTTTGAAGGGTTTAATAAAACTATTAGCGTATATACGTGGATATAAGCCAACCCCAACCCCATTTTATGCCAGAGAAATGAGCAAAATTCCAACCCTGTTTACAAGCAGAGGCAGCTAATCAATACATGTTTAGATGACCTGGTTTTGAAATTCTCATGAGTATGAAATATATTTGTGAAGTTTTGATATTTAATGTCTTTTTTTTTTCTATGTGTGCATAGGTTGGACAGGTCCTTTCTAGCACAGCCTGCCTCCACTTGTAGCATTTCTTTATTGTCTCTTCTCTGAGGTAACTAATCTAATTTGTTTCAGAACACCTTATTTGTTACCACATCAAGTAAAAAAAGGAAACTTAGGGATAATTCTTAACCGATCAATACTGGAAGCCCTAAACACAAAGAATACCTTTAAAAACTAATAAAACACAAAGTATCACTAAACTTTATATATAAAATCTTTATCAAAATGAAAAGGTGAAACTTTATATTTAAAATTTTTATCGAAATTCTTCCATCTTAATTCGGTGTAAGAACATTTTTATGTTCCAAACACCTGCTTAATAATGAGAACATTAGTTATAGTACTTAATTCCTCCAAATTCTTCAATTTCAAAATTGCTTGAAAATCATAGGTAGTGTTTTTCATTAGAAATATGGTAACAAAAGGATTAAATTTAAAATATCAGGTAAAATTATGTAGATATTAAATGATGATCATGATTCATGGACAAATTGAGAAAAAAACTGGGTATGATAGGAATCAGATGTAATGTGTAAGAGAGAAGAATGTGTTGTTATGGACATGTGATATGTATCAATAATGGTTGCTAGATGAAAAAGTGTCAGGTGATGCGAGTGGAAGGAAGCTGCAGTAGAGGAAGTCGGAGAAAGACATAGGCAGAGATGGTTAGAGCTGATCTCAAAATACAGAGGAGATGAGAAAGGAATGCTACAAGTGGAGGCAGGCTATGGTGGAAAGGACCTGTCCAACCTATGCAGACATGGAAAAAAACAGACATAATATTGACTCCTTAAAATATTGAAACTGAACAAAAATAAATGTATGTACAGTATAGTATCTAAGAAAAACACTACCAGCTTACCTCATCCATGGCATACACCTGTGCTAAGGACTTTAAATAATTGATATATTCTGCATATGGTGTATAATCAAATTGTTCATCTGACTGATACAGTTGTTCATTGTCTAGATGGGAACTCTCTGTTCTGTAATAGCTACCATCACCACTGCTATTGTCAGTACAGTTGTTGTTGTGATAAGAGCTCTCTGTTCTGTAATAGCTACCATCACCACCACCACTATTGTCAGTACAGTTTTGATAAATGTAAATATTATCTTCAAACATCTCCACAGATTCTGGATTTGTTTCAAAACCATTGTATTTATAAGCTGTGTTGTTATTCTGGTGGTGTTGGTGTTGGCCATTGGAGTGCTCAGGAGCAAAACCTTGGTACTGGTTGCTATATCCTTGAGATTTTTCATTAAACTCACATATTTTCCTGGATTCTTGGTGAGTACCAGTCATTTTATAGGGGTTATATTTATTATGTGAAGGGCTCGCTAGGTAGATAGCTCTGCTCCACATTTCACGTGGATTAAAATTCCTGTCAGACATTTGTGTAGTAGTAGTTGCTAGGTGGTGGTGGTTTGACTGACTGAGAGGGCTGGCAGAGTCATAGCAACCATTTTTAGTGTATGATGATGATGATGATGATGACACATCACCTTTATTATAGTAACTATGAGCATAATCAAGGGCTCTTGACCATTTGTCCTGGGAGGAGTCTGTGTTGAAGCTATTTCTGTCTTTGGGGTCATACTGGTCCACCTGAGAGATGTGATTACAGTTGTTATCACAATACAACATATCTTTGTTATGAGAGTGGCCTGATTTCATCAGGTGAGGCTGAAAGTTGACATACTCCAAGGAAGAAACAGGGTGAGAAGGATTAGTTACATGGATAGAATCCACTTTCTGATAACCAGTGGACATCTTATCTTGATAATACTGACCATTCTGTGAATGTTTGGCCGTATATGTCTGGGTATGAGAGGGTTGAGAGTCATACGGTACTTGGAGGTCATTGGACCCTCGGCTGTAAGAAGTCTGGTTAAAAGAATGCTGGACATTAAAGTCCTCTGATCTGGTCAACTGGTGGCCATCATGTGTGTATGGAGTGGCAGTGTCATAGGAGGAGGACTGACGGTTAGAAGACTGCTGGAAGTCTACTTGTTGAATGGAACTATCTTCACTTTGACCGTAAGAATACACAGCTTTAGAAGGTTGGTAATTGGAAGTAGTATGGTGCCCATTATATTGTTGGTAGTCTGCCGTTGTAGATGTATGGTGGCTGTTGTGTGTCTCTTGAAGCTGGTTGTTATAACTTGAATGACAAGAAGTGGAGTGGTGTCCATTATATTGGTGATAGTCTGCAGTTGTAGATGCACTGTGGTCATTGTGTGTCTGTTGTAGATGTGATGATAATGATGATGATGATAATGACGATGTCAACTGGTCCCCACTGTAATTTAAGTAGTCCTCCGTCGAAGGTGTCTCACACAACCCATACGGGTCATATTTTCTGTTACCATTAAATAGTTTATATGCATAGCGGTAAGATTTTTTCACAGCCATTTAGGCAGAGAAGAATACAAAGAAGATATGGGAGAGATATATCAGTTACTCGTTTTCTCTGTTTTCATTATTATAGTTTTTACAGTTAAACAATCCACCTACATTGCCTATTGACTTAGTAATGAGACGGCTGCAGTTATTTCGAGAGGGGATTAACAGCACGTGATGGTTATGGCGAAGGAGGGGGTGATGGAGGCTTTGATGGAGGAAGAGAATAATTTTGTTGCAGTACAGATTAGGATTATCAACTGATCAATAAAAAAAGGATTATTACATCAAGCTAGGTCCTCAGTCTTCACTGGATTAATGGAATCTGAGTAAAATAGCTAGCAGCATGGTGGTGGCCATAGGTTTTACTGCATTTACTGCAGGTGACCATGAATCACATGCTGACCATATATTTCACTAATGGCCATGCTAAATCACATGCTTGCTATATATTTCACTAATTACCACACTAAATTACGTGCTGACCAATATATTTCACTAATTACCACACTAAATCACGTGCTTGCTATATATTTCACTAATTACCACACTAAATTACATGCTGGCTATATATTTCACTAATTACCACACTAAATTACGTGCTGACCAATATATTTCACTAATTACCACACTAAATCACGTGCTTGCTATATATTTCACTAATTACCACACTAAATTACATGCTGGCTATATATTTCACTAATGACCACACTAAATTACGTGCTGACCAATATATTTCACTAATGACCACACTAAATCACATGCTGACCATATATTTCACTCTAACCACACTAAATCACGTGCTGACCATATATTTCACTCTAACCACACTAAATCATGTGGTGACCAATATATTTCACTCTAACCACACTAAATCACGTGCTGACCATATATTTCACTAATGACCACACTAAATCACGTGCTGACCAATATATTTCACTCTGACCACACTAAATCATGTGCTGACCAATATATTTCACTCTGACCACACTAAATCACGTGCTGACCAATATATTTCACTCTGACCACACTAAATCATGTGGTGACCAATATATTTCACTCTGACTACACTAAATCATGTGCTGACCAATATATTTCACTCTGACCACACTAAATCATGTGCTGACCATATATTTCACTCTGACCACACTAAATCATGTGCTGACCAATATATTTCACTCTGACCACACTAAATCATGTGCTGACCATATATTTCACTCTGACCACACTAAATCATGTGCTGACCAATATATTTCACTCTGACCACACTAAATCACGTGCTGACCAATATATTTCACTCTGACCACACTAAATCATGTGCTGACCAATATATTTCACTCTGACCACACTAAATCATGTGCTGACCAATATATTTCACTCTGACCACACTAAATCATGTGGTGATATATTCAGATATGCAACGGATTCTTCTGGTAAATGAATAGTTATAAAACAATTATAAAGTAGGAAAGACTACTCTTCGTGGGTCTGAGAAAAGTACCAGATTGGTGACTTGTGTGAATTAGACCATCAAAACTGAAATATGGTGAGAGGTAACAAAAAGAATCATACTGCATCGTCCCTCATGTGAGTTAATAAAGGATGTAATCAGGCCTTAGGTAGAGGCCTGTTCGAAAAATATATTGCAGTCTTCATTTCATGCAGTAAAAACTGGTGATGGGCTGGCGACATGACCCGAGAGGCATGGGATAGATGCACAAAGATTGCATAAGAGGATTCAGAAGGGAGCAAATCTTGACAATTGGAACCTGGAACATTACAACCCTTATAGGTAAGAAACAGGAACTATATGCATCACATGTCCGTATGAACGCAGTCTTCTCTCTTGCACAACACTTTGGATATATCATCATCATCATTATTTAACATCTGCTTTCCTGGCTAGCAAGGATTGGACTGGTCTACATAGACCAAATCAGTACTGAAGCAGAGCCACTGATGTCCCAGACAAACTGAGGGGGTCTGCATCCCACTTACATATGGTCATTATCGTGTGCAGAGAAGAAGTTGTGTCTTTTGACACAAACTGATGGATCCTCCTAAACCCTTGTTTGGCAAGCTTTCTATGGCTGGATGCCCTTCCTAACACCATCTACGTGGGTGCTTTTATTGTGTAGATCACCAGCACTGGAGAGGGTGTCATGTACTTGACATAATTAAAGGATCCTCCCAACCCCTTTGTTTGGCAAACTTTCTCTGATTGGATGCCCTTCCTATCACCAACCACTATACAGCATATACTGGGTGCATTTATTGTGTAGATCCCCGACACTAGAGAAACAGTTGTGTCTCAGACACAGCTAAAGGGTCCACTCAATCCTATTAGGCATGATTTCTACAGTGAGGTGCCCTTCCCGTTGCCAGCCACCCATATGGAGTGTACCAGGTACATTTTCATTGCCCCATCAATAGAGAGGAGGGCAATAGGGGAGGGAGATAGGTATTAAGTTATATGTTTGTGAGGATGGGTCGGGGTGGCTGATTAGTGTATGGGGAGTGGGGATGTAGTGGTGTGTGATGTGTGTATGTGGGTGGGGGTGGGGGTTGCTTGATAGAGAGGGGGTAAAGGGTAGAGAGAGTAGCTACACACACATAAAATTAGAAGTTTGTTAATAAAGATGGCCTGTAACTGGTTATTACACTTTTCACAACCACAGGGTTTCTGTTACAGCCCGACAGTGTGGCACCTTGGACAAATGTCAACTATAGACTTGGGTTAACCTATGTTTTGTGAGTGGAATTTAGTAGACGGAAACTGCAGAAGCTCATTGCATATATATGTATATATGTGCATGTTTGTATGTGTGTGAGAGTGAGATGGCGTTTATGTCATGTAGCTAAGTGGTTCAACCAAAAGGGGTTGATGAAATAAGTACCAGACATGAAAAAATGAAGTATTGGTGTCTATATGATTGACTAACAACACTTGAAGGTGGTACTCCAGCATGGTCACTGTCTCATGAAAATATGAGGTTTGAGGGATGGTAAAAATTAGCTAATTATCTCTCATAATTAAGATTTAACCTAAGTATATTTAAATAACAACAGCTTAACACACAGTGTTGTTGTTGGTGTAGTGGTGATGGTGGTAGTGTTGTTGTTGGTATAATGGTGACGGTAGTGTTGTTGTTGGTGTAGTGGTGGTAGTGTTGATGTAATGGTGGTGGTGCAGTTGTGGTAGTGTAGTGGTGATGATGCAGTGGTTGTGGTGCAGTTGTAGTGGGTGCTGTTGATGGTGGTGGTGCTGGGTGTTCTTGTTGGTGTAGTGGTGTTAGTGTTGGTGGTGATAATGATGTGTATGTGTGGCGGGAGTTGACATTGACTTATTAAAAAAAACCCATCAATGGTTCAAAGACTAACAACAACTAACAAACAAAAGACAGAAAAATCTACTGAAACTGTAAAGGTTAAAAAACTAGAAGGTCACCCATGTTGAAAGTTTTATGTAATTATTGGCTTAAACCAGTCATTCAGTCCATACTGCACTGCACCTCACCTTCCGTAGGTATCTGTCTTAATGCTATGGAATTTTAGTCCCATCATCATCCTCGGTTTATGTTCACTTTCTATGCTAGAAAGGCCTGGAAATAAGATATTGATACTGTTGGACAGTTTGTCAAAATCTGAGATTAAACTGGTCGGGGAACTATGTCTTATTGACTCACACATTCCATATTTAGTCATGGTCTCTATGGTTGGATGCCCTTCCTAATGCCAATCACTTTACAGAGTACACTGGGTGTATTTTATCATGGCACCAGTACTATTATTTTACAGAGTGTAGTAGGTGTATTTTATGGCACCAGTAATACTATTTTTCAGAGTGCACTAGGTGTATTTTGTCATGGCACCAGCACTATCACTTTACAGAGTGTACTGGGTATATTTTATCATGACACTAACATTAGAGAGATTGTCAAGTTATATACAAGACTGAAAGGTCCCCTCTATTCTATGTTAATTTAGTTCATTTGCCAGTCACTTTACACAGGGAACTGAGTGCATTCCATCAGGTTGTCTTATCTGCTGCAAGCTAAAAGGGGCCACTTCACTCTATGAGATCTGTGGTCTCACATTACATTTAGCATTGCCATGCTTGTACTGATGGGCAGATCTTTTCTAGTACTTATCTAGATATAACTCTGCTAATTCTCCTGTGAGCCAATGATTGCAGTCTGGGGATGAGTCTACACCAAGGAAACCAAGATAAGCACCACCTAATGAGCCTCTGGGATTGAGACAGACTACACTTTAGATTAAGTACTGGAGTCAATGTAATTAACTTTCCCCTACCCCCAAACAAATTGCTGGTCTTGTGCCAATGTTAGAGATAATTATATATAAAACAGACAGTTTACATTGCAACAACCATTATAGTCAATTCATTTATTTCTGATCCAGCAGCGATGAAGATGGCGACCATGAGCTGAGCTGTTAATTACCGACGTCAACCTGTGCTAGCTAACCAGATAACGTATTTAGCAAGGTCAGTGAAGCTGCATTTAGAAGACTAAGCCTTTCATGGTGGTGGTGTTGGTGTTGTTGTGGCTGGTAGTAGTGGTGATGTGGTGATGGTGGTGTTAGTGGAGGTGTTGTTGTTGGTGGTGGTGGTAGTAGTAGTAGTAGTGGTGTTAATGGAGGTGGTGATGGTGGTGTTAGTGGAGGTGTTGTTGTTGGTGGTGGTAGTAGTAGTAGTAGTAGTGGTGTTAATGGAGGTGGTGATGGTAGTGTTAGTGGAGGTGTTGTTGTTGGTGGTGGTAGTAGTAGTAGTGGTGTTAATGGAGGTGGTGATGGTGGTGTTAGTGGATGTGTTGTTGTTGTTGGTGGTAGTAGTAGTGGTGTTAATGGTAGTGTTAGTGGAGGTGTTGTTGGTAGTGGTGGTAGTAGTAGTGGTGTTAATGGTAGTGTTAGTGGAGGTGTTGTTGGTGGTGGTGGTAGTAGTAGTGGTGTTAATGGTAGTGTTAGTGGAGGTGTTGTTGTTGGTGGTGGTACTAGTAGTGGTGTTAATGGTAGTGTTAGTGGAGGTGTTGTTGGTGGTGGTGGTAGTAGTAGTGGTGTTAATGGTAGTGTTAGTGGAGGTGTTGTTGTTGGTGGTGGTAGTAGTAGTGGTGTTAATGGTAGTGTTAGTGGAGGTGTTGTTGGTGGTGGTGGTAGTAGTAGTGGTGTTAATGGTAGTGTTAGTGGATGTGTTGTTGGTGGTGGTGGTAGTAGTAGTGGTGTTAATGGTAGTGTTAGTGGAGGTGTTGTTGTTGGTGGTGGTAGTAGTAGTAGTGGTGTTAATGGAGGTGTTAATGGTAGTGTTAGTGGAGGTGTTGTTGTTGGTGGTGGTGGTAGTAGTAGTAGTGGTGTTAATGGAGGTGTTAATGGTAGTGTTAGTGGAGGTGTTGTTGTTGGTGGTGGTACTAGTAGTGGTGTTAATGGTAGTGTTAGTGGATGTGTTGTTGTTGTTGGTGGTAGTAGTATTAGCGGTGTTAGTGATAGTGGGTTACACAGAGAAATACAATGTTAATGTTAACACATTGGCCTCATATGGAAGGTAATTACAACAAAAGGCCATGAACAACAACAACAAGCCACACAAAAGACACTATACACCACCTATATGTTATAACTGCATGGAGGGGGATTAGCTGAGGATCAATGGAAAGAATAAAGACAAGTTAAACCAACACAAAGCATATAATATATGATATAGGTTAGAGAAGAGGGAGTGGTGGCCATATACACACACACACATATATATATTACATTTATGTATTTGTTCTGCAACATTCTTGATGTGAAATTATGTGTTGAAACCGATATTGTTATATTTGGGGAGAGTCATGCTGTAAATATGGCTAATAGAAAGAAACACATGCACCATATAATTTTAACTTTTTCTTTATCTTTATTGTTTCGTTGTTCATTTGTTTGTCAAAGTTCTTTCGTCACACATTTTGTGACTTCCTCAATGATTACCTGTTTTGTGCCTCCTCTTTTTCTGATCTTAAACTTCTACTCTATCTTGTCTTTTGTTTGTTTTGCAGTGCGTTTTTCATGTCTGTGATTGATTTGTGCCTGCATCTGTGTGTGTGTGTGTGTGTATGTTTGCATCTGCATTTGCATCATGTGGAGGCACATGGCTTAGTGGTTAGAGCATTGGCCTTGCAATCGAAAGGTTGTGAGTTCAATTCTCAGACCGGGTGAGGTGTTGTTTCCTTGAGCAAGACACTTTATTTCACATTGCTCCAGTTTACTCAGCTGTAGAAATGAGATGATAGGACCGGGGTCCCTATCATTCCACTGTAAAGTGGTCGTGGAGGTGCCACGGCAAAAAAGCACCCAGCACTCACTGTAAATGAGGTTGGTGTTAGGAAGGGCATCCAGCTGTAGAAATCAAGCCAGAATCAGTTCCCGTCCGACTCTTGCAAGCAGGGAAAAAGCGGACGTAAAATGAAATGATGATGATCTGTGTTTTGAGGTTTGTATTGTTTACTGTTTGTGTCTTTTATTCTTTTCTATTCTGTCTTCAGTTGTTAACTTGTGTGCTGTGACTAGTCCACTCGTGTTTTCTGTTCAGGCTAGGACTATCTTCTACTATGTGGGTGACTTCAGTAATTTGTCTATGTGTGGATAGGATCTATGTTATCTATTGACCCGCCATGTTCTAGTTTGGATTGTTGGTATAGCACTGATGACCATATGATACATGTGCATATGTTTCAGTATCTATATGTGTGATGTGCAGTTATGTATGTGTGTGTGTGTGTATATGATACCATGGAAGCCAACATAAAACATACCTGTACATTATAGATATAGATATATATATCATCATCATCATTGTTGTTTAACATCTATTTTTCCACACTTGCATGGGTTAGATGGCTTGCCTACGTAATGAGACAAGCCTGGCCAGTTGGCCATACCATATGTTGCTCAAATGGAATTGTATTTTGACTGGTTTTTTTCACAGCTAAATGCCCTTCCCAACCCCAACGATGTTTACAGTATATTATCATTCTCATTATTTAACGTTCATTTTCCATGCTTGCATGAACATGAATGGTTTGTCACATTATGAGACAATTCAGGTCAGAAGACCATGTCTTGCTTATAGAGATTTGCATTTTGGATTGGTTTCTATGGCTGAATACACTTCCTAACACCAACCACATTACAGTATGGACTGGGTGCTTTTTGTCGTGTCACCACCATGACAACTTTATATATATATATATAATCATCATCATCAACGTTTTACATTCGTTCTTCCACGCTAGCATGGGTTAGACGGGTTGTCCTGTTGTGGGCAGTGTCCGGTCGGCTGACCTTGTCTTGCTTGCTCATACGGGAACTGATTCTGGCTTGATTTCTACAGCTGGATGCCCTTCCTAACACCAACCTCATTTACAGTGAGCGCTGGGTGCTTTTTTTCCATGCCACCTACACGTCCACTTTACAGTGTGGGCTGGGTGCTTTTTTGCCGTGGTACCTCCACGACCACTTTGCAGTGGAATGATAGGGACCCTAGTCCTATCATCTCATTTCTACAGCTGAGTAAACTGTATATATATTACTTCAAGATATACTTACACAGGAATAATAATAATGAAATTATTGTGTAAAGTGCTCAGGTGCACTACAACTCGTCAATATAGTACATAGAATAATACACAAATGTCAGGGAAGTATATGTGTGTATACAAGTGAAGTCATAAACTCGTCATCTACGTAAACCTCTTGTTGAGTCAAACAACGCCGTACACTTAAACTATTCATGATAAGAAGTTTTCACAACCTCTAATCGGATTACCTTTAACAATATCTTGTTATCTTATATATATATATATCATCATCATCGTTTAACGTCCCTGTTCCACGCTTGCATGGGTTTGGACGGGGGTTTTCCCACTTGAGGCAAGAGTGGTTGTTTTGCTCGCATAGGACTGTCTGGCGGGTTTTCTACAGTTGGATGCCCTTCCTAACACCAACCACATTTACAGTGTGGGGCTGGGAGGTTTTTACCGTGTTGCCTACACAGCCACATTACAGCGTGGACTGTCTGGCGTGTTTTCTACAGCTGGATGCCCTTCCTAACACCAACCACATTTACAGTGTGGGACTGGGAGGTTTTTACCGTGTTGCCTACATATATATATATATATATATATATATATATGTATGTCACCATAATCATCATCACCATTTAATGTTTATTTTCCATGCTTGAATGGATTGGATGAGTAATTCTCAGTACAGTATCTCTCCACTTGGTGCCTATATGTATATATATATATATATAGAGAGAGAGAGATATGTGTGTATATAGGTATAAAATATAAGGATCGATTGACTTTCGTCAAATCGGACCGAGGAAACAGTGTTTCCGTTGATCTTTCCAGTTGTTAGTACTATCTATCGGTCGCAACTCCAGGTAGAAGGAGCAATGTGAAATAAAGTGTCTTGCTCAAGGACATAACGCATCGCCCGTTCCAAGAATCGAACTCACAATCACAATAGGTATGTATATATATATATATATATATATATATATATATGAACGGCAAAGCATAAACGAACTAAGGAATAAATTAGAGATAAGAGGGATCAGATGTTGTTTACTCGAGAGAAGGCTACGTTGGTATGGACACGTGATGCGCATGAAAGTCGATAGCTGTATAACAAAGTGCAGGGCAATAAAGATAGACGGTAGTCACGGAATAGGCAGACCTAGAAAAACCTGGGACGAGCTGATAAACTCCGACATCACACACTTACACCTCTCCAAGACAATGTCACTGGACCGAGACCTTTGGCGGTACTCAGTAACAGAGAAGACCCGCCTTACCTAAATATATAGTAAAACCTACTCCAGCCAGTAGGCATCTCTAACAAATACACCCCGTCCCACCACCCCCACCCGATCCACACCACCCCGTTCTATGTAAAGTTATGTTGGTGCCGCGCCATCGAGGCCGAAACAAATGAGATCGTGTAGGTGTCACGACAAAAAAACACACAGTCCACGCTGTAATGTGGCCGTGTAGGCAACACGGTAAAAACCTCCCAGACCCACACTGTAAATGTGGTTGGTGTTAGGAAGGGCATCCAACTGTAGAAAACCTGCCAGACAGTCCTATGCGAGCAAGACAATCACTCTTGCCTCAAGTGGGACTACCCCCGTCCAAACCCATGCAAGCGTGGAACACGGACGTTAAACGTTGATGATGATGATGATATATATATATATATACATATGTATATATAATGGAGGCACATGGCTTAGTGGTTAGAGCATTGGCCTTGCAATCGAAAGGTTGTGAGTTCAATTCTCAGACCGGGTGATGTGTTGTTTCCTTGAGCAAGACACTTTATTTCACATTGCTCCAGTTTACTCAGCTGTAGAAATGAGATGATAGGGACTGGGGTCCATATCATTCCACTGTAAAGTGGTCGTGGAGGTGCCACGGCAAAAAAGCACCCAGCACTCACTGTAAATGAGGTTGGTGTTAGGAAGCGCATCCAGCTGTAGAAATCAAGCCAGAATCAGTTCCCGTCCCACCCTTGCAAGCAGGGAAAAGTGGACGTAAAATGATGATGATGATGATGATGATGAATGCTATGGAATGTAGAAAGCCAATGTAACATACCTGTACATCATATATTCGGAAGTAATAAGATCGTCTGCTGTTGTCTTTGATAAAACAGACAGCGCCAGAATGTCTCTTGTTCCATTGTTGGAAGTTGGGTTTATCGGCCAGAAACAACTGGCCAAGTGCCGATGCCAAAGTCTGAAAAACAATGAATAATAATAATAATAATATCAATGATTTCTAGTATAGGCACAAAGCCAGTAATTTGGGGGAGGAGAAAGTCGATTAAATTGACCCCAGTGCATTACTGGTGCTTTATTTTATGGACCCAGTAAGGATGAAAGGCAAAATTAACCTCGGCAGGATTTGAACTCAGACCGTAAAGGGCCGTAACTCTATTCTGCAAAGCATAGCGACCAACCCTCTACCGATACTACCAATCCACCGCCCTAATAATAACAATAATAATAATAATAATGGTTTCTGATTTTGGCATAAGGCCAGCAATTTTGTGGAGTTTTAATTTTTTTTAGCTAAGGGTGGTTCTTCAGATTGAAAAGTTTCTTGATCCTTGGCGGCCCGGGGCACTTCGAGTGGGGGTTATCATACACAACACTCTCCACACCCCCAATTTTACTTTTCAAATTTAGCTTGGCGCAAGTAATTGGAATTGAAAAGTTATACATACAAGTATTAAATAAAAAAATTCTAACCATCCTAAAAAGCCCAGCTGGGGGCACAAATAAATTGCTACGGCCGTCGCTGCCCCCCCCCTCCTCTCCATTAAATCCGGTAACTCTTGACCTAGAAGTCACTGTCTCTATCACCTTTAGGTCACCATTCAGACATAGTGATAGGGGGACAAAAATATATCTAAGAGTTATCTCCCTTTCTAATTCACGGGGATATGGGATGTCGCGCCTGGGAGTGAAAGCAGCCAATTGGCCGCATTGCTCGTCTTTCAACAGTTCCTTTTGGAAATATCTCCTGGGAATGTCCTTCTTAGACTATCAGTAATACAACACACACACTTGAAATAAAGTCGTTCCAATACGCACACACGTAATACGCTGACAAACTATAATTGTTTCTACTTTAGGCACAAGGCCAGCAATTACCCAGTGCATTACTGGTACTTTATTTTATCGACCCCAAAAGGATGAAAGGCAAAGTCAACCTCGGCGGGATTTGAACTCAGATCGTAAAGGGACGTAACTATGCTGGAAAGCTTGGCGTCCGACCCTCTACCGATACTGCCAATACGGTGACAAACTATAATATGCATACATGTAATATGACAAACAACACATTCACATACATCGGTCGCTTTCCGATAGGTTTGCAGTCGAGCCCCTAGCAGTGGAGAACTCTGGTGTCGTTGGCCCTAGAGCTACATCCCTACTTACCAACATAGGCGCTGAGCTGGCGAGCCGCAGGTGTGAGCCTCGCGAGATGGAATAGCTCTTCCAGCGCATCTCCCTTACCATCCTCCGGGTAAACGCCTTCTCTATTCTGTCCACCATGGCCGTCGGGCGGCCAGCGCACGGGACCCCATTTGCTCATAATAGTAAGAGATGAGGAGGGCAAGAGAGATGGAGGCGATGACAGTGGGAGTTCGGCTCCTCTATGTTCGGACCTGGTGTCCGTGTATTAACTTGAATTACCATCCTTATTCTATTTATGTTTTGTTAAAAATAATTATTACCTACTCACATACATGTAATATAACATACACCCACGTAATATGACAAACAATACTCACATACATGTAATATAACATACACACATGTTATATGATGACAAACAATAGACACATGTAATATGATGACAAACTACAACACATATGTTGCCCATTATACAAAGCAATTGTGTAAAGAAGATAGGTGGAGGGGGGTCATCTCTGATTTAGATGAAATACTTCCTTGTTCTAATTTGACTGTCACAACACATTCTCGGAAAACACACACACACACATCCATACAAAAAAGACAGCCACAAACAAACACATCCATCCACACACACACACACACACACACAAGCACAAATATATCCACAGACAATCACAGCCATTAATGAATCAACTATTAATATTGCAAAAATCTATTAAGATCCCACGTATTGGGTTACAAATGGATTTGAAATAGAAAACATCAGAAACCTTCACTGAAAAAGATGACCCCAACAGGACCCCAACATGACATGCAACAAAAGTTATTTTAAAGAAATACCGCTGCCTCACATATAAACAATTGAGATTGTATAACAAGGAAGTCATCAACATTCAATTTTTTGTACTCAAATAGGAAAATCTATGTCAGGTTGTCTAAGATCTATCTTCAAAAGGGATATTTTTCATGAAGCAGGGTTAACCCTTACTCACTTATTACTAGAAGAATCTAGGAAACATAAATTGCCAACTGCTCAGTTTAACCCTTTAGCATTTAAACCGGCTGTATCCAACCAGAATTCTCTCACCTGTTTCTGTTCAAACCAGCTGTAACCAGCCACTGGTTACAGCTGGTTTGAACAGATGTTAAGGTATTGTTCTCAATACTGATGTTAAGGTATTGTTCTCAAAATAAAAAAAACCTCAAAATCTCATTGATTCGATATTATGTGAGATAAAGTGTTTACCATGAAAATATAAAATTAAATATAGAGTAATGTAAATGCTAAAGGGTTAAATTAAATGCAAAAGAAAACAGTATGATATTTGACTTCCTCCATGAGTAGAACAATTAAAATAACGATTAAAAACTCAAAAGAAGTAAAAGAATTCCATGACAACATCATGTTTTAGCAACAGGGTTAGTTATAGACATGGATCATATTCAGGCACTGGAGTAGGGTGTGGAGCTACTTGGTTTTTCAAAAATAATAATAGATGTAGGAATTTCAGATTAAGGATTTCATATTTGATGCAAAGTGATGGGGAATTATATTCCTAAAGAAATGCCGTGGAAAAAAGGTTTCCTATTTACTTATAGTTTATCACACTTAGAACTGTTTTAATCAAGGAAAATATGTCAAGTTAGAGATATTGAGAGTACTTTCAGAATAGATAACTATCTGTCTTTCAGAAAATGAGAAACACATAATGATTTGGATACCAGGCCATAAATGTATTAGGTGAAATAGGAAAGCAGATAAATTAACAAAGGAGGGAGAAATAATTGTTTCTACATTTGGCACAAGGTCAGCAATTATTTCAGTGTATTACTGGTACTTTATTTTATCGACCCTGTAAGGATGAAAGGCAAAGTTAACCTCGGCGGAATTTGAACTCAGAATGGCAAGGGCCGTAACTCTATGCGTCAAAGCATGGCGTCCAACCCTCTACCGATACTGCCAATCCAACACCAAAGGAGGGAGAAATAATAGATATAGATTATATTCCAAATCTCTTAGCTCTTAGTCCGGCTTGTTCCGTCAGGAACAGGAACATAAGTCAACCAATCATTTCCAACACTGTCGGTCAGTGGAAGATAGTTGACATCTGTGCAAGGAGATGTTGACAGTTTGTAGGTCGCTTTGGAAAGATCACCGCCAGATCACCTTTGGTCGGCCTCTTTTCCGCTTGCCTTCGGAGGAAGTCCACGTCACTGCCATTTTGGATGGGCAGTGTTTTGTGAGGCACAGAATGTGACCCGCAAAACGGAACCAATGCTCTGTGACAATCTCCTGTAGTGTACGCGATCCTGCACTCCGCAGGATCTCTTTGTTCCAAAGCTATCGCAAGTCAAATCGTTTAACAAAAATATGATTAGTCTAAGGTGAGAAAATTCTAGAGATAAGCCCTCAAATTTCAATCCTCCATATCTCAGCCAGATCTGTCAACATTTAAAATGTACCAGACACTGATATACTTGTCCTTGTTTTTAACTTTAAAATATTATTTATGTTCCTTTTGCCTCTCATTGGTTTTCCCTTTTCCTTTTTTATTCTCTCTCTGTCTATCTTGCTTTTGTTTCTTAACTGTAAGGAGTACTAGATACCTCCCCTAGTCTGTCATGGCTTACTAACTCCATAAGGACGTCTAAATTAATTGAATAAGTAAATTCATGGGCTAGTCGAGAACCAACATTGTCTCATACAATGTTACAATATGGTTTACACGAATCATTAGTTCTAAGAAAGGAGCTGGAAGTGAGGAATATATATATCATCATCATTTTACGTCCGCTTTTCCCTGCTTGCAAGGGTGGGACGGATCTTATTAAGCACGGCATCTCTCCATTCATCACGGTCCTTTGTCATCTCCTCCGTGAGCTTCAGCGATCTGAGGTCTGCTCTCACCACCTCTGCCCATGTTTTTCGTGGTCTTTCTTCTACTGGGATTTCATGGCACTTCTTTACCCAGCAGTCTCCTCTCCCTCACACTACAGCCCATCCCTCTTATACACAGTTTCTCTCTCAACTCGTCTATTATATATATATATATATATATATATATATATATATAATAGTAATGAGTATGATTGAAGTTGCAGCTGCAAGTAGCAGATTCGCATCCGATTTTCAAAGCCTGTCACAAAGCACTCGATGATAGAGTAATTAATAAATTTATCCTCAAAGTGCACACAAGAAGTTAGGTAATAGTGACACAATGTGATCAGATGCATGTTGCCACATTAATACTACAACAACGAAAAATACAGACAGGATATATAAATATATAAAATAAAGAAATAAAATTTATGGTTTCATTTCAGTCACCTTGGCTTGCAAGACAGAAACATTTACAACCTGGCCTGCCTCCAAAAAATTTGCCAGCCACTGGATTAATTAAATAACTTTTACATTTGGAAATCACCCAGATATTGATATTATTATTATTATCGGGGTGGTGGATTGGCAGAGTTGTTAGAGTGTCAGACAAATGCATAGCAGTATTTGTTCTGGCTCTCTATGTTATGAGTTCAAATGCCACCAAGGTCAACTTTGCTTTTCATCCTTCTGAAGAAGTTGATAAAATAAAGTAGCAGTCAAGTATTGGTGTCTGTATCATTGACTTTTCCCTTCTCCCCAAATTGCTGGCTTTGTGCTGAATTTAGCAACCATTATTCTTATCATTTGAAGAATTTTTAGATGGACTGTACCTGTAATTCAAGTGTTCAGCCTTGTCACACTGATTCTACCAGAAAATTATGTTGTGTGTCTGTGGCATACTCAGTCACTCACACAACAATACATGATGGATTGTATCAGTAATTTGAAGGTCCAACTTTGTCACATATTTTGTAATGTTGATAACATCATCATCATCATCATCATCATTTTACGTTCGTTTTTCCTTGCTTGCAAGGGTGGGATGGATCCTTTTCAGCACAGCATCTCTCCATTGTGAGCTTCACTGATCTGAGGTCAGCTCTTACCACATCTGCCCATGATTTTGTGGTCTCTCTGCGTACAAATTATGTTATGTGTGCACATGTCTGTGGAACACTTAACCAGTTACACAATGTTCATTGTACATGTATCTGTGGAATACTCAACCATTTACACTGTAATAGCTGGAATTCAAACATCCAGCCTTGTCACACATTGTGTTATGCTAATTCTGAGAATTATGTCAAGGGTGCACATTTACACATTAATTCAGCAATTAATGTGGGGTTTCTGTACAATTTAATTTCAGTTAAAGTCTCACTCAAGCAATTAGTTCACTATGAGTGGTGGTCAGTCTTTTCTTCAGCTTTGTCATTTGTTGAGAAGTTATGTCACAGAAAGTATTTCTTATAACAGACATGTTCAGTTTAAAGGTAGTAGTAGTGGTGGTGGGTTTTGTTGTGATAATGGTGGTAGTACACGTTGTCATAGTGATAGTGGTGCAGGTTGTTTAATCCTAGCCTTGAGCCAGTAGATATGATCAAAGGTATTTCAGCCATGATCACTGTCTCAAACAATGGTGTCGGAAGGACTCTTCAGTTGTTTCAAAGACATGATGACATGGGTGCTTATTGTCATGTCACCAGCACGGCCACCTTGCATGATGGACTGGGTGCTTTTTGTCATGTCATCAGCATGATGACCTTACAGGATGAATTGGGCACTTTTTGTCAAGCCACCATATGACCTCCTTATAGGGTGGATTGGGTGCTTTTTCTCATGTTACCATCCTGACCACCTTACAGGATGGACTAGGTGCTTTTGTTATCGTGGCACGGGATCAGCATACAGTGTAGACTTAGTGTTTTTTGTTATGGTAATAGCATCTTGGAAGATGAGATGTAGTGTGTGTCCAGCTTGGTGGATGGATTTCTACTCGCCCCTTTCCTACACACTGAGTAGGGCCATTTCCCTGAAGGGATATGAGCCTTGTTTTCCTTACTACTTACTAGAACTTTGGTCTTTGCCATGTTGGTTATGCTTCCAGATCAGGAATCTTTTTGTAGATCTGACATGGACTCAGCTATGAGAGTTAGATCATCAGCATGCTTCCACTCTTTTACGTTCTAACATTTCTACAATCTTTCCTGATCTTCCTCTTATTGTGTCTAAATTAATAATCATGCATATATATACACATGTATGTCAGGTCACCAGTTGGTGCTACTGGTAACATGTATCCCAGTACAACCTGTCTCATGGTCGGGTCGTTGGCGACTAAACTGGCAACTCCACCAAGGTTTCTTGGTGAGGAGCGTGACTTTGGACATCCTGCAGGACTAAAAACAAAACCTGTCAAAGGGCAAAGGAGCTCTTAAGAGTCAATGGCCATCCAAAATCACCGGGAGAGATGACCCTTTAGCCTTTGTCAAGGCAGAATTCTAGGAGAAGAAAAACTGATATAACACCTGCAACCCTGATGGTATCCAATGATGTTGACTTGTTCTTCTTTTTGGTAAATATCATTTTGGTTAAGAGAGTGGGACTGGCTTTGTGCAGTGCTTTTGCTCACTATAAAAGCTTCACGGCACAGGCATTGCTTTATATCTGGAGATCTCTCTGCACTTGTCGTCACATGGTACCATGGGCCCAGCACTATGTGTCAATAATTGTGTAGTGTTTGTACCAGAGTTTTCAAGTCACTGGCTGGACTAAAAAGTCACACTCGTTCAGCGCATTGGTAGGGGTTCTCCTACATGGATATAAAGTAATGGCCGTACTCGAAAACGAGTTGGCAGCCACCATATATATATATATATATATATATATATACACATATATATATTATGTGAGGTAAAGCCTTTACCATGAAAATATAATAGTATATATAGAGTAGTGTGAATGCTAAAGGGTTAATACTTACTTGATCAATCTCTCTTTGTCAAACTGCTAAGTTACAGAACATAAACAGTCATACAATGGATTCTTGCAGTTTCTGTCTACCAAATTTCACTCACAAGGCATTGGTCAACCTGAAGATGTATTGAATATACTTGACCCAAGATGCTCCACAGTGGGACTAAACCCCAAACTATGTGGTTGTGAAATGAACCTCTTAATTTTTTAATTTTTCATCCAGGTTCTTCTACTGAGAAGGTGTTATGTAATCTGCAGCAAAATGTAAGGTCTGCAATAGTGTCATGCTGTGGGTGTAGAGCTGTAAAGTTATGTTGGTAGCATCCAGCCCACACTCTAAAGTGGTCGTGTAGGTGTCACAATAGAAAGCACTCAGCACGCACTGTAAATGTGGTTGGCGTTATGAAGGGCATCCAGCCATAGAAATCTATATGAGCAAGACACGGTCACCTGACCCAACTCCAATGGGACAACTTGTCTAACCCTTGCTAGTGTGGAAAATGGACGTTAAACGATGATGATGATAAACATTTAAACCCTTTCATTACCATATTTCTAATAAACATTACTTATATGTTTCTAAATTATTATGAAAACAATCAAGAATTTGGAGAGATTTAGTAATATAATTAACTTTCTCATTGTTGAATTAGTGTTTGTGGCATATTAAAGGTTCTTAGATAAATATAAACAAACTGCCTTTAGCTTTCAAATAACATTGAAAATAATCAAGAATTTGCAGAGATTTAGTTATGTAATTAACTTTCTCTTTATTAAGTTGGTGTTTGGAACACAGGTTCTGGCATAAAAATATGATGGAACGTTTTTAGATAAATACAAACACTTCAAATCAAACAGTTTACCATCATAGAACATTCTTCACTTAAATGTATTCAATGAATTCTAAATATCTTTTTAGAAAGTTTTTGGCAGGTAGTGTTTGTGTGACAGACAGAGAAAAATTGTAGTTGTTAGAATATATATTGAAGGAGTGGGGGTATGAGAACAGCTGCTTATCTATAAAATAAGTTACGCCCCTTACATCGACTTCCGGTAACCACAGCAGCTACTATGTCTGCTCACAATATCTAGGTCTCTTAAGGGAATAGGCTGCGATCATGATGGGCACTACTGGAATTTCTTCAACACACACACACACACGTGTATATATATATATGTGTATGTATATATATATATATATATATATATATAATGAGATATATGTATGGACTAGTAACTGTTGATGGATCGTCGTAGGTGTGCCATAGTGCCAACAGGCCACCTCATAATAACATATCTACATCTATATGCTTGTCTTTCTTATTGTTAGCCACGATTGAATAGACCTATGATCCAAAGAATTCCTACCACTACCACCCTGTCTTATTATTGATATCTAAGGACCACATCTAATTTTTGAGGAGGATTTAGACTATTTCTAGCGACCTCTTCTTTGGCTTATCGTCTGCCCATTTGCTTATGATCTATTGTAATGTTTGTGAGGGACCTAGTCTACATAGACAGTAGACCATCGAAAGAACGGTATAACGTATGCTAGAAGGATAGTTCCGGGGTTAATATAATCTTAGGAAAAAACACAAGATTGTCACTGCTGGAATGTCTTTGATCATAAGTTGGCTTAACCAAGACTGACCAGGAGTTAAAGAAACAACACGCTGTTAGTTTGTTTTTCAAAAAGTTTATAGCAGTCGTCCGGCATACGAGAGATGCATAGTTCGATTCCCACGGACGTCGTTGTTCGCCCATTTTTGCTCTCGCCACCAGACTTATTCGACTATTTTATAGCTCATATACATGCACTGTAGCAGCTTTTCACACACACACACACACAAAGAAAATAGATGCTTAAATAATTTAGTTTTGTTTGCTGTTACAATATATCAATTTCTGTGTGTAACAATTGGACTGTGGAAATGACGGTAAAAGACGCAGATATAAAATAAAATAAAATTGGGCAAGACGGGAAAAGTGTCACAATTTGTATAGTTGACGTTACTAGAGATGGCATCCGATAGGAGAATAGAAATTATATTGATACAATACAGAGAGATGGGTTAGACTAATTAAAATATCTAGACAGATATATATATATCCTATGTATGTAAATACACACACATATGCATATTCTCATACATGTAAACACATACATATACATGCGTGCGTGTGTTAATGGATGTTTCACATATAATCATATGTAGAAATAATCCGACTTTAACTGAACGACGGGTTAGCCTAATTAAAATATATCTAGACACATATATCCTATGTGTATTCAAATGCAAACACACACATATATATATATATATATATTTATTCTCATACACGTAAACACATACACACACATTATACACATGCGTGTGTATGTTAATGGATGTTTCATGTATAATCATATGTAGACCCAGTCACACTTTAACTAAACTAGCACTCAATACACAAGAGCAGTACAAATGTACAAAGTCACATTTATATTTTCCTTCAAAAAGTTACGCGCGCACACACAAATATATATAAGGAAATGTGAGAATCCCAAATGCAAAAAATAACTGTACTAACAACTGAGCAGTATAGATAATAGCAGGGAAAATCGAGTAAATTACCCATAGATATGGAAAAAATGGACAGAATGCTTTGTTTCTGGCAACACACATTAACTATAATATAGTTGAATAAAATCTTGAAAGCATAAAAAGTGAACAGGCGATTTATATATATTTATATATAATATTCTTTATTAAGGCTATGTGAGGTGACTTGTTACAGGGAGTTTCACCTGTGTAGTCACAGGATCCTCAAACAAGTAGTACACGCCCGTCATCATACGAATATATATATATATATATATATATATATATATATATATATATACACGTGTATGTGTGTGTATATATATATATATATATCTATATCTAATGCTAGTAAAAAAAAAAATATATATGCATTTAGAGTACCTTATCTTGTGACAGTGTGTCAATTGATTAAGAAAGAATTAAATGTCAAGGGATAAGAAGAGAGACTGGAAGCTAAGTGTGACGCCACCACCACCACAAGTGATGGGTGTGTTCTAGGAATTGTTGATGGTGGCGATGCATCATGTATCCAAACTGAGTGTACTGTTAAACGATAGAGAGAGACATTCAGAGAGAAAATAAAGTGTTGCTTGCAATAAACGAAGATTTACGACATTTTTTTGTTAACTTACCACGCATCCTTTACCAAGGCAACTGAACAGCAAGTCGTTTTCTTGTTGGTTCAGTAATGAACAGCCGACATTTGTGGCTTTCTTAGATACATTGTTGTTGTTTTGACTCATGATAAGTGTCAGTGTCAACAACTTACGTCGTCATTTCGTTCAGGGAAAAAATCCAGTCCAAAATAAAATAGCTATAATTTACAAAAATCACATTCAAAGACGGAACCCACTGCAACTACGACGACAGGACCGAATAACTTCCGGCGAACCACTCCTCTCCATTATTAGGATCATCATCATCAACAACACGGTAAAGGAAAAAAAAAAAAACCAAACCGAATTACTGCATTCATGTGAATAATATTATTCCGCATTAGCTTTAAAAGATGTAAAAATAAAATGCAGAAAAAACAACAACAGAATATTAAAAAGAAATAATCCATGGAAATTTTCCAATTTATGACAGTATAAAAATATTATTTTATCGGATATTAAACTGTTGTAATTCCTAACATTTTTTGAAAAGGCAGCTGAGAAAAATAATTTAATCTAATATTTTATTTAATATTTGTAATCGGGAGCTATATTTAACTTGGCTAGCATTGGCATTTTTTAAGTTAGTAGATTTAATTAATAATAATGTCTTTTGTTGTGTAGACGGATGTTCCGATTTAGTGAGAATAAATTTTCAGTGTAATTTTTCTTGTTTGTTTATAAGTATCGTAATTTGTCAATGAATAACATTGTTTCCAGCCTGTGGCATTCGAGACATTTGGGGCAGGAGCTCGCACGGCCGAGAGCGAAGTTTTTGTCATTGCTGCCGACTTCTCTTACTGAACGAAATATCAGATACCATTGCTAGTGAGGGTGCTTATTTATTCCAGTAGCTTAGCATCGCTATCACCCATTGTGAGGAGCTGGATCGCTGACAATCACATTTTTGTCATTGTTGGCGATTCCTCTTAATGATGTATCAGGTGAGGTCCGTGAGGGTGCTTGGCTGTTCAAACGAATTAGCCTCGCTATTACATGGTCTTACTGAAGTGTTAGGCTAGGCACATGAGGGTGCTTGGCTATTCCAGTGTCTTAGCATCATTATTAGGCGGTCTTACTGAAGTATCAGGTGATGCTAATGAGGGTGCTTGACTGTTCCATTGCTTTAGCCTCGCTATCACCCGTGTTTTGAATTGCCTGAAGCAGACCCATAATCGACGACGTTCCAGCCATACCAATTCCAGTTTTTTGCATATCTAGGACAGCGGTTATCCAATATGTCAAAGCGCTGTAAAAAAATCCTCTGATCTTTCATGTCTGTTATGGTGGGGGTAGGGTGGGACACACAACAAAGATGCACCCTACAAGTCATTGAGTGTATGTATTGGACCTGTAACACCCGAAAGAGTTGTAGGGGTGACATAGTGGCATACAACATGTCATGGACATTTAAAACTTGGTAGAGCCCATCTCTCTTCAAGTCTGAACACAGCTGATTTCTTCCTAGAGGAGAGAAAGAGAAAGAGAAAGAGAATGATAGAGAAGAAATGAAAAAGATAGAGGAAGAATTGACCCCAGTACTGGACTGGTACTTTTTTTATCGACTGCAAAAGGATGATATCTAATGTTGACCTTGGTGGGATTTGAACTCAGAGCAGAGAGAGTTCGAATGAATGCTGCAAAGCATTCTATCTAAGGTTCCAATGACTACCAATTCACTGCCTATCAACAGGTTGCTATGTGACTATAATTCACTTCTATCAGTAAATATATCCCTCAATTTTGATGTAAAGGTTCCCTAATTAACTCCCTTTGGCTACTATTTCTAGCAGAAAATGAATGTAATAGGGTGGTGGTGGTGGTGGTGGGATGGGGATGATGATGATGATGATGATGATGATGATGATGATGATAGTAATCCAAGATGTGATGCAGCATTCCATCCACAGACACATTGTTTTGGAATTTACAGCCGTTACCGTTCCCTTTCCCCTTGAGATGAGCAACACGCATTTGGGGGCTTGACCCAGACTTCTTCGGCCACTCATACAAATGCATTCTCTCTCTCTTCCACAGGTTGTTGTAATAATGTGCATGGATGTTGCCATTCATATCTACACATCGCCCTCTGTGGCACCAACTCCTTGGCCTATCCCATCCGAGGGCACATATTGTACCAGAACACCAACTCTATTGGTGAAATGTGTCCCCTCTACTCCATGGCTTTGATTGTGCAATGGTGTCCTCTCCACAATCCCATTTCCACTCGGCTTGTATGCCGCTCTGAAGAAGCGTGCCATTAAGGCCAAGCACACTTTTAATACCTTGCAGTGTGGAGACCAATTTTATCTTTCTAATCTGGTGATAACATCCTCCTCATTGCTGAAGGCTTTGACTGCATAGATTTTCATTGATTCTTATTTTCATTGCTATATCATCTGTGATCTTGGAGAAAGTAAATACAGTGAAATTCTGTTATAACGAAATTCACGGGGTATAGAAAAAAATTCGTTGTAATGAAAAATTCTTTATAACAAGATCGACCGAGACTCATTGAGTGTGTGGCCGTGGATTGAAAAAAATTTTGTTATACTGAAAAATTTGTTATAATGGTATTCGTTATAACGAAATTTCACCTGTAATAAAAAAAAACAAAAAAAAACAGTACCGAAAATAGCTTGTCATAAGAAGCGAAGAGGCCTACCATTGTGTCTTCACATGTGTCTGAACTGAATCTCCCTGCGTGGATGTTCACCTGTTTCACGTCTGGCCAAAGAATATAGCAATGCCAATGCTCACACACTCAATCATAGCAACCATGAACACACACACACACACACACACACACACATCACACATGGTTCCCCCTTCCGACAGAAGAGTGCATGGAAAAGCCCGGGAACTTCCCTTGTGATATCACTGGCCCCTCACTTCCGGCAAGATCTACTCTGCACTTCCAGCACCCTAGCCCCACAATGATGATGGTGACGATGATGATGATGATGATGATGATGATGATAATGGCTTCCTGAGACACCTCTATCCTTTTGTCACCACTGTACTCTGGTGTGTCACTTATCTTTCCACCAGAGCAATCACTGAAGTTCAGTCATATCACATGTGAATACCAGCAACTCTCATCTGTCTTTTACATCAGCTGATGTCTGTGATATAACTGCAGTCATTCTCTCAGTTGGGTGAGAAGGTGCCGAGAGAGAGAGAGAGAGGTGGAGGGAGACTGCTGAGTAAATCACATGCAAGTTAATGATTCAAAGCTTTCTCTCTCTGTCTATCCATCTCTCTCTCTCTCTCTATTTCTTTCTCTCTCATCCCACTCTCTATTTCTTCCCCCCCCCCCCCTCTCTCTCTCTCTCTATATATATATATATATATATATATATATATATATATATATATCAATTAAAATTTATTTGTCTCTAATATTTAGACATCTCAATGAAAGGATAAAAGATATTAATAAATTATTAACTCAGAGAAGTAATTAAACATATTAAACTGAAGCCAAAATCTTGAGAGATCCATTCCTTTTGCTGAGTCTTCCTCTTGACAAGAACCTCTTTGCATGTGTTGTGCCAGAATTTCTTGGTGTGTTGTCACTGTGTCTCAATGCCTGTCCCACTGTCTTCTATCGGCTCTTGTAGAGGCTGATACCTATCCAGCAGGAGGTCAAAACATGTAGGCATGATGGAGGCCCGGTTTGAAGAACCCTTCTTCAACCATCAGACAACCTTTAGACACTCTGATAAATGACTGTCCATGAAGCTAGCAAGCCACATATGGTCACTCAATGGATGCAGATGTGAATTACTCCATTCGGTGGAAAGTTCTGGTCAAATCCAGGCCATATGGAAATGGTGATTTATCCTGTAAGCTGTGTATTGACGAAAGATTGAATATCTTGCAGAAATTATGTAATAGTATTTGCCTTAACAGAAGGACTGATTTTTTTAATCGTTGCCCCTCACACTATGAATTACCTGTTACGTAACTACAAAGACCTGGCGTAAATCTAACCTGGAATGAACTAACTCAAACGAAAATCGTCTCCCTTGCATCAGTTTAATAAGGGTTGTCTCCCTTATCACAAAAAATATCTCTGTCCATTACAATCCAGTCAGCTCATATACATTTCTGTTCTCAGCACAGTCATACACGGGTTGAAAATCCACCAGGTAAAATGAGCGTTCTCGAGTATGGTTTGCTAATTTGTTGTGAAACTAACTCTATATCCATATATATATACATATATGATAATAATGGAGCTGCGCGTTGCAAATGGGATACATATAAAAAAGTAAGTCCTTCATCAGTGACCCTCCAACCGTCCCAGGCATTTCATCGCTTTAAGGGCCATATACCTCAGGTTGGTGCGAACAACGGCTAAAAAAGTCGTTGGGACACGTACATAAAGGGGACGTTAGGGTGAACAAACAAAATGGTTTAAGCAACAGAAAGTGAGAAGAAAGAGACAAGTCCCAGTTTTCTATGAATATAAACTCGGTGAAATCGTGAACAAGAGACAAAAGACCATCAAACCTGGTTGAAATGTGAGCAAGGAAATATATACATATATATATATACATACACACACACACATAAATGTTTCCCTATTCCTTAGCTAACTCGACACAAGAGAGAGAGCCCTCTCCAAATTACAGTAATGTGTGTAACATTTCATTGGTTACATCATTTGATGGCTGGAAGTATGAAAAGCTTCCCCTACTAACATATATATATATACACACACACAGATACATGCACAAACATACACACATGTACACACTCACACAGCAAACTCACACACACACAACCACTAAGAGAGTGTATGTGTGTGTGAGAGAGAGAGAGAGAGAGAGAGAGCGCGAGAGAGTGTGTGTGTGTGCGAGAGAGATAGATAGATAGATAGAGAGAGAGAGATAGATAGATAGATAGATAGATAGATAGATAGATAGATAGATAGAGAGAGAGAGAGAGAGAGAGAGAGAGAGAGAGAGAGATCCACACACACATTCAAATACATAATACAGAGAGACAGATACACAGAAAGACTGAAAAGAGAGATATAAAGAGAGTTAGAGCAGTAGGGATGGGGAGAAGAAAGGTATAGACAAAGAGGGAGAGAGAGAGAGAGTGTGTGTGTGGAGGGATGGAAAGAGATACATAGAAGTGGGAGGCAGTCTAGTATTAAAATGTGTGGTGTCCTCCTCCGTCGCCCCCCCCCCCCCCCCCAGCTACTCCCCCACTTTCTCTCAAGTTTCTCTCTAGAACAGCTGCTTGTCATTTTTTGTTCCTGTTTCACCCTGTTGCTATTTCCAAATGACACTAAATTGGTGCCAAATGGAAAACACAAACATATATATATATATACGTGTGTGTGTGTGTGTGTGTGTGTGTGTGTGTGTGTGTGTGTGTGTGTGTGTGTGTGTGTGTGTGTGTGTGTATATATGCATACACATATATATATATGTACACACACACACATAAAATAAATATGTATATGTGTATTATAAAAATAGCAGAAAACCAGAGGAAGCAATTGTCTTGGAAAAAGCAACCACAAAACAACAGGTCTCCTACCACACACAAACACACATGTGTATGTGTGCATATGTATGTATCTATCTATATACATATATAAAATATATATGTATATATATATACACACACACACATATATATATATATATGTGCATATGTATATATATATATATATATATATATATATACATATATATATATATATATACATATATATATATGCAAAGTTTTATTTAAATTGTTGGGTTACAACGAGTAAATATTTATAACTGATATAAAAGCACTCAACAAGTATTTGGAGTATGTTTACGATATTAAATAAATGGAAACTATATTTATAAAACCATATTTATTTCATTATATATATTTCAGGGATATCATATTAAAAATATGTTATGCCTTCTTCAGACAAAATACAATATAAACAGTCTTATAAATTTGACATACCTTTCAACTTCAACTTCCATTTAAAAAACAAATCAACTTTTTAAATGGAAGTTGAAGTTGAAAGGTATGTCAAATCTATCTATTTATAAGACTGTTTATATTGTATTTTGTCTGAAGAAGGCATAACATATTTTTAATATGATATCCCTGAAATATATATAATGAAATAAATATGGTTTTATAAATATAGTTTCCATTTATTTAATATCGTACATATATATATATATATTTATATATATATATATATATATATATATGTGTGTGTGTGTGTGTATATATATTTTATATATTTATATATATACGTATATAGATAGATACATACATATGCACACATACACATGTGTGTTTGTGTGTGGTAGGAGACCAGCTATATATATATATATATATATATATATATATATATATATATATAGCTGCCCTTTGTCTATTGAAATAAAAGGGAAAAGAGGAAGGAAGGAAGGAAGGGTTGTTTGAAGTTTTCTTGAACTATTCCAAGGAACACTTTCTATGAAGCACTGTTGTTGTTGTTTTAATGTTTGTTTGGCACCATCCTTTAGCTGGGAAAGGGCACCAGTTTTCTTCCATTTTCGTGAAATAAAATAGTATAACCCAGGACAGGGGATTGGCAGAATTGGTAGGGCATCAGATAAGATACCTTGGTGCATTTCCTCATCATCATTATAATCATCATCAACATCATCATCATCATCATCATAATCATAATCACCATCATCATCATCATCATCATTTTAGGTCCTTTATCCATGCTGTCAGCAGTTTGACGGTTTGTTATATTTGGAATATTTGACTTGTTAACCTTCAGCATGCTGTGGGTGATACATAGCCCCATATGAGTAATATCCCCTTAATAGATAGTGCAGTGTCAAGGGAAACAACTCATAAGAATTATTAGTGTGCTAAAGGGTAAATGAGCAGGTTTTGCTCATATGTAAACAAAACACTTTATAGCAAGTAATAAATAGATTTTATTGTGATACCAGTACTACCATTATACAGAGTGTACTGAAGGCATTATATTGTGGCACCATCACTTTACAGAGTGCACTGGGTGTATTTTATTGTGACACATGTATCTATATGTATACATATATATATATATATATATATATATATCCTGATCATCATCATCTATATATATATATATATATCCTCATCACCATCATCAATATATATATATAGTTTAAGATAACAAAAGACAATCACAGGAATACAGCTACACAAAGTCTTATTAGTTTCATGCTTGTTACAAAAGGAAAATCAATGTTTCAATGTATCAAATGTTAGTCTGTCATCAGAAAAGAGCAACATTAAATGAAAGAGCAGTGGCTGAAAAGAAAAAATAGACTTTATATATATATATATGTATATATATATATATATATATATATATATATATATATATATATATATATATATAAATATATATATATATATATGAGTCCAGAAATAGCCTTCGAAATGGCTTGAGCTCTGCCGTCGGGGTCATACTTTTTCCTATTTCCCACTCTACTACCCTAAGTATTGAGTACTCTGGTGCGTTATGGTCCATCTGGTTCCTTACCACAATTCCTTCGTTTTATATATATATATATATATAATATAAAATATACAAACATCATCATCATCGTTTAACGTCCACTTTCCATGGTTGGAAATATATATATATATATATATATACTTGGTAAACACACTTGTTTGAGTACAGGAGTTGATGTCTCATTAGGCAGTGAAGTAACTCAGTAGGCGTTTTGGCATATATATATATAAAGATAGATATATTTATATATATATATAAACATATATATATATATATAATGTTATGATGATATAATATTTGTGATGTAATCTATCTGTATATATAGTTAGTAATTTAGATATATGTAAAATAAAACAAAGCGTTGTTTGTTCTATTGCAGTTGGATATTATATAAAGTTTTTCACAAGACAATATATTCCAGATGGTGACCAGTTATCCCATTTTTGGCTCTGACTATGGATTAAGGAATATTATTAGTATTTCTAGGCGGCAAATTGGCAGAGTTGTTAGAACGTCGGATAGAATACTTTATGGCAGGGGTGTGCAACATATTCCATTGGTAGGCCACTTTTGAACATTGGAATAACTATTAGGGTCATTAATATTTATTAAGCACTATTCCAAAGATTCGCCACAATTTCTTTCCATAACATGGAACCGGGAAATTATAACACACATAACCCTATCAGTGAAACCCTTTAGTATAGGATAACTGGGAAATTATAACACACATACCCCTATCAGTGAAACCCTTTATTATAGGTCAACTGGGAAATTATAACACACATAACCCTATCAGTGAAACCCTTTAGTATAGGTTAACTGGGAAATTATAACACACATAACCCTATCAGTGAAACCCTTTATTATAGGTCAACTGGGAAATTATAACACACATAACCCTATCAGTGAAACCCTTTATTATAGGTTAACTGGGAAATTATAACACACATAACCCTACCAGTGAAACCCTTTATTATAGGTCAACTGGGAAATTATAACACACATAACCCTATCAGTGAAACCCTTTAGTATAGGACAACTGGGAAATTATAACACACATAACCCTATCAGTGAAACCCTTTAGTATAGGTCAACTGGGAAATTATAACACACATAACCCTATCAGTGAAACCCTTTAGTATAGGTCAACTGGGAAATTATAACACACATAACCCTATCAGTGAAACCCTTTAGTATAGGTCAACTGGGAAATTATAACACACATAACCCTATCAGTGAAACCCTTTAGTATAGGTCAACTGGGAAATTATAACACACATAACCCTATCAGTGAAACCCTTTATTATAGGTTAACTGGGAAATTATAACACACATAACCCTACCAGTGAAACCCTTTATTATAGGTCAACTGGGAAATTATAACACACATAACCCTATCAGTGAAACCCTTTAGTATAGGACAACTGGGAAATTATAACACACATAACCCTATCAGTGAAACCCTTTAGTATAGGTCAACTGGGAAATTATAACACACATAACCCTATCAGTGAAACCCTTTAGTATAGGTCAACTGGGAAATTATAACACACATAACCCTATCAGTGAAACCCTTTATTATAGGTCAACTGGGAAATTATAACACACATAACCCTATCAGTGAAACCCTTTAGTATAGGACAACTGGGAAATTATAACACACATAACCCTATCAGTGAAACCCTTTAGTATAGGACAACTGGGAAATTATAACACACATAACCCTATCAGTGAAACCCTTTAGTATAGGTCAACTGGGAAATTATAACACACATAACCCTATCAGTGAAACCCTTTAGTATAGGTCAACTGGGAAATTATAACACACATAACCCTATCAGTGAAACCCTTTAGTATAGGTCAACTGGGAAATTATAACACACATAACCCTATCAGTGAAACCCTTTAGTATAGGTTAACTGGGAAATTATAACACACATAACCCTATCAGTGAAACCCTTTAGTATAGGTCAACTGGGAAATTATAACACACATAACCCTATCAGTGAAACCCTTTAGTATAGGTCAACTGGGAAATTATAACACACATAACCCTATCAGTGAAACCCTTTATTATAGGTCAACTGGGAAATTATAACACACATAACCCTATCAGTGAAACCCTTTAGTATAGGTCAACTGGGAAATTATAACACACATAACCCTATCAGTGAAACCCTTTAGTATAGGACAACTGGGAAATTATAACACACATAACCCTATCAGTGAAACCCTTTAGTATAGGTTAACTGGGAAATTATAACACACATAACCCTATCAGTGAAACCCTTTAGTATAGGTCAACTGGGAAATTATAACACACATAACCCTATCAGTGAAACCCTTTAGTATAGGTCAACTGGGAAATTATAACACACATAACCCTATCAGTGAAAGCCTTTAGTATAGGTCAACTGGGAAATTATAACACACATAACCCTATCAGTGAAGGCCTTTAGTATAGGTCAACTGGGAAATTATAACACACATAACCCTATCAGTGAAACCCTTTAGTATAGGTTAACTGGGAAATTATAACACACATAACCCTATCAGTGAAACCCTTTAGTATAGGTTAACTGGGAAATTATAACACACATAACCCTATCAGTGAAACCCTTTAGTATAGGTTAACTGGGAAATTATAACACACATAACCCTATCAGTGAAACCCTTTAGTATAGGTTAACTGGGAAATTATAACACACATAACCCTATCAGTGAAACCCTTTAGTATAGGTCAACTGGGGAATTATAACACACATAACCCTATCAGTGAAACCCTTTATTATAGGTCAACTGGGAAATTATAACACACATAACCCTATCAGTGAAACCCTTTAGTATAGGTCAACTGGGAAATTATAACACACATAACCCTATCAGTGAAACCCTTTAGTATAGGTCAACTGGGAAATTATAACACACATAACCCTATCAGTGAAACCCTTTAGTATAGGTCAACTGGGAAATTATAACACACATAACCCTATCAGTGAAACCCTTTAGTATAGGTTAACTGGGAAATTATAACACACATAACCCTATCAGTGAAACCCTTTAGTATAGGTCAACTGGGAAATTATAACACACATAACCCTATCAGTGAAACCCTTTAGTATAGGTCAACTGGGAAATTATAACACACATAACCCTATCAGTGAAACCCTTTAGTATAGGTCAACTGGGAAATTATAACACACATAACCCTATCAGTGAAACCCTTTAGTATAGGTCAACTGGGAAATTATAACACACATAACCCTATCAGTGAAACCCTTTATTATAGGTCAACTGGGAAATTATAACACACATAACCCTATCAGTGAAACCCTTTAGTATAGGTCAACTGGGAAATTATAACACACATAACCCTATCAGTGAAACCCTTTAGTATAGGTCAACTGGGAAATTATAACACACATAACCCTATCAGTGAAACCCTTTAGTATAGGTCAACTAACAGAAAATTGCATTACGGTTATGAAAAAAATTCTAACTAAACCTACAAGGTAAAAATTAAAAACGGTCATCGCAGGCCACTCTGACTGGTTTGGCGGGAAGAAGAAGACAACAATGATGATGGTGGAGAAGAAGAAGAAGAAGAAGAAGATGACGAAGAAGAAGAAGAAGAAGAAGAAGAAGAAGAAGATAAAACGACGACTATGGACTATGAGGAAGAAGAAAAAGAAGAAGGAGGAGGAGGTGACTACATATTATCTCTCAGGGGAATTAGACTTATTAGAAATTAGTAGTCAGACTCATGATTTACATAATTCTGTGATTAATTACATTTACATGTAATTAATCACACAGTTGCTTCTGACAGGACCTGCTGGAAGGAATGTTTGAGGGCTCTGCTCCCACGACCCTCCCAGGATTAAGTGGACAAAGAAGAAAAAGAGAAGTGTGATTAATTATACTTTATATATTATGATAGTCATTAGTGAAAGTAATTAATTTACTTTATATATTATGACAGTCAATAGAGAAAGTAATTAATTATATTTTATATATTATGATTTAACTTTGGTGGGAGTCCCACAACTTCATGTCTTCATCAAAGCTATCCTCCACTTTACTCTCAGAGCTATCTTCCACACTCTGGGAGCTATCTTCCACACTCTGGGAGCTATCTTCCACACTCTGGGAGCTATCTTCCACACTCTGGGAGCTATCTTCGACACTATCCTCAAAGCCATCTTCCACAATCTCAGAGCTATCCTCCACTCCATCCTCAGAGCTATCCTTAACTCCATCCTCAGAGCTTTCCTCCACTCCACCCTCAGGGCTTTCCTCCACTCCATCCTCAGAGCTTTCCTCCACTCCATCCTCAGAGCTATCCTTAACTCCATCCTCAGAGCTTTCCTCCACACTATCCTCAGAGCTATCTTCCCCTATATCTTCGGAGCCATCTTCCACAATCTCAGGGCTATCCTCCACACTATCTTCAGAGCTATCCTCCACTCCATCCTCAGAGCCTTCCTCCACTCCATCCTCAGAGCTATCCTTAACTCCATCCTGAGAGCTATCCTCTCCTTTGTCAGAGCTATCGTCCACTCTCATCTCAAAGCTACCTCCCACTCTCATCTCAAAGCTACCTCCCACTCTCCTCTTGGAGCTGTCCTCCACTCTACTCCCAAGGCTGTCCATTACTCTCACGTCACTGCTTTCCTGCACCACTCTCACATCACTCATGTCCTCCACTACCCTCACATCACTGTTATCCTTCTCCACCACTCTCACGTCTCCTATATCTCCAGAGTCCAATATGTTTTCATTCTTCAGAGAACCATTTCCAGCTTGTTTCAAATTTCCCTCTAGATTTTCAGTCAAGTCAGTCTTTATTTTAGGGATTTCTAATATTTCAGAAATATTTAAAATCCATGGTGCTGCCTCGAACTCTTCAAGACTTATTTTTCCATCTCCTAAAAGTGATGAAAGAATAAAATTAGTTTAAATAAAGTTTATGGCCTCAGTAGAAAGTGTTTTTAGTTAAAATCCAGGACAACACCATTATGTAGCAAAACAAGGCCTACATCAACAGCTGCCAAATTTTACAACTTGATGTTATACAACAGGTTTATATTTACAATAGAATACCTGCAATCAATATGTTATTAAGTTACAATACAAAACCATATGTAGTGTCTTTTATTATAAATATGGTAATGAAAAGGTTATAGACATAGGCAGTGTCTTTCATTAGAAATATGGTAGTGAAAGGATTAAAGCCATAGGCAGTGTCTTTCATTAGAAATATGGTAATGAAAGGGTTAATGATAGAGGCAGTGTCTTTCATTAGAAATATGATAATGAAAGGGTTAAGGACTTGTATTTTTCTTTTAGTTGATAAATGTTGCTAACTGTAACTTACTGTTTTTATCAGCATCTTTAAAAGCTGCTTTAGCATTTTGTCTGGCGCCAGTTGTGTTGATGAGTTCCTGCAGGCTGATCAATTTATCATTATCCTGGCTGTCATAACGTGAAAAATTCTCTGGAAGAGGAACTGGCCGAAACTCTTCAGAGTTGTCTTTGGAGCTGATCAGCGGCTGTTTTAGGGATTCAAGATTCTTTATATTTTCAACCTGAGGGGAAAAAAAGACCAACATATGAATCAAGGGGATGTTTTTTTAATTTATTTTCTTTATAAGTTAAGGTTAGGGTTAGGTTTAAGAGGAACAATGACAACAATACCTACAACAAATTGGTATAGGAAATCTTCCCTCTCCCCCTCCCAGTTTCCACCCAATACAGTCTCTAATTAATAAAGAACGTTAGATGGAGGGAACAATAGTACCCTTTGTAGGGTGTCTGTGACTGGTGGAAGCTAAAGAAAGATGGAAGGATGGATTCTTGAACTGCAGACTTGGCCTTTGCAAAATGGTGGAATCTGCTAATGGCACCCAAGGACCAGATAGAAGTGCTAAACTGGGTGACAGATTGAGTCTACCACTCAAAGACCACGTGGTGGTGTTAAACTAGGTGACAGATTAAGTCTACCACCCAAGGACCAGGTGGTGGTTGTAAACTGGATAACAGATTAAATTTACCATCCAAGGACTAGGTGAGAGATTAAGTCTCCCACCTGAGTAGCTACAGTGGAGTTTGAACTCAGAAGATAAAGAGCCAGAAGTAATACCACAAGTCATCTAGTTTGTTGCTCTAACAACACCACCAGTCTACTGCCTTCCACTCCTACTTTATTTAACAACACCAAAACTTGACATCAGTGAGAAACATTGCAAAAAATACTGCAAGGAATATTGTGCTACATTAAGGCCAATTAGGTTGCAGACCTGAGAGAAGGACATAACTGATTCTTAAAGGATCACAGTTTTATACAAATTTATATAATTCAATTAAATACATAATAATTTCCTGCAATCAATAAAGACA
>OZ024756.1:26139451-26141951 GCA_964016885.1 Eledone cirrhosa
AAAAAGCAACTCCCTTTTATAGTAAAATTTGGCCAATTTAGACATTTTTTCAGACATCCCTTATGCCATGGAAAAGAAAATCCAGTTATGCAAATAATCCATATGCAAAAAGGATGAGGCTTCGTCGTCAATCTGAAAGCTGTGATGCAAGGGAAGAACGACTTTCTAGGCAAAGACAGAGGCAAACAGAGTCTCGGCAAAATGAAAGTGGTTATGCAAGGGAGGGATGACTTTCTAGTCAAAGACAGAGGTAAACAGAGTCTCGGCAAAATGAAAGTGGTTATGCAAGGGAAGAACGACTTTCTAGGCAAAGACAGAGGCAAACAGAGTCTCGGCAAAATGAAAGTGGTTATGCAAGGGAAGAACGACTTTCTAGGCATAGACAGAGGCAAACAGAGTCTCGGCAAAATGAAAGTGGTTATGCAAGGGAGGGATGACTTTCTAGGCAAAGACAGAGGCAAACAGAGTCTCGGCAAAATGAAACTTTTGGTGAGCATCAAGAAAGACAGGAACAAGATAGTTTTCGCCATATAGTTGCAAGAAGAAATGACTCTGAAGAAAAAAGACAACAGAATTTGATTGCTGATAGTTTTCTCCATAAATTACATCACTGATTTAAAATCAATCATCATTTTCTTACAAAAAAAATGTGTGAAATGCAGCAAGGCGTGGGTAATTCGGCTAGTATATATATATATATAATAATGAGATTATTGTGTACGGTGCTCAGGTGCACTACAACTCATCAAAGGTGCATGTATAGTACATAGAATAATGTACAAATATATAGTGTAAAATGAGTTGTGACAACACTGGTTCCAAGGTGTATCGGTCTTTTCCTTGGAAAACAATTGTATCATGGAGAGGAGAGATTGACATGGTTGGGTGACTGCTGGTCTTCCATAAAACACCCTTCACCAGGCATAAACCTTGTAGAACTATGGTTAGTCAAGGGTGAAAGGAGCTTCTCTCTCCTAACTTCTCTCACACTCATTTCTTTCCCAATGAAGGACTTACACTGGCACACACACTACACACACTACACACACACACACACACATATATATATAAACACACACACACTTCTCTCACCATTTCATACTTGTGTGAACCTAATAACTTTTTATAAATGTTCTCTGTGTTTTATATGTATATATATGTATATATACATATATTTGCATATATATATATATATATCATCATCATTTTACGTCCGTTTTTCCCTGCTTACAAGGGTGGGACGGGAACTGATTCTGGCTTGATTTCTAAAGCTGGATGCCCTTCCTAACACCAACCTCATTTACAGTGAGTGCTGGGTGCTTTTTTTGCCATGGCGCCTACACGTCCACTTTGCAGTGGAATAATAGGGACCCCAGTCCCTATCATCTCATTTCTACAGCTGAGTAAACTGGAGCAATGTGAAATAAAGTGTCTTGTTCAAGGAAACAACAAGACACTTATATATATATATGTATGTAAAAGGTAAACAGAAATAACAACACAATCGGTACAGTATATGGAAGGGATATATTAGATTAACGCTAAAGAATATGTGAACATGGTCGAGGACATAGGAACCTTGCTAGTCATGGTGCCATGATAAAATGCACTCAGAACACTCTGTAAAATGGTCGGCATTTTAAAGAGTTTATAGAATTAGAAACCATGCATGAAAATATGAGTGAGGTGTGGTTCTCTAAATAAGAACTGACTTGGACCACAATAACCAGTCAAACCCATGCCAGCATAGAAAATGAGCATAAAATATTAGTGATGATATGTGTATATATTATTATATATAGGCATCAATGTGCGTCTGTGTGTATAAATAACATTGCTTTTATATGTATGTATGTGTAAATGTGTGTATATGTGTGTATCTATATACAGGGTATCTCCCAAAAATGTACACCCACTTTAACCTTTTAGTGTTCAAACCGGCCAAAATTCTCTACCTTTTTCTGTTGAAACTGGCTGTAACTGGTCACTCATACTGATGTTAAGGTATTGTTCTCAAAATAAATATTTTCAAAATCTCACAGATTCGATATTATGTGAGATAAAGCATTTACCATGAAAATATAATAGTATATATAAAATAATGTGAATGCTAAAGGGTTAACATAATTATAATCAAAGTGTATATACAATTTTTGGGACCTCCTGTATATATATATATGTCATCATCCAGCCGTAAAAAACCTGCCAGAAACAGTTCTCTATGAGTGAAACATGGTCATCTGACCAATCTTGCCTCAAGTGGGACAAACTCGTCCAACCCATGCTTGCGTGAAAGATGGACATTAAACGATGATGATATATATATATATAGGTATATATCAGACCATCCTTATAATAGGACCACCAAATTCCACACTGTAAATGTAATTAGGAAGGGCATTCAGCAGTCGTAAAACCCAGCCAAAACACGATCCCACTATGAACAATGTATAGCATGGTCAACTGGCCAGACTATTCTCATAACAGGACCACTCAGCTC
>OZ024756.1:26146951-26176951 GCA_964016885.1 Eledone cirrhosa
CCCTTTACGAACTGAGTTCAGATCCCACCAAAGTAAATTTTGCCTTACAGGGTGGATAAAATGAAATACCAGTAATGCACTGGTGTCAATTTAATCGACTTTCCCCTTCTCTCAAATTGTTGGCCTTGTGCCTAAATCAGAAACCAATATTTAATGGGACACCTTTTATGGGTTAACCTTCAGGTCATAGTCTGAGATACACTTCTGTTTCCCCCTTATGTGTATAGATAGCTGGGAACCACCACTCAGTTGTCTTTTCTTGACTCCTGCTAAATTACTGGTACCGAGACTTCTGGTGTCCTCGGCTCTAGGGCTACCTCCCTACTTACCAACATAGGCACTGAGCTGGCCAGCTGCAGGTGTGAGCCTCGCGAGTAGGAATGGCTCTTCCATCCTCTGGGGAAACGCCTTCTCCATTCTGTCCGCTGGGGCTGTGAGAAGGCCATTAATATGATTACTTAACCCTTTCATTACCATATTTCTAACTTAACAAGCGCCACATTTGTTTGGTTCCTCCATCTCTCTCTTTCTTTCTTTATTTCTTTTTTTTTACAACATACATATACACACACTTAACTATAGAAATCATTCATGCTTGACATGGTTTACATATAATGAATAACATACAATGGGCTTCCCTACAGCTTCTGTCAACTAAATTTCACTTACAATGGTTAGCCCAAAATTAAAATAAAAGACAACTAACTCAAGGTTAGTCTATTTAACAAAACAAAAAACCCCCAAAAATTCAAAATCAATAACACAAAATAAGTTGTGCTATAAATAATTTATTGTTTATTATTGATTAAATAACAGAATCTCTCCTCCACACAAAAGCATCCATAGTTAACAACAACAACAAAATGAACATTTATATAAAATGTGAGATCTTTCTTTCTCCAAATATTTACGTTGAGTCAAGTGTATCCAAGCAGCTTCTAAAGAAACTTTGCTACAGTGAAATTCCGTTATAACGAAATTCACGAGGTATAAAAAAAAATTTGTAACAAAGAATTCTTTATAATGAGATCAACCTAACACATTGAGCATGTGACTAGGGATTGAAAAAAATTTCGTTATACTGAAAAATTCCTTATAACAGAATTTTACCTGCATATTGACACGCTCCATCGTCACCTTTTCAAAAAAAGTATATTGTACACAAAACACCAGCATCAACAGTTTTCCAAGAGAAGGCAACATGAACGAACCTGTTATTTTTCTCTAAAAAAATTATTTTCCATTTCTGTCTTGCCCATCTCCTCAATCTTTCTATTTCTCATTCTTTCTTCTGATGAAGGACTAGCGCCCGAAACGTTAAGACTCTTTGTTTACTATATCAAGTGTAAAACTAATAATATATTTCTTCATTGTACTGCGTCGTTTGCTTTGTTATTTCTGTTTGCCTTTTGCATATATATATATATATATAACAAAGGAATTGTGGTAAGGAACCAGATGGACCATAACGCACCAGAGTACTCAATACTTAGAGTAGTAGAGTGGGAAATAGGAAAAAGTATGACTCCGATGGCAGAGCTCTAGCTGTTTCGACGGGTATTACAGTCCAGAAATAGCCGTCGAAACGGCTAGAGCTCTGCCGTCGGGGTCATACTTTTTCCTATATATATATATATATATATGTACAAGCTCACTGAAAAGTCCTTGTGCAAATTTTAATGTTGTAATGTCTGTTATATATCATGATTGTTTTTTTTTTTTCTCAAAGAAAAGGGAGAGAATCATTATTTTATGGTTAAATGTCTGTTTTCTTCTTTCATTAGCATATTTCTAATGAAGTCTAATCATGGTCTATGATTTCCAAATAATCAAGAATTTGGAAGGATTTAACAACATAACATAACAAAGGTTTTTTCATAAAATCATGGCGGAAGTTTTGTATACAAATCTAAACGTTTAACAATATACAGCTTTGTATTATAAAACCAGGAGCAGTTCCAGTTGGTTTGGTATCAAAAGAGTTAAGGATCAAACAATGCCCTTTCATTAAAATATTTATTTTGTATAATACATGATCTAGTTACGGACTATAGGAGTTATTTTTCAGCATGACCAATAAAGTGTTTGTCCCAGAATACACACACAAATGCTAACCATAAGGTTAGAACTAAAGACACAAGGTCCATGTATCAAGTTATTTCCATCCATCCAATGCATGATTTGGAAGTACACCGCAATAATATTTATAGCAGATATTAAATTAGTGGGAAAATTCACTATAAGTAACAGTTTATTGTTCCCCAGTATGGGGAGAGTGATATTTATTTTATTGTAGCAGATGGTTTGTTATGGATGAATTGACATTGATATATATATGGATTGGTATAGATATACTGTCATAGATGGACAGTTATAGAACTGGTATTTTAATAGAGACATTTTAAATACTATGCTAAACCTTTCATCTAATTACAGAGTTGAGATTCAAACAACACCAACAACAATATTAGCAGGAAGATATCTTGGGTAAATTATAGATAAAGGTCTTTGACAAATTTATCCAGGCATTTGGTTTCTAAAAAAACAAAAAAATACACATTTTATAAATAATAACAACAGCAGCAAAAATAATTGTTTCTACTTTCAATTTTTTTTCTTTCTAATAATAATAATAATAATAATGAAATTATTGTGTACAGTGCTCAGGTGCACTACAACTCATCAAAGGTGCATGTATAGTACATAGAATAATAAAGTGTCAGGAAAATGAACAGTGTATGAGTCATGATATAACAACAATAACAATAATGAAATATTGTGTACAGTGCCCAGGTGCACCACAACTCATCAAAAAAGTGCATGTATAGTACATAGGGCAATGCACAAACACCAGTAAAATGAACAGTGCACAAGTCATGATATTGGCACAAGGCCAGCAACCTGAAGGGAAGGGGAAAGACAATTAAATCGACCCCAGTACTTGACTGGTACTTTATTTTATCAACCTTCAGAAGGATGAAAGGCAAAGCTAACCTTGGCATGATTTGAACTCAGAATATAAATGGCTGTAACTATATGCTGCAAATCATGTTGTCTGATGCTTTACTGATACTGCCAGTTCACTACCCTAATAATAATTGTTTCTACTGTTGGCACAAGGCCAGCAATTTTGGGGGAGGGGAAAGTTGATTAAATCAACCCCCAGTGCATTACTGGTGCTTTATTTTATCGACCCTGTAAGGATGAAAGGCAAAGCTAACCTCAGCAGGATTTGAACTCAGAACATAAAGGGCCGTAACTCTGTGCTGCAAAGCATGATGTCTGATGCTGTACTGATACTGCTAATCCACTATGCCTAGTAATAATAATAATTATGAATTCAATACCAAATTTATGTACCCCCCCCCCCCCCCCCCAACTTATATTCTCCCCAGTCTCCATCTACACATTGTATAACCCAAACTTATTTGATCATGGAACCCTTATGTGAATTTACCAAAAATTCAGAGTACCCACACCTATATTTTATGGAGAATCCCTTCAACCACCAACCTAATTTTAATAAGACACTATATGAAACAAACACTGTTATCGGGAGATAATTTATTCATTAAATATATATATATATAGGTAATTTATTCATTATATATATATCCATCATCATCATTATTTAATGTCTGTTTTCTGCCTTAGAAAGAATTGACTGGGTCATCACAAATCAAGCCCCCACTTAATTGAAGCCACTGACCTCTCAGCCAAGCAATGAACCACAACTCATACATTCTCCTACTTACAGAGTGTATTTTATTGTGGCATCAGCACTAGGAAGGTTGTCATGTCTTTGATATAACTGAAGAATCATCTTGATTTTTTTGTTTAACAATTTTTTTTTATGACTAGATATACTTCAGAGTGTACTGGGGGTATTTTTCATGGCACCAACATAAAGGAGGTTGTCGTGCCCTTGACACAACTGAGGAGTTCTCTTAACCCTTAACTTGGTAAATTTTCTATTGCTAGATGCCCTTCCTAATGTCAACCACTTTACAGAGTGTACCGGATGCTTTTTCACCAATGCTAGAGTGGTTGTCATGTCAGGGACATGATTGTAGGGTCCTCACGACCCTTTGTTTGGTAAGTTTTCTACAGCTGGATGTCCCTCCCTCCTCCCCCATGGCAGTTGCCCCCTTCCCCACCCACCCACTACACACAATAACATGGTAAAAACACATCAAACATGTTTATAAACACAACAGTTATATATTACAACATTCACATCACATGTAGTACGGAGGAAATTGAAAAAAAAAACATGCAGTAGAAACAAACCCCACCTCCTCCTCCTCCTCACCCCACCCTCCACCCCACCACCACCACCACCACCACCACCATCACCATTATCAACAACATCAACATACCAATTTCAATCAGACATGATTTAAATGAGTTAAGGAATAAAATAATTTGTAAGACATGCAGTTACTATAATGTAAGGAATATATTATATATACATATGTGTGTCTGTTTGTATATATAATATATATTATATATATATATAATCATCATCATCATCATTTTACGTCCACTTTTCCCTGCTTGCAAGGGTGGGACGGGAACTGATTCTGGCTTGATTTCTACAGCTGGATGCCCTTCCTAACACCAACCTCATTTACAGTGAGTGCTGGGTGCTTTTTTGCCGTGGCACCTCCACGACCACTTTGCAGACCCTATCATCTCATTTCTACAGCTGAATAAACTGGAGCAATGTGAAATAAAGTGTCTTGCTCAAGGAAACAACACATCACCCGGTCTGAGAATTGAACTCACAACCTTTCGATTGCAAGGCCAATGCTCTAACCACTAAGCCATATATATATATATATATATATATATATATATATATATATATATATATATATATGTATGTATATATATATATAATAATAATAATAATAATAATAATAATAATAATGAAAATATTGTGTAGTGCTCAGGTGCACTACAACTCATCAAAAAGTGTATGTATAGTACATAGGGTAATGTACAAACGTCAGGAAAATGAACAGTGCATGAGTCATTATATACACATATAATAATAATAATAATGAAATTATTGTGTACAGTGCTCAGGTGCACTACAACTCATCAAAGGTGCATGTATAGTACATAGAATAATGTACAAATGTCAGGAAAATGAACAGTGTATGAGTCATGATATAATAACAATAACAATAATGAAATATTGTGTACAGTGCCCAGGTGCACCACAACTCATCAAAAAAGTGCATGTACAGTACATAGGGCAATGCACAAACATCAGTAAAATGAAAAGTGCACGAGTCATGATACACACATGTGTGCATGTGTATGGAAGGGGTACATCAGGTGTAGTTTTGGCGTATTTCAGGAAGCATGAGTGTCTTAAAGGATGCAGTGTCTTGGCAGCTAACAATTGACGCAGGCAGTTTGTTCCATGCTTCAGCAACTCTGAGCGTGAAAAAATGTCTACGAAAGTCATGGGAGCTGTGCTGTTTTCTGATCTTGTAGGCATGTCCACGTGTGTTAGACACATGGAGATCAAAGAGGCGCTCAGGGTTGCAATTGGCGAGATATATATATATATATAATATATCTCTATATATATATAATATATATTATATATATGCAAGTGTGTGTACACACACACACATATATATATATATATATATATATATATATATACACTAGTGCCAAAAAATGGCCATTAAATGGTGATTATGATGGTATGTATGTGTATATATATATATATATATATATATATATATATATATATATATATATGTGATAGATTATAGGTGTAGAGAATGTAATGGGGGATAGCAAGAGAGAGAGAAGGAAGAGGATAAGAGGATGTTACACAGAAAGCAGTTAGGCCTGATTATAAGCCAGGGTGAGGTCTGTGCATGTCTGATGGAGGGGAGGAAGATGAAAAGGTCAGCAGCAGTAGCAGTAAATTATTATTATTATTATTATAATAATGATAGTGATGTTAGAGAGTGATTCAATATAAACATGGTTAAATGATAGCAAAGTATGGGAGTCATGCAGCAGTAGCAGAGAGAGAGATGAAGAGATAAGAGTATATATATATATATATATATACACACACACACATATATATATATATATATATATATATATATATACATATACATATATACACACACATATATATAAAGAGATGCATGGATGAGTGAGATAAACAGAGAGGCATGAGGAGATAAAAGCATATATATACATATATATATATATATATATAAATAAAATGAGAGGTATGGGTGAGAGATATAGAGAGGCATGAGAGAGATATAGAGAGGCATGAGAGAGAGAGAGAGAGAGAGAGAGTGAGAAAGGGATGATATATAAATATATATAAATATAAAAAAATAAACAATAAAAAGCTTGTTTGTCGTTGGTCAAAGCTAATTCACTCACCAGTTAAGTCTAGAACAACAACCTGTAGGAAGAGAAGTGGGTGGGTAGTAGCTTGATGAAGTTTGTAAGCACAGTGACACACAGACAGAGGGACAGTAGAGGAGGTGGGGAGGGTGGGGCCACAGTAGATGTTATAACCTTTATATACTTTTACTGGTTTCAGTCATTTGACTGTGGCGATGCTGGGGCACCGTCTCAAAGAGAATTAGTCGTTCATATGTATCTTCTCAGTTTTATATTTGAGAAAAAAGATATGATGGCCATGATCGTAAACCCAGAAGTCTCAAACACGTGGCCTGCAAACTATGGCCTGTGGCAGAACAATTTTCGTGACTAAGGAAATTTTGAAATGGAAAATTTGTCCCCCTACATTTTGTTTTAATTCACATATCCCACTTATTATTATATGTGTATTCATTTTGATGTAAAAATAAATAGCAGCCTATTGTAGATTAGCATTATAACTGATAAAAACCTCATAATGTCCACTAGTCAGTGAAGACAAACAGATTTATATAGAGAATAATTGGTAACTCAGAGACGCCATCTGCATGGAAAAACAACTATAGTTAAATTTTCTATTCAGATGTTGTTGATCCACTGTTGGATAAAAAAACTCAACATACCATTGCCAGATTATTTAACCCTTGTCTGGCTAAAATTCTCTCACCTCTTTCTGTTCAAACCAGCCGTAACTGGCCACTCATACTGATGTTAAGGTATTGTTCTCAAAATCTCATAGATATGATATTATGTGAGATAATAAGTCTTTACCGCAAAAATACAATAGTATATATAGAGTAATGTACATGCTAAAGGGTTAAGCTTGTTGTAGCCATACCTGTCCACATGGGCCAGTTATGTGGGGTCCCCATGTAGTAAGGTCATCAGCACTTGAACAGTTGTGTGTTGGGGAAGGGGTGTCCATGTAGTTGGGATGGGTGTGGAACAGGGATCGGGGAATAACATATTTACACCAACATAAATGTGAAGTTGTGGCAATTATGGACAATGCCAAACTGTGGGACAGTGAACTCAATATCATAAAATGAAATAAAATAAAACAAAAGTGTGTAGAAATTACATTAGCAGCAATTGTAGAATGTGATACACAGTGAGAATGACTAGCAAGGGTTAATGTGAAAGCCAGCTACAAAATGCCAGGAATATAATACATGTTTTCAATCATTTTAATATCATTTTTATTGTTTAACCCTTTTGTGATAGTAATTTGAATGAAATACACTCTATTTCAATTAATTATAAAGAATTTTAAGGGATTTATCAAAATTATTAATTATTTCATTACTAAGATAGTAACTTAACATATGGTTCTTATATAAAATTGTTTGAAGATTTAAATTTAAATAGGAACCCTTTAAAATGGGTGGTTTAATTTAAATAGGAACCCTTTAAAATGGGTGGTTTAATTAGAACCACAGCTAGTTTTGACTGGGTTGGTATCAAAAAAAGGTTAAGTTAGGAAAGGAAGGGTAGTGCCCATGACCCTTTCAGGACCTCCAAGATTGGTAGGGGGAAAGGAAGGAGGAGTATCCTTAAATTGGAGGCCTGACTTAGACACTTGCAACAGAGTGGATTCCACTAAAAGTATCCAAGACCTGGGTGGTGGTATTATGTTTACCACCCCAGAACCTGGTGGTGATGTTAAACTGGGTGACAGATTATGCTTACCACCCAAGGACCGGGTCATCATCATCATCATCATCTTCATTTAACGTCCATCTTCCACTCTAGTATGGGTTAGACAGGGTGTTGGTGTTAAACCAGGTGACAGATTAAGTCTACCACTCCAGAGCTGGGTAGCAGTATTATGTCTACCACCCCAGAACTGGGTGTTGGTGTTAAACCTAGTGATAGATTAAATCTACTATCTCAGAGTTGGGTAGCAGTATTATGTCTACCACCCCAGAACTAGGCGTTGGTGTTAAACCTAGTGATAGATTAGGTCTACCACTCCAGAGCTGGGTAGCAGTATTATGTCTACCACCCTAGAACTGGGTGTTGGTGTTAAACCTAGTGATAGATTAGGTCTACCACTCCAGAGCTGGGTAGCAGTATTATGTCTACCACCCTAGAACTAGGCGTTGGTGTTAAACCTAGTGATAGATTAAATCTACTATCTCAGAGCTGGGTAGCAGTATTATGTCTACCACCCTAGAACTAGGCGTTGGTGTTAAACCTAGTGATAGATTAAATCTACTATCTCAGAGCTGGGTAGCAGTATTATGTCTACCACCCTAGAACTAGGTGTTGGTGTTAAACCTAGTGATAGATTAAATCTACTATCTCAGAGCTGGGTAGCAGTATTATGTCTACCACCCCAGAACTGGGTGTTGGTGTTAAACCTAGTGATAGATTAAATCTACTATCTCAGAGCTGGGTAGCAGTATTATGTCTACCACCCCAGAACTGGGTGTTGGTGTTAAACCTAGTGATAGATTAAATCTACTATCTCAGAGCTGGGTAGCAGTATTATGTCTACCACCCCAGAACTGGGTGTTGGTGTTAAACCTAGTGATAGATTAAATCTACTATCTCAGAGCTGGGTAGCAGTATTATGTCTACCACCCCAGAACTGGGCGTTGGTGTTAAACCTAGTGATAGATTAAATCTACTATCTCAGAGCTGGGTAGCAGTATTATGTCTACCACCCCAGAACTGGGTGTTGGTGTTAAACCTAGTGATAGATTAAATCTACTATCTCAGAGCTGGGTAGCAGTATTATGTCTACCACCCCAGAACTGGGTGTTGGTGTTAAACCTAGTGATAGATTAAATCTACTATCTCAGAGCTGGGTAGCAGTATTATGTCTACCACCCCAGAACTGGGCGTTGGTGTTAAACCTAGTGATAGATTAAATCTACTATCTCAGAGCTGGGTAGCAGTATTATGTCTACCACCCCAGAACTGGGTGTTGGTGTTAAACCTAGTGATAGATTAAATCTACTATCTCAGAGCTGGGTAGCAGTATTATGTCTACCACCCCAGAACTGGGTGTTGGTGTTAAACCTAGTGATAGATTAAATCTACTATCTCAGAGCTGGGTAGCAGTATTATGTCTACCACCCCAGAACTGGGTGTTGGTGTTAAACCTAGTGATAGATTAAATCTACTATCTCAGAGCTGGGTAGCAGTATTATGTCTACCACCCCAGAACTGGGCGTTGGTGTTAAACCTAGTGATAGATTAAATCTACTATCTCAGAGCTGGGTAGCAGTATTATGTCTACCACCCCAGAACTGGGTGTTGGTGTTAAACCTAGTGATAGATTAAATCTACTATCTCAGAGCTGGGTAGCAGTATTATGTCTACCACCCCAGAACTGGGTGTTGGTGTTAAACCTAGTGATAGATTAAATCTACTATCTCAGAGCTGGGTAGCAGTATTATGTCTACCACCCCAGAACTGGGCGTTGGTGTTAAACCTAGTGATAGATTAAATCTACTATCTCAGAGCTGGGTAGCAGTATTATGTCTACCACCCCAGAACTGGGTGTTGGTGTTAAACCTAGTGATAGATTAAATCTACTATCTCAGAGCTGGGTAGCAGTATTATGTCTACCACCCCAGAACTGGGTGTTGGTGTTAAACCTAGTGATAGATTAAATCTACTATCTCAGAGCTGGGTAGCAGTATTATGTCTACCACCCCAGAACTGGGCGTTGGTGTTAAACCTAGTGATAGATTAAATCTACTATCTCAGAGCTGGGTAGCAGTATTATGTCTACCACCCCAGAACTGGGTGTTGGTGTTAAACCTAGTGATAGATTAAATCTACTATCTCAGAGCTGGGTAGCAGTATTATGTCTACCACCCCAGAACTGGGTGTTGGTGTTAAACCTAGTGATAGATTAAATCTACTATCTCAGAGCTGGGTAGCAGTATTATGTCTACCACCCCAGAACTAGGTGTTGGTGTTAAACCTAGTGATAGATTAGGTCTACCACTCCAGAGCTGGGTAGCAGTATTATGTCTACCACCCTAGAACTAGGCGTTGGTGTTAAACCTAGTGATAGATTAAATCTACTATCTCAGAGCTGGGTAGCAGTATTATGTCTACCACCCCAGAACTAGGTGTTGGTGTTAAACCTAGTGATAGATTAGGTCTACCACTCCAGAGCTGGGTAGCAGTATTATGTCTACCACCCTAGAACTAGGCGTTGGTGTTAAACCTAGTGATAGATTAAATCTACTACCCAAGTAGGCCTCAGTAAGATGTACATTCAGAACTGAAAGGGCTAGGACAAATAATGGTTTCTGATTTAGGCACAAGGCCAACAGTTTTAGGGGAGGGGAAGTCGATTAAATCAATCTCAGTCCATTACTGGTGCTTTATTTTATCAATCTCGTAAGGATGAAAGGCAAAGCTAACCTCAGTGGGATTTGAACTCAGAACATAAAGGGCCGTAACTCTGTGCTGCAAAACATGTTGTCCAACGCTTTACCAATACTGCCAAGCTAAGACAAATAATACAAAATATTTTGTCTGATGCTTTAAAAATTTCATGGTTCCACCACCACTCTGGTCTGGTACTATATTTTACTGACCCCAAAAAGGATGAAAGGCAAGGTTGACTTTGATAGGATTTGAACTCAGAGTGCAAAGTGTTTGAACAAATACTATATGGCAGTTTGTTCTGTGCTCTAATCACTTTGCCAATATGTTTATTCACGTGACTAAAACAAGCTCACACATGGACAAAAAAAAAAGAAAAAAAGCCATGAATTAAAAACATGTTTTCAATCAGTGAAGCTAGGACATGCTAAAGGGTGTGAGGGAGTCAACAGCAGCAGAAGAAAGTCAATGAATGGAGAACTTACTAGAATGTTGAGGTTAAAAAGAAAGAGAAGGAAGCAAAACTAGAAAAACCTCATTCAAAACAATATTGTACATATTCAATTAATCAACATATTGTACATATTAAATCCTTATTGAAGATATTGATCTAAAATAGTGAACACAAACAAAACAGCTTCAAACCAAGCCTAGAGTGAGAAACTCTGTGGAAACCTGTCAGATGAATATTGTACCTGTAGTTCAAAGGTCCAGCTTTGGTCTTGCACTGTACCATGCTGATTCTGTCTGAGAAGTACATTAAGGGTGTATGTGACTGTGGAATACTCAGCCTCGTATACATTCATTTAAAAAGTAAGCTGTTCTGTTAATTGTAAAACTGGAAGACTCATCATCCAATATTATCTCTCCTCCCCTTACAAGATAATAAGTTGTGATTTGAAGGAAATTTGGCTGCTGTTTCTAGTAGATTGAGAGACTCCATTGCTGGCTTGTTTAGTTAAGTCTAAAGGTAACTGTTCCATAAGTTATGGCCACTTACCAACTGTTGGCTTTTGGTCGGAGATCTTCAATGATAGCATCAATGACATCTGTAGTAGACGAAGTGCCACCAACATCAGGTGTGTGAATCTAAAATGAAGGCGACATTGTTGTTAATTAATGTTTTGATTTCATCAGTCTGGTATTTCTCTACCAACAATCTGTGACTATATCTCACCAGTATTCCAGTACCATCAATATGTGACTATATCCCACCATCCCAGTATTCCAGTACCATCAATATGTGACTATATCCCACCATCCCAGTATTCCAGTACCAACAATATGTGACTATATCCCACCATCCCAGTATTCCAGTACCAACAATATGTGACTATATCCCACCATCCCAGTATTCCAGTACCAACAATGTGTGACTATATCCCACCATCCCAGTATTCCAGTACCAACAATGTGTGACTATATCCCACCATCCCAGTATTCCAGTACCAACAATATGTGACTATATCCCACCATCCCAGTATTCCAGTACCATCAATATGTGACTATATCCCACCATCCCAGTATTCCAGTACCAACAATATGTGACTATATCCCACCATCCCAGTATTCCAGTACCAACAATATGTGACTATATCCCACCATCCCAGTATTCCAGTACCAACAATATGTGACTATATCCCACCATCCCAGTACCAACAATGTGTGACTATATCCCACCATCCCAGTATTCCAGTACCAACAATATGTGACTATATCCCACCATCCCAGTACCAACAATGTGTGACTATATCCCACCATCCCAGTATTCCAGTACCAACAATATGTGACTATATCCCACCATCCCAGTATTCCAGTACCATCAATATGTGACTATATCCCACCATCCCAGTATTCCAGTACCAACAATGTGTGACTATATCCCACCATCCCAGTATTCCAGTACCAACAATGTGTGACTATATCCCACCATCCCAGTACCAACAATGTGTGACTATATCCCACCATCCCAGTATTCCAGTACCATCAATATGTGACTATATCCCACCATCCCAGTATTCCAGTACCAACAATATGAGACTATATCCCACCATCCCAGTATTCCAGTACCAACAATGTGTGACTATATCCCACCATCCCAGTATTCCAGTACCATCAATATGTGACTATATCCCACCATCCCAGTATTCCAGTACCATCAATATGTGACTATATCCCACCATCCCAGTATTCCAGTACCATCAATATGTGACTATATCTCCCCATCCCAGTACCATCAATATGTGACTATATCTCCCCATCCCAGTATTCCAGTACCAACAATATGTGACTATATCCCACCATCCCAGTATTCCAGTACCAACAATGTGTGACTATATCCCACCATCCCAGTATTCCAGTACCAACAATGTGTGACTATATCCCACCATCCCAGTATTCCAGTACCAACAATGTGTGACTATATCCCACCATCCCACCATCCCAGTATTCCAGTACCAACAATATGAGACTATATCCCACCATCCCAGTATTCCAGTACCAACAATGTGTGACTATATCCCACCATCCCAGTATTCCAGTACCAACAATGTGTGACTATATCCCACCATCCCAGTATTCCAGTACCAACAATGTGTGACTATATCCCACCATCCCAGTATTCCAGTACCAACAATGTGACTATATCCCACCATACCAGTATCACAGTACCAACAATATGTGACTATATCCCACCATCCCAGTATTCCAGTACCAACAATGTGTGACTATATCCCACCATCCCAGTATTCCAGTACCAACAATGTGTGACTATATCTCCCCATCCCAGTATTCCAGTACCAACAATATGAGACTATATCCCACCATCCCAGTATTCCAGTACCAACAATGTGTGACTATATCCCACCATCCCAGTATTCCAGTACCAACAATGTGTGACTATATCCCACCATCCCAGTATTCCAGTACCATCAATGTGTGACTATATCTCCCCATCCCAGTATTCCAGTACCAACAATATGTGACTATATCCCACCATCCCAGTATTCCAGTACCAACAATGTGTGACTATATCCCACCATCCCAGTATTCCAGTACCAACAATGTGTGACTATATCCCACCATCCCAGTATTCCAGTACCAACAATGTGTGACTATATCTCCCCATCCCAGTATTCCAGTACCAACAATATGTGACTATATCCCACCATCCCAGTATTCCAGTACCAACAATGTGTGACTATATCCCACCATCCCAGTATTCCAGTACCAACAATGTGTGACTATATCCCACCATCCCAGTATTCCAGTACCAACAATATGTGACTATATCCCACCATCCCAGTACTCCAGTACCAACAATATGTGACTATATCCCACCATCCCAGTATTCCAGTACCAACAATGTGTGACTATATCCCACCATCCCAGTATTCCAGTACCAACAATATGTGACTATATCCCACCATCCCAGTACTCCAGTACCAACAATATGTGACTATATCCCACCATCCCAGTATTCCAGTACCAACAATGTGTGACTATATCCCACCATCCCAGTATTCCAGTACCAACAATGTGTGACTATATCCCACCATCCCAGTATTCCAGTACCAACAATATGTGACTATATCCCACCATCCCAGTATTCCAGTACCAACAATGTGTGACTATATCCCACCATCCCAGTATTCCAGTACCAACAATGTGTGACTATATCCCACCATCCCAGTATTCCAGTACCAACAATGTGTGACTATATCCCACCATCCCAGTATTCCAGTACCAACAATGTGTGACTATATCCCACCATCCCAGTATTCCAGTACCAACAATGTGTGACTATATCTCCCCATCCCAGTATACCAGTACCAACAATATGTGACTATATCCCACCATCCCAGTACCATCAATATGTGACTATATCTCCCCATCCCAGTATTCCAGTACCAACAATGTGTGACTATATCTCCCCATCCCAGTATTCCAGTACCAACAATGTGTGACTATATCCCACCATCCCAGTGCCAACAATAATAATAATAATAATAATTGTTTCTTATATAGGCACAAGTCCAGCAATTTTGGCGGAGGGGAAAGTCGATTAAATCGACCCCAGTGCGTGACTGGTATTTTATTTTATCGACCCCGTAAGGATGAAAGGTAAAGTTAACCTCGGCGGGATTTGAACTCAGATCATAAAGGGCCGTAACTCTATCTGCTGCAAAGCATGGCGTTCGGCCCGCTACCGAAACTGCCAATCCACCGCCCTAACAATAATAATAATAATTGTTTCTAGTTTTGGCACAAGGCCAGCAATTACCCAGTGCATTACTGGTACTTTATTTTATCGACCCCGTAAGGATGAAAAGCAAAGTTAACATCGACGGGATTTGAACTCTGATCGTAAAGGGACGAAACTCTTGGCGACAAAGCATGGCGTCCGACCCTCTACTGATACTGCCAATAATGAAATTATTGTGTACAGGGCTTAGGTGCACTACAACTCAGCAAAGGGGCATGCATAGCACATAGAATAATTGTTTCTACTTTTGGCACAAGGCCAGCAATCATCCCAGTGTATTACTGGTACTTTATTTTATCGACCTCGTAAGGATGAAAGGCAAAGTTAACCTTGGCAAGATTTGAACTCAGACCATAAAGGGCCGTAACTCTTTGCTGCAAAGCATGGCGTCCGACCCTCAAGAAAGTGAACAATGTATGTCATGATACACATACACACACGTGTGTGTATGGAGAAGGAATATCAGGTGTAGTGTTGGCGAATTTCGGGAAGCATGGAAGTTTTGATAGATGCAGTGTCCTGACAGCTAACAACTGATGCAGGTAGTTTATTCCATGCTTCAGCAACTCTGAGCATGACAGAATGTTTCCCAATGTCATGGTAGCTGTACTGTTTTCTGATTTTGTAAGCATGTCCACAGGTGTTAGACATATGGAATTCAAAAAGGTGCTCAGGATGGTTGTTGGAAAGGTGGTTAATAATCTTGTGGGTGTCTACAAAGTCAGTTGCCAGACGGAGCTTTAATGTATCTATACCTTAATGGTAGATGCCTGATGGAGGGTATTCCAAATCAATAACCAATCAGATAAACAATACTTACTTTCTTATTAGTCAACACATTCATTACTGACTCTCGAATCATCGTTGCATATTGGTAGCAGCTGAAATGGTAAGCCAGAAAGACATTCACTATAGTTTGAAAATAATTTTGAAAATTATCAAGAATTTGGAGTGATTTAGTAAAATAACTATGTTTCTTGTTATTAAGCTGGTGTTTGAAACATAACTTAACAAAGGTTCTTACATGAAATTATGGTAGAAGGTTTTGAAATAAATATAGACACTGTAAAACAAACAGCTTTGTATTGTAGAACCTGAGGTGGTTTGAAATAAAAATAGTTAAGAAATTATGGTGGAAGGATTTTAGATAAATATAAACACTTTAAAACTACCAGCTTTGTATCGTAGAAACAGAGGTGGTTTTATATAAAAATAGTTAAGTATACAGACTGTATAACTACTGTATAACCAAGCTATCATATCCAAGTGTAACCATCCTGCAGTATTTGTTAGGGTTCTTTATGTTCTGAGTCCAAATTCCACCGAGGTCAACTTTACCTTTCATCTTTAGAGGGTTGATAAAATAGAAGTACCAGTCAATAATCAACTTTCCCCTGCCACACAACTGCTGACATTGTGTCAATGTGAGAAAGAATTGTTTTATTTTTCTGAAATATATTATCTAATTTGTCCTAATTTTTTGAAAGAGTGTGCTGTGTAACTTGAGGGGGATTTGGCTGCTTTTTCTAATAGGCCGAATGACCAGCACAATTGCAAACTATAAAACAAAACCTTATAGATGACTGTCGAATATAGAGAGATGTAGAGACTAGAATTAGTCAACTAAATATATACTAGTGGACAAATTATTGTGAAAATAAAGTAAAGTAAAGACTTTAATTTTCAATGTGGGGCATAGTGCTGTTTTGTACTTTTCAAGAATGTCATGGTAATGTGGTTTCATATGGCACAGCATATTTAAAATTAAAGAGATTCAGATAGATAGGTATACTTACCCCAGATAATCTAACATGTCACAGCTGGCCAGTAACATACCGGTGGGGTTGGCAATGTTTTTGCCCTGGATAGAGCGGCCTGAGTTACGGGTACCCTGTAATATGACAAAAACAAAGGGTATAAACATACATACACACACAGACAGAGTGTATATATATAAATATACACACAGAAGACCTGCCCTCCCATATGTAAGAGCTGAGGTATACATCTAGTATGCACCACCTTTCTGTAATCACCCCACTCTTATATCTACCTCCCCAATTCTTCATGCATCCCCCAAGTCATCAATCCATACCATAAAGTGGTCACCCTGGAGCCATGACAATAAGCGCCCAATTAATGTTGTAAAGTGGTTGTGTAGGTGTCATGACAAAAAGCACCCAGTACACACTGTAAATGTGGTTGGTGTTAAGAAGGGCATCCAGGTGTAGAAACCATTAGAAACCACGCTGAAATCAGTTCTGTGTGAGCAAAACACGGTCCTCCGACCTGGATGTCTCACAACGAGACAGAACATCCTTCCATCCTAACGTGGAAAATAAACGTTAAATGATGATGATACTGATGATATATATATATATAGTTGAAAAAGGAGAGAAAATTCCATACAAATAAAAAATTATAGGTAAAAAGTAAAAGTGAAAGTGAAAAAGCCCAGGGGTATATCTAAATATTATTTTTTTAATCTGAAAGAATGAATATTTTTATAATTGTCACATTAAATGGATTTAAATTTTGTCAAATATTACTGGTTTCAATTGGTTTGTCAATCTTATCAAATATTAAAAAAGTTTATTATATATATATTTCAATCTGTATTACACAAAAATTTGGTTGGTTGTTCAATATATAGCATGACTAACCGCTTCAAAAATGGCATAGAAGTCTCCAATATTTCTACCAGGTACCACACCAGCTCCTCCAACCATTCCAGTTGCCACGTTGCTTAGAATGTTCCCATACAAGTTTGGTAATACTAAGACATCAAACTGCTGTGGATAGGAAACCATCTGGAAATAGATATAGATAGATAGATTAGTGTAATCTGTTATTGGTTTATTACACACTCACAAGCCCATCAAGGGAAGGGGGAGAGGGGACACTGATCCCCTTATTTTTCTATGGTACACCTTCAGACTGCTTGAAAAACAAGAACGGGGTGAATAAAAGCTGCTTTGGCCAGATAGGGGCTACAGGACTAGCTTAGTCCCTACCTACCAATGTGGACAAACAATCCAGATAATGGAGTTTCACTGCTTTGTCTGATCTCTGCTGCCACCCAAGCTGAAAAGATCTTGCAGATTTCAATTCAATAAAAATACAAAGAGGTGCTATGTAGAGAGGTGGAAAGCTGTTTATATGACTACAGTGCTTCAAAGATACAAGAAGGAAATGGCATTTTGATTAGTTTAGTCTGTGTGACTGGGTTTAAGCCAATGATATTGATTCTTGAATTTTTGTCTGGTATAGTCTGTTTGCTCTTTATGTGAAGATGCGTTTGTGAATGCAGCTTCACATTCGCATAATTCAAGTCTAATTTTCCCATAAATAAAAAAATTAAAAACAACGTGTTATTCACACAAAGTTAATATTTAATAATATCTTTTCAAGAGGTGTTAAAACGCATAAAAAGCGAACAGACTACTTATTTTAATTGATTTCTATTCAAAGGAAGAAGAGGAAGAGAAGAAGAAAGCAGAAGAATAAGAAGAGGAGGCAATGATCCTTACCTGCATACAAGCATTATCAACAATCATATTATTGAACTCAATTTGAGGGTAGTCTTTGGAGACATTTTCACAACATTCCAGAAATAATCCATCACCAAGTTTCCTACAAAAAAAAGAAAATTTATCACCTTCAGTCTTCTTGTATCCACACTAAAAGATGGCAGTAAGTCACGCTGTGGATATTTTAAGGTGTGATAATGTTATAGCTACTTCAGTCTGTAATGTGGTTGGTGTTAGGAAGGAAATCCAACTATAGGAACCATGCCAAATATGGAATGTATGAGCAAGGAGTGGATTTACGACCGCTATAGTCTTGGATCGTGACAACACTGTTAATCCATACCAGCATAGAAAATAGACATAAAATGATGATGATAATTGTAATTGCTGGTGCCACGATAAAATGCACCCAGTACCTTTTGGAAAGTGGTAATGTTGGTATCATGAAAAAAAAGCACCCAGTCCATTCTACCAGGTGGTTGTAGTGGTGCCATGAGAAAACGAATTTAGTATACACCATGAAGTGGTTGACATTAGGAAGGGTATCCAGTGGTATAAACCATGGTAGAATGGAACATATGAGCAAGATACAATTGTCTGATCTGTCTGTCTAACCTCAGAACATGATACCCCATTTATCCCAAACAAGGATGGAAAAATAGATGTAATATGATGATGGTGAGAAGCAAAACAAGAAAGAAACAAAAAAGAAAACATTCTTACATTATATTTGCTTTGTGGATAGCAGTGACTTTTTTACGACCATGTTTCACAGCGTACTCAAAGGCATATTTAGCAATATTTGTAGAGCGCGCCCTCGTGATAATTTTCAAACTTTCAACAACTCCATTCACATTCTACAACAAAAATGGAAAGTAAAGAATTAACTAATTAACTTGAATAAACAAAATCGACAAATATGTACAGGTGCTGTGTGGTTAATGTGTAATGTACAGGTATGGCTGTGTGGTTAATGTGTAATGTACAGGTATGGCTGTGTGGATAATGTGTAATGACAAATGTCTTGTTAGTAGAATTTGGTAGACAGCAACTGTACAGAAGACCATCATATATGTGAGTGTGTGTTTGTTTATATCCTAATAAAATATCTACCAGATTTGTAAAAAATAAATACTGGGATGGATATGATTGGCTAAATCCCAGGGCAAATACCTGGCAAAACCCTGAAGGGTTAATACTGTGAGAAAACTAAGGGTTAATATTGGGCAAAACATTAAAGGGCAAATAACTTGTGAATACTAGGGGGTCAATATTTGATGAAATTCCAAAGGGCTAACGTCTAGTGTAACTCCTCTTAAAATCTTACCTCATGTTCTAGGTTTGCATATTCCCCTTCAGTATTTTCCCGAATGATGACAACATCGATTCCTTGGTGTCTGACAGAAATTCCAGGAATGGTTTTACACTGGACAACACTGGCCCACAGATTGAGGTCATTCCTAGAAACAAAGCAAAAATTTGGTGTGATGACAAGAGTGGAATAGAGAGAGAGTGCAAGAGAAGAGGAGAGAGAGCGCAAGAGAAGGAGAGAGAGAGAGAGAAAGCAGATGTAGAAATGATGATATATATATATATATTGAACTATTAGATATTAATTTAACAATGAAAATAATAACAACAAAGTCAAGTTATCTTACCTGTTATTATTTTCATTATTAAAGGTGGATTGGCAGTATCGTTAGAGGTTCGGACGCCATGCTTTGAAGCATAGAGTTACCTCCCTTTATGATCTGAGTTCAAATCCCGCCGAGGTTAACTTTGCCTTTCATCCTTACAGGGTCGATAAAATGAAGTACCAGTAATACACTGGGATAATTGCTGGCCTTGTGCCAAAAGTAGAAACAATTATTAAATTAATATCTAATAGTATCAGACTCTGTATCTATGGAATCAACTGAGTGGGACATAGAACCTTTCTATGGATTTCACTGGATTACTCACTATCAGATTACATTGAGTTCTATCTACGGTACGGACACTACCACGAAGAGTAGACCACATTGAAAATATATTGAATATATATATATATATATATATATATACACATACATATATACTATATATGTACCCGTCTAACCCATGCTAGTGTGGAAGAACGGACGTAAAACGGTGATGATGATGATGATGATGATGATATACATATATTGATTAACTGACCTGAGTGAGACATTGATTGATCGTTTGCTGATGTTTGAAACTGAGGTTTCAATATTTCCTGGAAAAAACAAGACAGAGCTGAGAAAGAGATCAATTGAAATATACATTAAGTAGTAGTAGTAGTAGTAGTGGTGGTGGTGGTGGTGGTGGTGGTAGTGGTGATGATAGTAGTAATAGTTGTGGTGGTTGTAGTGGTAGGGGTGATATCAATACTAGTAGTATTAGTAGGGGAATTTTTTTTTAAAACAAAGTGAAGGATTCCACTCACTTTTGAGTGCAATAGACATACACTCATACACAAGAATGGGAGGGAGTTATCTATTCAAAGGATACTTTACAACAAAGTGAAGGACTCCACTCACCTTTGAGTGCCACTCCATTTCTTTTCACTGAGAGAAGAGCATTCTCTAAATCTGTTTCCTCTGAAGTTTTGGCATTAATTATGATCTCTTCAAAATCAATTGGTGCCCCAGCAAACCTGATTGATAGGTTGGTTATGGTGTAGATTTAATAAATCAAGGAATATTATTAGTATACATACATACATACATACATACATACATACATACATACATACATACATACATACATACATACATACATACATACATACATATATATATATATATATATATATATATATATATATAGTAATAATAATAAATTTGAAGACTAAAATCCAAAGAGGGCTCGATAAGGATAAATATATATCAAATATATAAGAGAACTGTAGAGCAAATATTTATTTATTATAAATATCATCATCATCATCAACGTTTAACGTCCGTGTTCCATGCTTGCATGGGTTTGGACGGGGGTTTTCCCACTTGAGGCAAGAGTGATTGTCTTGCTCGCATAGGACTGATATATATATATATATGTATGTATATATATATGATAAAGTTATATCTGTTTAAATATAGTGTGTAACTAAGACAGCAACAATGTGTATATAAATACATATATTTTGAATATGTAGATATGTAAACATGCCAGAAAATACGAATTACCCCGTAAATTAAAATAATGATATATATATATATATATATATATATATACACATACATAGATACATACACACACACACACATATGATGGCTGCAAACTCTGCTAAGAGTATTGCAATCGCTTGTCAGATTATAGAAAATAGTGCAATTTTAGGCTACGGCCAGCTATACGAACCTGTAACAGATCCTGAACAAGCAATGCCTGTGCTTTGAAGGTTTTTAAGTGGGGAAAGGCCTTGCACTCGACCAATCCCACTCTCTGAGCATCAAAAACACTACCCGAAAAGGAGAACTGGTCAACATCATCAGATGCTTCCAAACCCGCAGGTTTTTTTTTCAGAGTTTCCCTCTCCTAGAAAGGTCTTGTGACAACTGGGGGCCTTTGACTCCCAATATATACACACATATATATATACACACACACACACATATATATATATATACATACAGACTCACGCATATATACATACACATGCATCATACATACACACATACATATATAGACACATATTTACACACACACATATATATATATACACACATACACATATTTATAAATGTATACATATATATATATACATACAAAGGATGGTGTAAATATAACTGACCTGAGAATAGTTTTGACATGGTTCAACAGTTCTGGTCCAATACCATCTCCACTGAACAGGGTTACTGTATATCTACCACCATATTGAGACTGGAAATAGTTAGATATATACATACATATGTATACACCCATATATATATATACTTACATATGCATCCATATGTAGACACACACTTATACATATATATATATAAACACACACACACACATATATATGCATGGTATGGACTCATAACTCCTGAGGGAGTTGTAGAGGCACCATATCGACATACAGTGTTTCTAGGGCACTTTTTAAACCTGTTGGAGCTCATCTCCTCTTCAGGCCTGAATACAGTAGATTTCTTACAGAGAAGGATAAAGAGAGTGAGAGGAAGGAAGTGAGACAGAGATATAAAGGAAGAATCAATATCAGTACTTGACTGGTATTTTTTTTTTTTATCGATCATGAAAGGATGAAAGGCAAAGTTGACTTTGGCGGGATTTGAACTCAGAGGGCCGAAATGAATAACACAAAGCATTTTCTCCGACGTTCTAACGACTCTGCCAAATTGCCGTCTCACATACATATATACTTACATATATACATACATTTATACATATATACATACAGATATAAAGATATTTACATACCCTTTCCTTAACATTAGAAGATGTTAGATAGGTTTGTGACAGGTGAGGCTGGAGTTGAGATGTCTTGGCAACAGTTCCCTGGAAGAAACAAAATAATTTAACTCTTTTGATACCAACCCAGCGAAAACCAGCTCTTGTTCTATGAAACAAAACTACCTGTATAAAGGGTTACAATTGAAATAAAAAATTTCCAACATAATCTTATATAAGAACCATTCGTTATGTTACTATCTTTGAAATGAAATAATTACTGCATATGCCAGACAAGACGATCTGGCGCATAGGTCGACATTAGAAACATGGTCACAACAGGGCTACAGATAATACAAATGCTTACTCATAATTATGTCCAGATTAAAAGTAGTTCTGGACCATCAGTTGCCAGAAAATCAGTGATGTACCAGTATCGTTCCAGGGTGGAAGATTGGCAGAATTTTTAGAGCACCTGAGGAAATGACTTGCAGTTTTTGTTCCGTGAGTTCAAATCTTGCTGTGGAATATTTGGATGGTAAACTCAATCTGTCACCCAGTTTAACAATACCACCTTGTTCTTTGGTGGTAGACTAAATCTGTCAACTAGTTTAACACCACCACCAGGCCCTTGGGTGGTAGACTAAATCTGTCAACTAGTTTAACACCACCACCAGGCCCTTGGGTGGTAGACTAAATCTGTCAACTAGTTTAACACCACCACCAGGCCCTTGGGTAGTAGACTAAATCTGTCAACTAGTTTAACAATACCACCTGGTCCTTGGGTGGTAGACTTAATCTGTCACCCAGTTTAACTCCACCACCTGGTCCTTGGGTGGTAGACTTAATGTGACACCCAGTTTAACACCACCACCAGGCCCTTGGGTGCCGACATAGATCCCACTCTATTGGTGTTAAATCTCCAGTGAAGTTTCATTCGAAGATAATAATAATAATAATAAAATTATTGTGTAAAGTGCTCAGGTGCACTACAACTCGTCAAAGGTGCATGTATAGTACATAGAATAATATACAAATGTCAGGGAAGTGAATAGTGTATGAGTCATGATATACATGTGTGTATGTGTATGGAGCGGGAACATTAGGTGTATTGGCGAATCTCAGGAAGCATGGAGGTTTTAAAGGATGCAGAGTCTCGACAGCTAACAATGCAGGTAGTTTGTTCCATGCTTCAGCAACTCTGAGCATGGAAAAATGTTTCCGAAAGTCATGGGAACTGTGCTGTTTTCTGACTTTGTGGACATGTTAGACACATGGAAATCAAAAAGGTACTCAGGGTTGTTGTTGGCAAGATGCTTAACAATTTTGTGGGTGTTTATCAAGTCAGTTGCCAGGCGTTGGAGCTTCAATGTATCCATGCCCAGGGAAGCAAGGCGTTCAGAGTATGGTAGATGCCCGATGGAGGGTATTCGCTTGGTTGCACGTCTCTGAACAGTTTCCAGGTGGTCAATGTTCTGAGCAAGATAGGGGTTCCAGACTGGTGATGCAAATTCTAAGTGTGGCCGCACCATAGTCATGTATAGCCTTAAATAGATAGCTGGAGAGTGGCTGACAAAGGTCTTGCTGAGTGATGCTAAGACACCCTCAACCCTCTTGACAATTTTAGAGACGTGCTTCGTCCAACGCAAATCGCTGCTGACCGTTGTGGTTAATGTTTCTAGCAGGTCAAATGACCATATAGGTACTATCTCAATGTGTTGTTTTATAGCTGGCCTGCGACCATTAACATTCTGGCAGACTATAAAAAAGGACCCGAGGCACTGCTCCCTACTCCCTGACGAACCAGTAAAAAGAATCACCAAAAATACCTCCCTAACAAAAACACTGAGTGATGTAGTTGGCAGAATTTAAGGAGAAACGATGGCACATTTAGTTAAATTTATTGAAATAGACTCGATTACGTAAATATAAGGAACGTCCTTCATAGATGTGATTAATAAAAAAAGAATGTTTGAAACGTGGAACTTACATTTAAGAAACAACGACGTCCCAATTGACTTAAAACAGTCAGAGAACGATTTGAGACGATTTGACAGAGCGACATTTTGTCCTTGACTCCACAGACTTGTATTTGACTGCAGAGGTCAGTCAGGGAAGAGGTCTCTATACGAACAACTTTATTTTAAAATAAAATTAACAATGTTTACGTAGAAACAACTATTGTTTGTATGAACCCGTAACTCCTGATGGACTCGTACGGGGCGCCGTACTGATATACACTATGTCTTGGGCATTTAAAATCTGGTGGACCCCCATCCCCTCTCCACTGAAGGAGAGAGAGAGGGAATAAGGGAGAAAGTGAACATTATTGATGTTGTCTGTTACTATAATAATAATAATAGTAATGATTTTTTATTTTTAAGCACCACGGCCAGAAATGTTGGGGGAAGGGAAAATCGATCATATGGATCCCCGTATAGGACAGGTACTTTTTTAAATCGACCTCAAAATGTTGAAAGTCAAAGTTGACACCGGCGTGATTTGAACTCAGAGTGCCGACAGTCGTAATGAATACTACTTAAGAATCAAATCTGACTCAGCAAATCCGCCACTCTCTATGTATATTATTAGTAGATATATGTACCAACTATATTATTACTCAGAACCAAATTAGAGTGGAGAATCGACAGAACAGTTAGTGCGTCGAACAAAATGCCGCTTGTTATTTTTTCCGCTTGGTTAGGTTCCACGACAAATTTACCTTTTATTCTTTTTTGAGGTGTTAAATAGAGCACCAATTAAGTTCTGAAAGTCGATATAATCAACTGTTTCCTAACAACAGATGCAGCACCTGATTTCTTTAAAAAAAAAAACAAAACAAAAAAAACGACTGCTTTGTAAACTGCTATGTGAGTAGAATTCGGTAGGCTTGTACACACATACACATATATATATATATTGTATATTATGTGTATACGTGTGCCTATATATATGTATGTATGTATGTGTGTGTGTGTCCGTGTTTATGTATGTCTGTGTTTATGTTCCGGAATCTAGCAGTTTGAGAAAGAAATCGATGATAAAATAAATACATTACTTAGTGTAGTATTAATATTTTCTTTCGTTTTTGTATCTTATATATTTTTTTTATTTTTTTTATGCGTCATATTTTAAACAAACATTTATTTATATATACACACATACAATTTAATGAATGACATATACCAGCACGGACAGGGTGGGGGAACACTCCAACGTGAGAACCCACCCACTTTCCGTCTCGTCGTCCCAGACGACAGAAAGGAGATAGCGTAACTATGGAGGAAAGCGAACGAGACATATTGAAATAGTCATGTCAACTAGTGGGTTCACTTATGAACGTAACTCCAGAGGATATCTAGCGAGACATATTGAAATAGTCTTGTCAACTAGTGGGTTCACTTATGAACATAACTCCGGAGGATATCTAGCGAGACATATTGAAATAGTCTTGTCAACTAGTGGGTTCACTTATGAAGATAACTCCGGAGGATATCTAGCGAGACATATTGAAATAGTCTTGTCAACTAGTGGGTTCACTTATGAACATAACTCCGGAGGATATCTAGCGAGACATATTGAAATAGTCTTGTCAACTAGTGGGTTCACTTATGAAGATAACTCCGGAGGATATCTAGCGAGACATATTGAAATAGTCTTGTCAACTAGTGGGTTCACTTATGAAGATAACTCCGGAGGATATCTAGCGAGACATATTGAAATAGTCTTGTCAACTAGTGGGTTCACTTATGAACATAACTCCGGAGGATATCTAGCGAGACATATTGAAATAGTCTTGTCAACTAGTGGGTTCACTTATGGCTGGTGACCAACTCCGTCATAATAACAATGAGTAGGGAGGTAAAGAGTTATGTCCCTTGTATCATTAGCTTAACGTGTTGTTGTTGTTACGGTTCACATTTATGTAGGTTGTATCTCAGAAGAGGTCATTCGAGTGTTTTGTTGATAGGAACTCTACAATGATCGCATTTCTAAGGGAATAATCTCATCAATTAAGAATATTGAAAAATTTAATAAAATTACTAATTATTTCATTAACTTAATATTTGTAATAAAACTTATATATTGAAAGATTTTAATTTAACGCAAATAGGAATAGTTTTAAAATATGTGGTTTTGTTTCTTAGATTGATAGAAAGAAAGGAGAGAGAGAGAGAGAGAGAGAGAGAGAGAGAGAAAGAGAGAGAGAGAGAATGATAAGGTGTGAGAATATGTGTGTCTCTGTGTGTGAAAGAATGTATGTGTATGTGCGAGTTAGAGAGAGAGTAAGTGAACGAGAGAGTGACAGACACACAGACACATCAAACAGATCAACGCTGTCTTACAACAAATCTGTAGTGGAATTATAACCCCCCCCCCCCCCCCCACACACACACACACACACCAACATTACCACCACCACCGCCGCCACCACTATAGTGACAATCACGACCACTATCACCACTATCACCATCACCTCCACCACAGATCTACTATACTTACGACCACTACTCCTACCCCACCACTACCACCACCACATCCCCACTACTATACTTACGACCACTACTCCTACCCCACCACTACCACCACCACATCCCCACTACTATACTTACGACCACTACTCCTACCCCACCACTACCACCACCACATCCCCACTACTATACTTACGACCACTACTCCTACCCCACCACTACCACCACACACACCCCCACTACTATACTTACGACCACTACTCCTACCCCACCACTACCACCACACACACCCCCACTACTATACTTACGACCACTACTCCTACCCCACCACTACCACCACCACATCCCCACTACTATACTTACGACCACTACTCCTACCCCACCACTACCACCACCACACCCCCACTACTATACTTACGACCACTACTCCTACCCCACCACTACCACCACCACATCCCCACTACTATACTTACGACCACTACTCCTACCCCACCACTACCACCACACACATCCCCACTACTATACTTACGACCACTACTCCTACCCCACCACTACCACCACCACATCCCCACTACTATACTTACGACCACTACTCCTACCCCACCACTACCACCACACACACCCCCACTACTATACTTACGACCACTACTCCTACCCCACCACTACCACCACACACACCCCCACTACTATACTTACGACCACTACTCCTACCCCACCACTACCACCACCACATCCCCACTACTATACTTACGACCACTACTCCTACCCCACCACTACCACCACCACATCCCCACTACTATACTTACGACCACTACTCCTACCCCACCACTACCACCACACACATCCCCACTACTATACTTACGACCACTACTCCTACCCCACCACTACCACCACCACATCCCCACTACTATACTTACGACCACTACTCCTACCCCACCACTACCACCACCACATCCCCACTACTATACTTACGACCACTACTCCTACCCCACCACTACCACCACCACATCCCCACTACTATACTTACGACCACTACTCCTACCCCACCACTACCACCACCACATCCCCACTACTATACTTACGACCACTACTCCTACCCCACCACTACCACCACCACATCCCCACTACTATACTTACGACCACTACTCCTACCCCACCACTACCACCACCACATCCCCACTACTATACTTACGACCACTACTCCTACCCCACCACTACCACCACACACACCCCCACTACTATACTTACGACCACTACTCCTACCCCACCACTACCACCACCACATCCCCACTACTATACTTACGACCACTACTCCTACCCCACCACTACCACCACCACATCCCCACTACTATACTTACGACCACTACTCCTACCCCACCACTACCACCACCACATCCCCACTACTATACTTACGACCACTACTCCTACCCCACCACTACCACCACCACATCCCCACTACTATACTTACGACCACTACTCCTACCCCACCACTACCACCACCACATCCCCACTACTATACTTACGACCACTACTCCTACCCCACCACTACCACCACCACATCCCCACTACTATACTTACGACCACTACTCCTACCCCACCACTACCACCACCACATCCCCACTACTATACTTACGACCACTACTCCTACCCCACCACTACCACCACCACATCCCCACTACTATACTTACGACCACTACTCCTACCCCACCTCTACCACCACCACACCCCCACTACTATACTTACGACCACTACTCCTACCCCACCACTACCACCACACACACCCCCACTACTATAGTCACGACCACTACTCCTACCCCACCACTACCACCACACACACCCCCACTACTATAGTCACGACCACTACCAATTTTTCCACCAGCTCCATCACCACCACCACCACCACCACCACCACCACCACCACCACCACCACTATAGAGTCACGACAACCATTACCTCCACCATCACTACCGCCACACCACCACTACTAGACACGACCACCACCACCACTACTATCATCACCACCACACCACCACTATAGTCACGACCACTACCACCACACCACCACTATAGTCACGACCACTACCACCACACCACCACTATAGTCACGACCACTACCGCCACCTCCATCACCACCACTACCACCACACTACCACCACACCACCACTATAGTCACGACCACTACCGCCACCTCCATCACCACCACTACCACCACACTACCACCACACCACCACTATAGTCACGACCACTACCACCACACCACCACTATAGTCACGACCACTACCGCCACCTCCATCACCACCACTACCACCACACTACCACCACACTACCACCACACCACCACTATAGTCACGACCACTACCGCCACCTCAATCACCACCACTACCACCACACTACCACCACACCACCACTATAGTCACGACCACTACCACCACACCACCACTATAGTCACGACCACTACCGCCACACCACCACTATAGTCACGACCACTACCGCCACCTCCGTCACCACCACTACCACCACACCACCACTATAGTCACGACCACTACCGCCA
>OZ024756.1:26181951-26184451 GCA_964016885.1 Eledone cirrhosa
AAAAAATTACAATCAAGGGAGATAAATCGCATAACATTAGTTAATCAAAATATTTTGGAATATAGATATATTGTATTTATTATTAGTGGAGCCTTAGCTTTAATACCAACCGAGGGAAGGAACAGACACATACGAAGAAAGAACTAGGTACGAGCAATCGAACTCTCTAGCCACTAAGTCATATGTTTTCGCTATATATATATATATATATATATATATATATATATATGTACACATACATACATATATATGTGTATGTATTATGCATGCGTATGTATATAAGTATATGTTATATATGTATATATATATGTATATATATACGTATATATATAGATATACACACATATGTATACACATACATACATATGTGTATGTATTATGCATGCGTATGTATGTAAGTATATGTTATGTATATATATATATATATACATATAAATACATATGTACACATACATACATGCATATATATGTGTATGTATTATGCATGCGTATGTATGTAAGTATATGTTATATATGTATATATATATGTATATATATAGATATACACACATATGTACACATACATACATGCATATATATGTGTATGTATTATGCATGCGTATGTATGTAAGTATATGTTATGTATATATATATATATATATATATATACATATAAATACATATGTACACATACATACATGCATATATATGTGTATGTATTATGCATGCGTATGTATGTAAGTATATGTTATATATGTATATATATATGTATATATATAGATATACACACATATGTACACATACATGCATATATATGTGTATGTATTATGCATGCGTATGTGTATGTAGGCGTATGCATGTACGTAAGTATATGTATATATATACATACATACATACATACTCATACATACCTACACATGCATGCACATACACATACATCGATATCGATCCCTGGACTATGGTAGGGAGGTAGGCTCAAATTACTGAAAAACAAAACCCGAAAACGCACCCAAAAAACAACGATGAGGTCGGTGTAAATTTACATGTCTACCTCGGGATTGGGCGTGGGGTGGGGTATAACGGGGTGGATAAATTGGCCAATCCTCGTTAAACATGTTCACCTGACATTCTGTTTGTTCACATTGTGATGCGATGCGTGAACGGCAGTGTGTTAATAGAAGAATAAAAAATGGAGAATACCCAAAGGTTTGTAGCTGTAGCTTAGTGGTTAGAGTGTTGGGTTCACAATGGGGAGGTTGTGAGTTCGATTCCAGGCTCAGGCGGTGCTTTGATTCCTTGAGCATGACACTATATTTCACGTTGCTTCAGTTGGCTCAGCTGGAAAAAAATGAGTTGTGACGTCACTGGTGCCAAGCTGCATCGGACTTTGCCTTTCTCCTTGACAACACCGTATAGCGTATATATAATGTATATATATATATATATATATATATATAGGAACGAGTGGGACCCCGACGGCTGAGCTCAAGCCGTTTCGACGGCTAATTCTGGAGTCCAGAATTAGCCGTCGAAACGGCTTGAGCTCAGCCGTCGGGGTCCCACTCGTTCCTATTACCCACTCTACTACCCTAAGTATTGAGTACTTTGGTGCGTTATGGTCCATCTCGTTCCTTACCACATTTCCTTCGTTATATATATATATATATAGTGTATATATACATATATACATTATATAGTGTACTTAGTTTATATTTAGTGTATATATCGACTACATGGTGTTTATATAAGTCGCAACGTCACCGATGGTGCCAAGCTAGCACAACATCGTATAGCGTATATATAATGTATTTATATATTTATCAATATGTAGTATATACAGGGGCCTCGTTTGCCTTAAAAATGTGAGGGTGAGAAACCAACATTTGTTGATTCTTAAAGGAGCATAAATTGCTTATGGTGCCTTTCCCGGACCCTATCACATAAGTAAAATTTTACGCTAATTAAATTTTATATATTCAAATGAAGTTCAGATATAAAAAAAATAAGATTAAAAAGAATTTATTATATCAAATAAACAAAAAATAAAATATAGAAGTTTGAAAAAGTGGGGACTTGTCCTTTGGTACCCCCCTGAAACAAGGCCCTTAAGTGTATATATATATATATATATAGATTATATAGTGTACTTAGTCTATGTATGGAATGGCTCTTCCAGCGCATCTTCCTTACCATTCTCCGGGGGAAACGCCTTCTCCATTCTGCCCGCCGGGGCTGTGGGGCGGCCAACACGTGGGACCCCATTTGCTCACTATACAGAAAGATGGAGGCGATGACGGTGGGAGTTCAGCTCTTCTGTGTTCAAGAGTGTATTTTCATACTTGTGAGAGGAACATTGTGAATTCCTATTTATAGTTTTACATGTTTACCATAAATGATTCGCCACTAAGCGTTCTTACAATTACAAACAAGCTATAAAACCCTTACACTGTCATGCTGAGTAAGAACACAACACATGCCATACATGGTGTATATATGAATCGCGACGTCACTGGTTCCAAGC
>OZ024756.1:26194451-26199451 GCA_964016885.1 Eledone cirrhosa
TATATATATATATATATATATATATAATATATATAAACACATTATGAATTGCTGGGAGATTTGAAATGTGAAAATTTAGATATGTGAGAATCCCAAACGCAGAAAATAGCTGTAAAAACAGTCGATTGCTTTAGAAAATAGTTGACAAACCCGGGTAAATTTCTCTTAGAGACCCAAAATGTGGCCAGAGTTGTCTACGAGGAATCGAACCTGTGTCTTTCGAATATCTTACAAGAATGCTTATTTCAAGTTTAAAGCTTTTTCTGAACATTTTTTACATTTTCTCTTCTACAGGAAGTAGTTGTAATATTCAGTAACAAAATGGCATGTTATGTTTTGCTTAATAAATGTTTATAATCAACGAAATACTTAATGCTCACCCAGTATATATTTATGTGTAAGTGTGTGTGTCTGTGTGTGTGATATATATATATATATATATATATATATATATATATATAATTGTTTCTACTTTTGGCACAAGGCCAGCAATTATCCCAGTGCATTACTGGTACTTTATTTTATCGACCCCGTAAGGATGAAAGGCAAAGTTAACCTCGGCGGGATTTGAACTCGGACCGTAAAGGGACGTAACGGTGCTGGAAAGTATGGCGTCCGGCCTTCTACCGATACTGCCAGTCTTAGGTCTTTCGGTGTCATGAGGTACACCAGGCAACAAGCTTCTGCGAAGCACAGTCGATTAGCCACGGTTCTCCTCGCTCATATCCTATTAATTCCTGTGTATCTGGGCTCCTTCTGGAATGTTCAGTACCAGATGTATTCTTGCGTCACCTACTCCTCCCTTTTCCCTTCTCCAGTGTCCACCATACTGCAGCACTTGCATGCTGAGCGCATACCATACACAAAATGTCAAAATGGGACCCCGCCACCCCAAGAAAAACCGATGCAGTGCCACAGTGTTTTACTGTGCTAGAGAGATAAATAGATCGATAGACAGATAAATAAACAGATAGATTTCTTTATTAGCCACAAGGGCGCAACAAGAAAGGGGACAATACAAAGACATGCCGGGGATAAATAAACAGATAGACAAACAGATAGATGGAGAGACATATAGACAGGTAGATATATAGATAGATAATAGGGAGATAGATAGATAGATAGATAGGCTGTTTAAACAAACGGGCAGACATGGGATTAAAGACGAAATCTGCCTCAACAACAACACCACCACCACCACCACCACCACCACCAAAACCATCATCATCAACACCACTATCACCATTACCACCACCACCACCACCATAACCATCGTCACCACCACCACCATAACCATCGTCACCACCACCACCACCACCATCACCACCACCATCACCGCCTCCATCACCACAAACACCACCACCAACAACACCATCACCACCACCACCACCACCACCGCCACCGCCACACACACACCATCCTTCACTACTTCCCTATTATCTCCCCCCCCCTCCTCCAACAACAACAGTAACAATATCATCAACAACAAAAATAACACCAATAACAAGAACACCACCTACTACAACAACTGTATCAATAAGAATAAAACAGCAGCAACAATATGAACCCCCCCATATCATCCCATCACCGCCACCATCACCCCCCACCACTAACCCCCACCCCAACCACCACTGCCTCAACCACCACCACCACCACCAATGCTAACAACAGCAATAACAATAACAACTACAGACTAAGTAGGAAAACATGAAAAAGAGAAGCAGATCTAACTGTATCGATATACAGAAATCAATCGACTGTAGGAGCAATAAATATATCGCTTATATAAAAAAAATCCTTAAGCAGACGTTCAATGAAATTGTAAAGAAAGAAACAAAACAAAAAACACCAACAAAAAACAAAAGTAATACCACCCATAGACACATACACGCATACACGCTCACATGCATACACATGCACTCACATGCACACATCCAACCACACATGTATATACATGCATATATACATGCATATATACATGCATATATACAGGCATATATACAGGCATATACATATATATCCATATATTCGTGCATATACATAAACATACATTTATACATGTGTTCATATATATGTATCTATACACACAAACACACACACACACACACACACACACACACACACACATACACCTACAATCGTATGCACATATGCACTCACACATGTACACCTACACATGCATACACATACATACACACACAAACGCCTACACAGGCATATACACACATATGTATATAAACATATATCCACGTACACATATATTCATGCAATGTAAGAATCAGACGTGACTGGTTTACAATTGTAATCTGCTTGAAAGACAAATGTAAGATGGCGTATAAACTGCAGTATTTATTCTTCAGCAATATTGTTGGCCATTATTGCTGGCGCACCATGGTTAAGGAGTTAGCTCTGTAATCAGAAGGTCCTGGGTTCGATCCCATTGCGAGCTATCTTGGGTAAGTGTCATTTATCATAGCCTTGGGTCGACACAAATGAAATTGGGTAGATAGGAACTGTTTAGAAGTCTGTTACGGGAACTATTCTACCCGTAATTTCAAGAGCCAGCTTTGTCATACTCTGTGTTACGTTGAATCTCTCTGATAATTACGTTATGGGTACACGTGTCTGTGGAATACTCAACCACTTAGACTATAATACAAAATGGATTATTGTACCTGTAATTCAAAGGGTCAGCCTTGCCCCACACTGTGTCATCGCTGAATTTCTCTAAGAATTACGTTAAGAGTAGACATGTCTGTGGAGTACTCAACCACTTACACATGTATGCGGTGGAGAATGGCAGTTCGGGGACGGAGGTCTCGCCGGCGAGCGGCACGAATATGTGAAATCCTGGGGGAATAATTGGAAATACTTTAAAAAACAAAAACAAAACAAAAAAAAAATGTCATTCTTCTTGGCGACATTTGTATTGAGAAATGTGACGACCTTTCTTATTTGAAACGTCTCAAGTATTAACTAAGCTATCTGCATCTTTAATATGAAAGTTCACTAATGATTTAAAAAAAATAACTAAATCAATAAGATTCTTGGATTTCCGTCTAATAAAAGAATTTTAAAAGTCATTATTAATTTTTATTCAGAAAAAATTCTTTGGTTCTTACTCCAACCAACCCCAATTTTCTTTCAGACAGAATTTATAGATTTTTTTCTTATCTAAATTTATTTTTTCGTGTTATGCACTTTCTTGATATATATTTTCTAGCAGAAGTTAGTATCACTAATAGTATCACTAACTAGGAGTTAGTATCACTGATAGTATCACTAACGGAAGCATTGTTTTCTTGGTTTGATCTGATGATAAGCTCCTTTCTTCTGCCATGACTTGTGACTGACAGATAGTATCAACCGTGGAAAGACCAATGGAAACATTGTTTCTTTGGTCTGATCTTATGATCAGCTTCTTTCTTCTGCCAGGAATTGTGACCAACAGATAGTATCAGTATCAACAATGGAAAGACCAATGGGAACGTTGTTTCCTTGGTCTGATCTGATGATAAGTTCCTTTCTTCTGTTAGTTGTGACCAACAGATAGTGTCAACAATAGAAAGACCAATGGAAACATTGTTTCTTTGGTTTAATCTGATGGAAACATTACTTCCTTGGTCTGATCTGATGATAAAATCTTTTCTTCTGCCAGGAGTTGTAACTGACAGATAATATCAGCAATGGAATGACCAATGGAAGCACTGCTTCCTTGGCCCGAACTGATGATCAGCTCCTTTTTTTTCTTCTTCTAGTCTTTGCAATCTCGCAAATGATAGAGACTACAATTTTCAATTTCTAGATAATTGTTCTAGATAATTAAAGCGTCAAATCTTATACAACAGTATTTCGATCAAAATGTCCTTATCATAATTATCGAATCATAATTAATTTGACTGAGGTGTGGATGATTAAATTGTATTGATCCAAATTATTTTCTCTCACATAGTTTGTTAGTTCATTCGTATTCTCAGGATACACCATTTCACAGTTGTGCCTGCCGAAGAGAAACAAACTTGCTGCGTATGTGAATGAGGGAGAGAAGAGAGAGAGAGAGAGAGAGAGAGAGAGAGAGAGAGAGAGAGAGAGCGTGTGTGTGATTATAGAAATATGTACGCATAAGCATGTTTATTTTCACGTATTCACAAAATGTTTGTAAAATTATTCACCCTCATACACACATAAATTTTAGTGAGAACTGATCACAACTTAAAATGTCCACAGCGAGACTGAACGTATGTCTATTATGCATAAACATATATATATATATATATATATATATATATATATATATATATATAATATTTCATATAGCAATGGCTTCTACGGGACTAGAACTGTTTCATTCGAACGAAACAGTTATAAATGCTTATAAATCCATGCTATACATGTTTAAAAAATTGAGCATATGTGCTCAGTTTTTCATCATATTTGCAACTTGTGACTTAGTCTTCACAGAAATCTTGCAAATATTTGTACCCGATGAGAAACTGAGCGTGTAAGCTCACATTTTGAAACACGTGTGGTATTTACTATTTCAAAATATATTATAACGTTTCTCCCAAGATTCAGTTCTCTCCACACTATTAAATATATCAGCCTGTAGGTTGAGGAAAAAGAGGAGGAGAAGAAAGGAGTACAAACTCTTCGTACTCCTGGAGATGAGGGTTGCACATTTTTTCGGGGGTATGTGTTACCCATATGAAATGTCTCCCCCTATTGGCGAAAATCGACTAATTTTAAATTGCATTTGTGATAATATTTTACACGTTTTTATTGTATGTAAACTTCCCCCTTTGTATTTGTCCCCTTCTTTTGTGCCCCTGTGGCTAATAAAGAAACATATCTATCTATCTATCTATCTATCTATCTATCTATCTATCTATCTATCTATCTGTCTATCCACGTTTCTATCAATCTCTCACCCCCTCTCTCTTTATATATATATATATATACATATATACATGCACACACACACACACACACACATACACACA
>OZ024756.1:26204451-26206951 GCA_964016885.1 Eledone cirrhosa
CGAGATTAACTTTGCCCTTCATCATTACAGGGTCGATAAAATAAAGCACCAGTAATGTACTGGGTAGATTTAATCGATTTTTCCTTCCGCCTCCCCCCAAAATTACTGGTTATGTGCCTATACTAGAAATCATTATTACGCCGGTGTAAGGGTGGTGGATTGGCAGTATCGGTAGAGGGTCGGACGCCACGCTTTGCAGCATAGAGTTACGGCCCTTTATGATCTGAGTTCAAATCACGCCTTACATTCTTACGAGGTCGATAAAATAAAGTACCAGTCATGCACTGGGGTCGACTTCCCCTTCCCCACAAATTGCTGGCCTTATGCCTATATAAGAAAGCATTATTACGCTCGTGTTTAAAGCAAGTTTCTGGCACAAGGCATGTCTTAGGCATTTTAAACCCAGAGAAACAAAGACGGAGCAGGCAAGACACTTTATTATTCATACTTTACAACCAAATATTGATACAATTGATCAGATTTGAGATAATTACTTTTCGGAGACTATTGATTATTGGTGACCCTAACACACCTAGAGATTATCAGTGGTAGACTAAAGTCTTGTGATACATAGGGAGATTATTGGTGCCACACTAAATTGTTGCAACACACTTAGAAATTATTGCTGCTGCTGCAAATACTAGTACCATTACCATCACCACCACCACTAACAACAACAACAGCAACAACATCAGCCCCCTCACCACCAACAACAACAACAGCAACAACAAATCTTGATCTTTGTTTTTTAAACTGTGCTGTTGGTGATCGAACTTTGTGGAGAAAAATATATTATGTTGATGGGCAATCTGTAACTGGCGAACTTTAGCGTCAAAGTAAGTATCGTTAGATCAAGGCAGTAGAGCACACACACACACACACACACACACACACACACACACACACACACACACACACACACACACACACACACACACACATATATATATATATATATATATATATATATATATATATATATATGTGTGTGTGTGTGTGTGTGTGTAATTCGTTTTTTAATTTGTTTTGCAAGATTTCTTATCTGAAAACGTGTGTTGAAACAGATAGTGTTATACTTTGGGAGGGTCATGCTGCCAATAATAACACACGCACCTGTTGGTTTTCACTTCAATTTATTATAAATTTCCGGTTGGTTGGTTCGATAGCCGGATGGTAGTTTATATATATTGTCAAAGCTCTTTCGTCCCACATTCTGTGACCTTCTCAGTGACTGGTGTTTTTATTTTGTGTCTCCCCTTTTTTCTGTCCTACATCATCTTGTTTTTGTGTGTTGTGAAAACCAGCAGTGACGTGTGTTTTTATTGGGAGCATATATACACACACAGATACAGATATATACACACATATAGATATATTTACATAAACTTCCATATACACGCACGCACACAATCACTTACACATATGCATACATACACACGCGCACACACACACACACACACACACACACACACACACACACACACACACACACACACACACACACACACACACACACACACACACACACACACACACACACACACACACACACACACACACTCACACTCACATATATATATTAAACAGTTGTCATATGCAAATAAAGTTAATATATGCCCCGAGTTGATTCCTGCTTACTTTTATTTACTGTCTGTACCTTACAACCGCCCTAACCCTGGAGTACATATAACGATAAACCCCGCAAAACAAAAGATGGACCCTCGAAACAGCATTGAGTGCTTTAATCGGCGAATAGCATGTAACAATAGTTACACACATACCTATCACACACACACACGCATCTACAAATAGTCAGTTAAAATAAAGGGAATATTATATTTAATAATATTTTTCAAGAGGCGTTAAAGCAAATTCGCGTACTTCAAGTTCGCGTAAAAAGAGAAACAGATTGTCAAGAAATGGCAACATGAATGGACCTATAATTTTTCTCTAAACATTTTTTCCAATTCCACCCTTCAATCTTTCTAATTTCTCATGCAGTGACTGATCGGCTAGTGACTGAGGTTGTTTGCATAATTGCAAACGAATCGAATATTATTATTAATATTCGAACGCACTGGGTAATTGCTGGCCTTGTGCCTAAAGTAGAAACAATTATTAATATTCGAAAAACTCAGATTACATTTATTGTATTCAGCCATGTTGAGCGATAATTTTATTCTTTTTATTTATTCTTTTTATTTATTCTTTTTATTTATTCTTTTTATTTATTCTTTTTATTTATTCTTTTTATTTATTATTTTTATTTATTATATATATATATATATATATATATATATATATATGAAAGACCGAATGCCAACAATTTTTATTTAAAGGAAAATGTATTATAAAGTCCATGTTACAATGTTATGTTCGATTTTTATCAATACGTCGTATAAAAATATTGATTTTCTTTTTCTACTTTGTTGGCGTTGTTTTGATTGTTAATCAAAGCGCTATGTCAAAATCGCTAAATGAGGCGTTTCACAGTTATTTA
>OZ024756.1:26211951-26214451 GCA_964016885.1 Eledone cirrhosa
AGTCAGGACCCCGACGGCTGAGCTCCGGCCGTTTCGAAAGCTAGATCCGAACTAACTGTCGAAACAGCCGGAGCTCAGCCGTCGGGGTCATGACTCTTCATATATATATATATTTTTTCTCCAGAGCAGTGTTTCCCAACGCGGGCACTAATGCGTCTTTGTGTTGAAAGGGGGCGCTGGTAGTTTTAATTTCATTTGGGGGGGGGGGGGGGCGGTGGGCATTTAACCATTTTTTTTTTCAAATTTTCAGAAATTTTCAATATTGGTGTTTCAGATATATTGTATATTTTGCTATACCTAATTTATTACCCTATGTTTGATCTCCCCTTAGTAACCCTTATTTAGCAGGGAACCCTTTTAGGTTAAGGACCTAAGTCAATTCCTGTTTCACTTTTACAACACCGGCTGGGACGGTAGATATTTTTTTGTGGTTCAACCATTTATAATAGAAATGAAAACAATATTAACATTATTTTGCTATGAAAGATGAATTCAGTATAATATTTGAAATTTAATTTGACAGGAGTGCGTTGACAAAAATGTTTGTACCCAAAAGGGGCGCTGGTTGAAAAAAGGTCGCGAAACATTTCTCCAGAGTCTTTGGTCTCTGGGCTATCACAGAGTAGCGGAAGATGACCAAATACCAAACATTGACTGATCGTTTCGGCTGGTTGCCGTCGAGACTTTTAGTGCACATTCTCCAGGCGTTAGTTATCGTCTGCCAGATCAAAAGGAGAACATCACACAATTAGAAAGGAACCCAATGAGGTGTGATCGGTGGTGCAAGTTGCAGTAACCGGACATATACCACACAGCCAAGGGTGTAGATTTTGTCCCCTCCCATCCCACTTTATATAGATAGATAGATAGATAGATAGATACACACAGACACAGACACACACACACACACACACACACACACACACACACACACACACACACACACACACACACACACACACATATAGAGAGAGAGTGAGAGAGAGAACGCGCGAAAGAAAGAGAAATGGATAGATACGTATATATATATATATATATATATATATATATATATATATATATATATATATATAGAGAGAGAGAGAGAGAGAGAGAGAGGCAGAGAGAGAATGAGTTTAGTTCGCCATGCTGGTTTGGCTGAATGATGTGACGTCAGAATGTGCAAATGGAAGAAACATTTGTCTTAAAGATTTTTTCCATCGCAATACAAAATAATGTGTACTCCACACACACACACACACACACACACACACACACACACATACACGCACAAACATATACATATACTCACATATACACATACATGCACTCACATACACACAAAATATTTTACGCAGGACCGTTGCAGCAAAATTAATATGAATAGCATGGAGACGAAAAAAGGAGGAAGTGTATCTATACACAGCTACATTCATATATATATATATATATATATATACACACGTATGTATAAAGGTGAAAGAAGAAAATCTGTGCGAGTGATCAGGTGTTGCGGCAAAAAAAACCCACCATGTTGCCATGAGAAGCAGAGAAGATACAGAAAAATGTAAAAAAAGCAACCCAAAACACTGAAATATTTCAAATAAAATGAAAAATATACGAAAAAAAACATGGTTGTAGAAAACGAATTCTAAAGAAAAGCAAAATCAATAATAATAATAATTTGACTGAAATGTAGGATCTCTATATATATGTATGTGTGTGTATATATATATATATATATATATATATATATATATATATATATATATATACACACACATAGATACATATATATATATACATATATATATATATATATATACATATATATATATATATATATATATATATATATATATATATATATATATATATATACGCACACACACACACATATATATATACATATATGCGTGTGTGTGTGTATATATATATATATATATATATATATATATATATATATATATATATATATATACACACATACACGTACATACATAGATACATATATATATATACATATATATAATAAGAACATTGATCTGAATATGGAAAATATTCTTTAGAATAGAAACAGGAATTCCCTTCTGAAGAATTAAAAAAAATGTATGAAAGGAATGTGTATAAGAAAAGGAAAGGAAAGAAAAAAACGATAAAAAGAGATATACACGCACGCATACATGCATGTACATAGAAACATATAATTATATACATTTACATATCCATAAATATATGTGTGTATATATATATGTATATATATATATTTATACTTATATATAATATATATATAAATAAAATAAGGGTAATATTGTGTATTACCCAATTACCAGTAAGACAATTAGCTCAATGTAAAATATCAGATATATTACAGAGCAGAAATATTGTTACTGACACTATTAATTATAATGTATCTTAATGAATGTTCTAAGTATTAGGAATTTATTTATTTGTTTTATCATTGTGTATGTTCCGATGATTCCAGTCATTTGTCTGGAAGAAACGATTGTCAGCAATTAAA
>OZ024756.1:26219451-26234451 GCA_964016885.1 Eledone cirrhosa
AGACACAGACACACACACACACAGACACACAGACAGACACATATGTATATATATATATATATATGTATATATACTACACACACACACGCACGCACACACACAAACACACACACGTATATATATATATATATATATATATATACTACACACACACACACACACACACGCGTATATATATATATATATATATATATATATATATATATATATACTACACACACAGACACACGACACACACACACATATATATATATACATACTACAGACACAGACACACACACACACTCACACACATATATATATATATATATATATATATATATATATATACTACACACACAGACACAGACACACACACACACACATATATATATATACATACTACAGACACAGACACACACACACGCGTATATATATATATATATATATATATATATATATATATATACTACACACACAGACACACACACACGCGTATATATATATATATATATATATATATATACTACACACACAGACACACACACACGCGTATATATATATATATATACTACACACACAGACACACACACACACATATATATATATATATACATACTACACACACAGACACACACACACACTCACACACACATATATATATATATATATATACATACTACACACACAGACACACACATACACGTATATATATATATATATATATACATAATACACACACAGACACACACACATACACGTATATATATATATATATATATATATATATATATATATATATATATATATATATATATATACTATATACTATTCTTTATTATCGCAAAACTTGTCTCATGATCCTATCTGCACTCATTCTCACGTACGTCTGTCAACTATAGATTATATAAAATGCTTGTGTGTGCTTGTATGCCCCCCCCCTCTCTCAGATACACACACACACACACACACACACACACACACACACACACATATATATATATATATATATATAATCTATAGTAACACATGGGAAATAGAGGATTGAGGGTAAATATTGCTTAGTGTACATGTACTTAGAACAGTTACTGGTGCGTGTGTATGTCTGTGAATGAGTATATGTGTGTATGTTTATGTATGTATGCATGTGTGTGTGTGTGTGTGTGTTTATAATTATATCTGTGTGTGTATGTGTGTATGTGTGTATGTACATATGTGTGTTTATTACAAAGAAAATAGCGAGATAGAGATGACGAGAGAGTGAGGGTGATGCATAGACAGAAAGACAAATAGTTCGAGAGAGAGAGGGAGAGATAGATAAATAGATAGATAGATAGATAGAGAGAGAGTGTGTGTATGTCTGTGTGTGTGTGAAAGAGAGAGAAAGAGAGAGACAGAGAGAGAGATAGTGTGTGTATGGGTCTGTGTATGTGTGTGTGTGTGTGTATGGGTTTGTGTATGTGTGTGTGTGTGTGTGTATGTGTATGTGTGTGTGTGAGAGAGAGAGAAAATGTGTGTGTATGTATGTGTGTGTGGAGAGAGAGAGATAAAGTGTGCTAAAAAATACATTACCAGCGGCTTAAAAATGGAGGTTTAGATTTTCTCTTCTGCCACTGGAACTGTCATTGACAGTGTTAGCTTTAGATAGATAGATATATTTCTTTATTAGCCACAAGGGCACAAAAAGAAGGGGACAATTACAATAGGGGAAGTTTACATTCAATAAAAACGTGAAAACAATATCACAGATGAAGATTAAAGAAAAACAATCGATTTTCCCCAATAGGGGGGAGACATTAACTATGGGTGACACATACCCCCGAAAAAAAATGTTCGACCATCATTTCCAGGAGTACGAAGAGTGAGCACTCCTTTCCTCTCTTCCTCCTCTTCCTCAACCTACAGGCTGATATAGAGAGAAGGCCCATTCACCCGGGCCGTAGATAGATATGTTTCTTTTATTTGCCACCAGGGCATCAAAAGTGGGACAAGTACAATGGGGGGAGTTTACAAAACAAGGTGTCCTCAATAAGGAGGAGGCAATAACAATATATAAAAATAAAATAAAATATAACAAAAAATAAAATTTATAACAAAGTCCTCAATAGAGAGGAGGCGCCTTGGGGGGTCGCACACACCCCCGAAAAAAGTGTGCAACCCTTCTCCTCAGGAGCACAGAGAAGGGGTGCTCCCTTGGTCTTTCATCTTCCTCACCTATAGTCTGATGTAGAGTGAAGGCCCATTCACACGGGCCATTCTCGCCACTTTCACCCATCTTTCATAGAAACGGCTGGGGTGCAGCACCTCTCTCTCCATCCTGATCCTTCTTCCGAAATGATATCGGAAGAAACGGACCAGTTGTTGGCCAGAGAGAAAGGTGTCTGACCTCAGTCCTTTCAGACGCGTCCACCATACAACCTCTTTCGCCATGGCTATTACGCACAGAAACACCGCCTCTCCTTCGTTTTTGAAGAGGGGAGGCGGCTTGATCGTTACAATAGACTCGGTGGTCAACCGGATCGGTCCCACCCTTGACAGCAGTTGTTCGACATAGCCCCACAGATCGGCAATGCCCGAGCAGTGTACCAATGCGTGTGCAACGGTTTCCTCGTCACACACGCATCTGGGACAGACCTTTTTCGATGGGTCCCTACCCGGGCGCCCGTGTCTGTAGAGCCTTTCTCGAACGGGCAGAGCCCTTCTGTAGCATTGCCAGGCCAGGGACCTCTGGAAGTTATCCATGGGTCCCGGGCTGAATGTCCTACCGAACAGGTTGGCCAGTTCGTCTTCCTCCATGCCTAGGGCTTCTCCGAGGGCGTCGTCGCACCTGCTAACCACCAGCCCTCTATAGAATGACGAGGTGGATTCTACACTGACAGCCGGGTCCTCCTGCCAGAGAGCCGTGAGCGCCTGGGCACACTCGGTGTGCCAGACGCCCAGTTTTCTCGGTCTTTGCTTGACCCAGGATTGCAGCTCGGTGAGTGAGACGAGTCTGGGAAAGGCTCGCCTCACAAACGGGGCCCACACCGGTTGACCGGAGAGGAATACCTGAAGGTGCCGTAGCCTTAATGCGTGTTTACGTATCATCAGCCACGGCATCCCCAGCCCTCCTTTCGAAGGGTGTTGACAGCAGATGGATCTCCTCACCATAGGAGCCCGCTTCTTCCAAAGGAATTGGAAGAGTGCGCGCTCCATTTTGGCGAGCGTTTCCCTTGGGCAAGGCACCACGGTCAGGCGGTAGTAGATGACGGACGCTATATAAGTGTTCGCCACCTCCGCCCGACCTTTCAGGGACAGTTTGCACTCGGCCCACTTCTGGGTCAGTGCAAACACCCTGCTCGTCACCTCACCCCAGTTCTTCTCCACCTGGAGGTCTGGTCCGAACCAGACCCCGAGCAACTTCACCGGGCCCTCCGTCCAGCGCCCGACGACGCCATCGGAGGGCATCGATCTGCCCCTCCACGTGCCGAGTTGCAGACCGATCGACTTGTCCTGGTTCAGCTTAGCCCCTGTAAACCTTTCGTACTCCTCCAGTAAGGTGCCGATTGCCCCGATTTCCGAGGCCGTCGACACCATTACTGCCGTAGATAGATAGATATACAGCTAGCTAGCTAGGTAAGTAGAAAAGCAGGTAGATAGATAGATATACAGCTAGCTAGCTAGGTAAGTAGAAAAGCAGGTAGATAGATAGATATACAGCTAGCTAGCTAGGTAAGTAGAAAAGCAGGTAGATAGATAGATATACAGCTAGCTAGCTAGGTAAGTAGAAAAGCAGGTAGATAGATAGATATACAGCTAGCTAGCTAGGTAAGTAGAAAAGCAGGTAGATAGATAGATATACAGCTAGCTAGCTAGGTAAGTAGAAAAGCAGGTAGATAGATAGATATACAGCGAGATAGGTGGTAAGATAGATATATATATATAGAGATTTCTTTTTCTACTTTTGAAACAAGGCCAGCGAATACTCCAGTGCATTACTGGTATTTTATTTTATCGACCCCGTAAGGATGAAAGACAAAGTTAACCTCGGCGGATTTGAACTCAGAACGCAAAGGGCCATAACTCTATGCTGCAAAGCATGGCGTCTGACGCTCTACTGATACTGCCAAATATTTAGATATTTAGATAGATAGACAGATTGGTAGGAGATAAATAGATAGATTTCTTTATTTGCCACAAGGGCGCACAAGAAAAGGGGACAATACAAAGACACATGCCGGGGATTTTACATACAGTCGTGTAAAAAAGTTTTAACATGAAAATATAACAATCGAAATCCCCAATAGTGGGGAGGCGTTACAAATGGATTGTTTTATACCCCGTAGACAGAACACCCCTCAACTCTAGGAGCACGTTGTGCAAGTGCTCCTTTCTTCTTTTCGCTCTCTTCCTCAACCTACAGGCTTATATACAAAGAAGGCCCAATCATCCGGGCCAATCTCGCCACATTCACCCACCTTTCAGTAAATTTACTGAGGTGCAGTACCTCTCTTTCCACTCTGATTCTCCTTCTAAAGTGGTATCTAAAGAAGGGAATGAGTTGTTGTCCGGAGAGAAAGGCATCTGTCCTCAGTCCTCTCAACCGTGTCCACCATATAACCTCTTTCACCATAGCCACCATACAGAGGAAAACCGTCTCTCCTTCGTTTTTAAATGAAGGTGGTGGTTTGATGGACTCGGCATCAAACCTCCACCTTCTGGTTTTGTCCCACACGTGACAGCAGTTGTTCTGCGTAGTTCCACAGGTCAGTTACGCCCGGGAAGTGTACAATTGCGTGGAGGACGGTTTCAATGTCCCGCTCGCATCTTGCACACGTCCTCTTTGAAGGATCCCTGCTGGGGCGTCCGTGCCTGTAGATCTTTTAGATAGATAGATAGATAGACATCCGTCCATGAAATATTTTTTTGTGCGGATTTAGGGTTCGTGTAACAGACGGCTAAAATATCTAGTACAATTATTATTATAGAGATTTTAATTTAAAACTCCATGTTAGACCATCGACTTTCCGGAAAACTTCAATAAAGTAACATAACAATTTATGACTGTTTCATTTATCTTTTTGATACCAAACTGTCTGAAACCACTCCTGGTTCTATTATACAAAACTGTTTTTATTTTTATAAAGTGGTTCTATTTATCTAAAAACCATCTTTCATAATTTTATGTAAGAACCTTTGTTAAGTTATATTCCAATCACCAGCTTAAAATGAAAAAGGTAGTTATATTATTAAATCCTTCCAAAGTCTTGATTAATTTCAAAATCATATGAAAGTCAGTGAAACATCGTAACGAAAGGGTTAAAATGCTCCTATTTACCTAAAAACTTTCTCTTATAATTGTATATAACGGCCTTTGTTATGTTCTAAACACCAGCTTAACCCCTTTGATACTAAATAACTGTTTCTATGATCCAAACCTGAATACTCAGAACTTCGCACGTTTGTTTCATGAACAGGCTGTTTCGTTGATCGAAGAACTGACTGATTCATCGTCGAAACCGACGGAGATCAATTCTATGTCATGTGAAAGTAGATTAAAAGCTGGTCTCTTGATATTTTGATTAATATTGGAATTTGAATTTAATTAAATATTTTCTCGCCCCCGATCCCATCCCGTCCTGAGATAATCTTCTTAATCAGTTTAAATTGAATGTCAATCGATTAAGATTTAATCAATTTTAAAGTCACCGAAATGGTCCGGCAAAATCGACTCCCCCCACCCTCACTACCTGCCACCAACACTGTAATCCTTTATTATTGCCGGACTAAGGATTTATGTGATTAAATTTCGTTTCAAATGAATACTTATATTGGTGCATACACACACATTAACACACACACACACACTAACACAAACACACACACACTAACACACAAACACACAAACACTTTAATACACACACACACATACATCAACACACACACACACACACACTAACACACACACACTTGGGTTTTAGTTTAAGTGGATGGCGGCGAATTGGTGGAGATATTAGAACATCGAATAGAATGCTTTGCAGTATTCTTTCTGGCGCTCTGAGTTCAACTTTGCTGATGGGAACTTTGCCTTTCCAGATCGATAAAAAAGTACGAGTTCAATACTGGGGTCGATGTGTCTTCTTCTATAGCTCTTTCTCATTTCCCCTCTCTTTCCTTTAAAAAAAAATGGCAAAGAAACGCTGTGTGCCCCTACGGTTCCCCTACGACCCCACCAGCAGTTATGGGGAAAACGATGAGCACTGGATACAGGTGTGGGGGACAAACGAAATAATGTGCAGTTTGGGAGTATTTATATGAACAGTTTAACCTATTTCTGTATTACCTGTAGCTTCATAGAGATAAAGCCGTCTAACTCCTTCAGATGGCTTGAAATACAACGGGACTTGAGTTATATTATAAAGATATATCTGAAAGAAGCAATTCAATACAATCTATTTACTAATAATTATTTCTTATGCCAACATGAATTAAGTCAGTGTATATTTGAGATATTAACATTGTTAGCTTTGGTTTGATAATAGTTTTCCCTGCTTTGGTCACCATTCAACAACGACGATGAAAAGTAGATTGGCAACCTGCCAGTTCCTGACCAAGTAAGTACGGGAAAAGTGGATATATATGTATATATTCAGTGTGTGAGAGGTGCGGGTGAGGGGTGGGGGGTGGGGGGTGGGGGGTGGGGGTGGGGTGGCGTCTGAATATATATATATATATACGATATAAAACAAATGGAAACTACATTTATAAAACCATATTTATTTCATTATATATATTTCAGGGATATCATATTAAAAATATGGTATGCCCTCTTCAGATAAAATACAATATATAAACAGTTTTATAAATAAATTTGACATACCTTAGAATTTTACAACTTCCATTTAAAAAGTTGTTATGGTAGTGTTTTATATCGTAAAATACTCCAAAACTTGTTGAGTGCTTTTATATCAGTTATAAAATATTTACTCGTTGTAACCCAACAATTTTAAATAAAACTTTTGCATATATATATATATATATATATATATATATATATATATATATATATATATATATATATATATATACACATATATTCCATATATATATAAAACACACACATATATATTTATATATATTCTAGCAGCAGTACCCAGCGTTGCCTGGGTAGGTAAAATAATATCTGCTTTGATGAAAAGGTGTTGATCTTAGCCACTGCTTCTCGATGACTCATCTATGGCCACACACAGGCCATGCGGGGGAGGGTGGTGATGACCTCGATTACTGAGAAACGCGGGAGACTGACGAAGGGGCATGCTGGGGGAGGGAGTTTCGAATTTGAACGAAATCGGTTGAAAAATGTGGGAGCTAGAGCCGAAAACGCGGAAATTTGAGCGAAAAGGTGGTATTTTCGAATATTTAATCGGCTTCCACGCCGTTCCTGAACAAAAAATCCAAAATGTAAAGCCACTTTAAGACGTTAAATAATCAGATCTAGCGTAGTGTAAAATTTGAACAAAGTAGGTTGATTAATGTGGGAGCTAGAACCGAAAAAGTGGAAAATTGAGTCTAAAAGTGGTACTTTTGAATATTTAAGCGGTTGTCACGCCGTCCCTGAACAACAAATGCAAAATATAAAGCCATTACAGGGTGCGCAATGATAAATTCTATTTTGCTTTAAAATTTGAACGAAATCGGTGGCAAAATGTGGGAGCTAGAGCCAAAAATCTTATTTTTCGATACCTAAAAAAAGGTGACCCACCTTTTTTTATCGATTTTTATCTGCAGAATGACCCCGGAATAAAAAAAACGATACGCTGATATATAGAAAACACTCCCCGATGACTAATCTATGAGCCTGTAAAGTTTCATGAAAATCGGTCGTAAGATGTAGGCCCCTATAGGTAATACACAGACACACAGACACACACACATACTTAATTTTATATATATATATACATATATATATATATACAATCTTTTACCTGTTCAAGCCATCCGGCTGAGGCTATGGTGGGGCACCGCCCTTGTATATATATATATATATATATATATATATATATATATATATATATACACATACATATATGTATATGTATATGTGTATATATATATATATATATAACCAAAAGTCTATATGGTTCGTTGATTCGTTGATTATTCAACGAATTCAATTTTACAATAGGTTAGAAGCACTCGACTACCGCTACAGGGATTGAAGGTTCAAGACCTTAGGGGTATGTCGTATAACCAATCTCTTATATTTTATCTGATGAAAACGTACTGAAACACCATTGTACCTTTGAAATATGTATAATAAAATATGTACTTTGGTTATGATAATATTTCTCATTTATTAATATTTTGAATATCATATATAAATATATATATATTTACATTCATTTGATGTATTGATTTATTAATATTTTATCTGAGTGTCCCGAATCTTCCATATCGCAATTTTTCGGTCGTATGGTTGATTGTAGACATATTCTATGTGTGACGGTATTTTAACGATAGTTATAGCTCTGATTTATCTGAATTATTGAGCCCTCTGCCGCTCATATCGAATTTTGTTTATCGTGAACTCGTGCGCCGATTTTTCGATACTCGATTATTCTACTATATATATATATATATATATATATATATATATATATATATATATATATATATATATATATATATATATATATATATATATATATATCTGTATTTTTAACCGTTGGCCAATCAATGATAAACATTGATTGCCAGATAAATTAACTATGGAGATATAAAAGATAAAGAAGCGAAAACCAACCCAAACCAAACAGTGAGTGTGTTCTTTTATTATTTCTGGCAATATTATAACAATACGACCCTCCCCAAGTATAACAATACACACACACACACACACACACACACACACACACACACACACACACACACACACACACACACACACACACACATAAACTAAAAGAAATTTAACAAAGAAAAGACAACGAAGGAAAACAAGGCAAAACGAAAAGAAATTTTTTTTTTAAGGAGAAACCTTAAAATTATTTTTGAAAATAAAAATACAAACGATAGACACAGAACTCCAAGGTCTTCAGCCGTTGAGGTGGACATCTGGCAGTTTCGACATCTACCGACGGTACTACTAGTCCACTCGGGGTCGCAGCGTTTGACACAAGCCAAAGCGCTGTCCGTCGAGTAAGAGAGAAGACAAAACAATAACTGATAGCAATTAAGCTGTAACATTTTATGTGACGTCAGGGAGACGGTATTATAGCAACGAAAGTCTCGTCTGACCAAAAACAAAAAAAAAGAAAGAAAAGAAAAAGAAAAAAGGAAGGAAAAAGAAGAAAGTAAGATATCGTGTTAAAAAATGTAAACCATTGAAATTATTAGGGGAGAATCATCACAGATTGGTTAAAATAAGCGTAGGAAGATTAACAAAGAAAAGACAACTAACAAAAACAAAGCAAACGAAAACACGCACACGTACACACACACACAAGCGCGCGCGCACACACACATATATTTAAAGACATTTTTTTCCAATTCCAACTCACCCGTCCCTTCAATCTACCTTATTTCTCATTCTTTCTTCTGATGAAGGACTAGCGTCCGAAACGTTAAGATCCTCTTCCAGCTATTTCAAGCCTTAACCTAATATATTCCTTCCATATACTGTACCGATTGTGTTGTTATTTCTGTTTACCTTTTACACACACACACACACACACACACACATACACACACACACACACACACACACACACACACACATATATATATATATATTTATATATATAGGGCTATCCTGTAGAAGCAATGGCAATAAAGAACCCTCAAACACGAACTGGCGCGAAATTTGATGTACTTATTCACGTGACAGTCATCAACCAACCAAATTACACTTTAAAAAAACAACAATTTGAGCCCCATTTTTAAGGCAAATACAAGAAGAACTTTGGAACGCGAACTGCTGCGAAATTTATTAAACTTATTCACGGGACAGTCATCAACCAACGAAATTATTTTTAAGCCCCTTCACTCCTCAGCAATTCGAGCCACTTTTTCCACATAAAACAGAAAGAACTTCCGAACACGAACCAGATGCGAGACAAACCACAAACCCTCCATCTCAATTCTACTTTTAAAAAGCATAAGAACTGTGAAACGGGTAAAGGAAATAAATATTCTTAAAAAGACACCAGTTGCATTTTCGATTTCTTTTCCTTATACTTTCACCCGTGTAGGACATCATGTTCTTTTTATAAAAAAAACCCTCATTTTCTTTTATATATATATATATATATATTTTTTTTTTAGTTTCAGAAGATCCCGTTAAGGGTGAAAGCAGCGATTCTTTGCTTAAACTTTAATCTGTTATTTTAATAAATATTTGCTCTACGGTTCTTATATATTTGATATATATTTATCCTTATCGAGCCCTCTGGATTTTAGTCTTCAAATTTATTATTATTACTATCTATCTCTCTCTCTCTTTATATACATACATACAAATACATACATATGGTGGCTGCCAACTCGTTTTCGAGTACGGCCACTACTTTATATCCATGTAGGAGAACCCCTACCGATGCGCTGAACGAGTGTGACTTTTTAGTCCAGCCAGCGACTTGAAAACTCTGGTACAAACACTACACTTGTGACAATTATTGAGACATAGTGCTGGGCCGATGGTACCATGTGACGACAAGTGCAGAGAGATCTCCAGATATAAAGCAATGCCTGTGTCGTGAAGCTTTTATAGTGAGCAAAGGCACTGCACAAAGCCAGTCCCACTCTCTTAACCAAGATGATATTTACCAAAAAGAAGAACAAGTCAACATCATTGGATACCATCAGGGTTGCAGGTGTTATATCAGAGTTTTACTTCTCCTTGAATTCTGCCTTGACAAAAGCTAAGGGGTCATCTCTCCCGGTGATTTTGGATGGCCATTGACTCTTAAAAGCTTCTTGACATACATATACATACATACATATATATATATATATATACATGCATACATACATGTGCCTGTGTGTGTGAGAGAGAGAGAGAGAGAGAGAGAGAGAGAGAGAGAGAGAGAGAGAGAGAGAGAGATGTCTTGGTTACTTAGCAACAGCACATGGCGGATTCCTGCAGCGTGGCTAGGAACTATTGAAGGAAGAACTGGGGAGAGAGAGAGAGAGAGAGTGAGAGTGAGAGTGAGTGAGAGAGAGTGAGAGAGGGTAGCTGACAGTGACGAAGAGAGCCTCTATGTAGCCAGTTGCTAGAAATAGCAGCACAATCTCCATCTAATGTGGCACTACCAGCTCATTGTTTCTTCATTCTTGTTAATGTGTGTATGTTTGTATGTGTGTGTGTGTGTGTGTGTGTGTGTGTGTGTGTGTGTGTTGAATTTCCGTTGGTTCCGACAACTAGTCTAGTGCTCCAGTTATCCGATTTGCTTCATCGTGAAATTAACATGCAAGTGATTGAGCATTTCACAAACACTCTTCTAACCTCAACACATCGTGTAGGACAAGGCGGATCCTTTAAATTACAGGCAAAACGTTTTTGCCCACTGAGTTATTGGAACAAGGTGAAATAAAGTGTCTTACTCAAGAACGCAACGCGTCGCCGGGAATCGAACTCACGACCAAACTTTCTCTAAGAAACACCACAGGCACATGATGATACTGGAATAGCAGACCTGCCAATCTCTAAAAGCCCCAAAGTGGAGTACCATGAAAAAAAGTACCCCAAAACGGGGAGAAATGAGGCAAAATGGGAAGATTTTACATAATGAAAGCTATACCATTTTCACATGAGAAGACATCTCTCACCCACCCCAAAGTGGGTGGATATCTTCCCATCGAACGGGGAGAGTTGACAGGTCTGGAGTAACCTCTACGTGGTCGTTCGACCTGCTATAAATAGCAGCACATTCTCCCTCTAAGTTTACACTATTTGTTTATCGTTTTCACGCTCGTGCCTGCAACAAGTAGGCAATAAGCCCAGACCAGGTTAGAAATATAAACCCGTACCAAACTAGTAATACGCCCAGGCCAGATGTAAAATATAGCTCCATGCCGCCCAGGCCAGATGTAAAATATAGCTCCATGCCGCTCAGGCCAGATGTAAAATATAGGTCCATGCCGCCCAGGCCAGATGTAAAATATAGGTCCATGCCAAAATAGTAATATACCCAGGCCGGATGTGAAATGTAGACAGGCTCCTATTCCACGTTGTTCGTTAATCCATCTAACGTCTCTACTAATTCGCCACGTTATTTATGTAAATATTTTTTTTTCGTGAATGATGGCTGAGTATTCCGCCAACATCCCTCCTTCATTTTTATTGTAGGAAGTTAAACAAAAAAGTATATATAGACAGTGTCTTATTTTTCTCGAAGCAATTAAATTACGCCATTATTTCAAAGAAACATTCTCTGAAGGGGTTGATTCAGAAGTCTGCATATCTATTGAGAAAGAAACCATATCGATTTTTATCTTACACTTCAATCAAGATACAAATGGTAGCCAATCAGTTGTTTACATTTCTTTTTCTTCCTTTAATCGAAAAATCAATAATATAATTTCATTGAAGTAATTTTTGTTTTGTAATCATGGTTAACATTTCCTTTCTCCTTCGCGAATAATAATAATAATATTATGCTAATTTAATTTTTAAACGTAAATCATTTTACGTTTCTTCACGAAGTTTGGTTTTGCCTGTCTGAGTTATCTGAGCAGCAGTAGCAGCCGACATATTGACAAAAAATACGAATCAATTTACTCATATGTTCCTCTTAAACAGTTATATATACATATATTCACTATCCGGGAGCTTCCAACAGTAATGGTTGCATTTTTTAAGGGTAGTCAATATTTATTTATAAAACTGATCTATATTATATTTTGTCTGATGAAAGCACACCATAATTTAACTTGGTGTCCTTGAAATATGTATAATGAAATAAATATGGTTTTATAAATATAGTTTCCATTTGTTAATATCGTATATATATATATATATATATATATATATATATATATATATATATATACATATTGTTTTCATTTATGTTATTCTCCCATGTATCTATAAATACTAGCGCACTGTATTATCTTCATATCAACATTCTCACGATTTGGTCGGGTATCGACTATAATTAAGGTCGAGTGACGTAGCTTCTAACGACCAGCGACTTTTAGACACACCTAACTAAAGAAACAATTGTTAATACTGTAAACAAACCCTATTGTACCCCGTGAATTCATGGGGTATAAAGAAAATTCGTTGTAACGAAAAATTCTTTATAACAAGATCGTCCGAAACACATCAAGGGTTTGTTTGTTATCACCTCGGGGATTGAAAAAAATTTCATTATACTGAAAAATTCGTTATAATGGTATTCGTTATAACGGAATTTTACCTGTATATATATATATATATGTATGTGTGTATGTGTGTGTGTGTGTGTGTGCGCGCGTGTGTGACCTATATATATATATATATATACTGTATATATATATGTATGTATGTATATATGTACACACACACACACACACACACATACACACACACACACACACACACACACATATATATATATATATATATATATATATATATATATATATATATATATGTATACATGTATTACACACTTATACACAGACACATATATTTTCTTCTCTTAATGCTTTCGTATGTATTTATATTACTTTAACAGATTCTACACGATACAATTGTGAAATAATGGCGGAAATCAACACAGATGCATATGAGAAGATTCTAGAACAATGCGGACAGTTTGGATTCTACCAGAAACGAACCTATTTCCTCATATGTGCGCTACAGGCCATCTGTGTATCGCTTCTGGCCTACTCCAGTTACTCATGTGAAGGCAACGAACCGTGTCCGATCTATGCAGCTGGACCATCAAGAATGACAACTCCAGCAATGACCGTTCATCTACTTCAGTCTACTCATTTCGACTATGAAAGTAACACGTCACACATCAATTCCTCGGCCAGTACATTTGATACGACACAGATCACAACAGTGGAAGAGGCGGTGAGATTATGATCACCTTCTTATATAACTTACATCTTTACAGCTACTCTGTGTGTGTGTAAGTGAATGAGTGACCTTACAATGTCATGGTGACAAGTAGATTAAAGAGAGATAACCCACATTTTCATGAAAGAAGGTGGATCCTTCAGCATGCTCCTGTTACAGTAATACATTTTAACTGATTATATTCGACTTTTATAATTCTCTTTTCATGTGCGACTTTAGATCAATGGTAGCGTGTGCGTATGCGAAATTATATATAATTCAAATAAAAAGATATATGCAGAGAGAGAGAGAGAGAGAGAGGGGAGAGGGAGAGAGAGCGAAGGGAGAAACAGAGGGAGAGGGAGGGAGGGAGAAGGAGAGAGAGAGAGAGAGAGAGAGAGAGAGCTATATGTCGTTTGAGAAACATAGTGTTTTGTACAATGTATAAAGCACATAATATTCAGGAGAGATGGAATGGCTCTTCCAGCGCATCTCCCTTACCTTCTCCCAGGGAAACGCCTTCTCTATTCTGTCCGCTGGGGCGTTAAGCCTGTCATAAGAAAAATAAAGAACAAAGATGGCAGTCTATGGTTGATTGTGCTTTCCCTATGGGGATGTAACAAAAGAGAAAGCAGTGTCAACTCTGGATGTCGGTGAGCATGTTCAGCTCCTCTGTGTCCTCCGTGTTACTTTCGATCTGACTTTTGGGAGGCTCCCGTACAGATCTCAGTTCTTCATCCTCACTGTATATTATGCAACTAGAATACTTTACCAATAGTGGAGAAAAACTGAAAATTATTAGTTAATTAACTCCACTATACAGTAGGTGTTTTACTATAAGCCATATCTCTTCAGGAAACAATAATTTCTTTAACATCAAAAGGCAATATAATAAGAATTACACAAGATTCATAGTACATAAGCAAAAAGTAGGAGTGTATGCTTGTGAACATAGTAACTGGACATACAAAATAAAAAGGTTATGTGTGTCATAT
>OZ024756.1:26239451-26254451 GCA_964016885.1 Eledone cirrhosa
TCAGAGTTTTCCTTCTCCTAGAATTCTGCCTTGACAAAGGCTAAGGGGTCATCACTCCCGGTGATTTTGGATGGCCATTGACTCTTAAGAGCTCCTTTGCCCTTTGACAGGTTTTGTTTTTAGTCCTGCAGGATGTCCAAAGTCACCCTCCTCACCAAGAAACCTTGGTGGGGTTGCCAGTTTAGTCGCCAACGACCCGACCATGAGACAGGTTGTACTGGGATACATGTTACCAGTAGCACCAACTGGTGACCTGACATATATGTATACGTACATACATATATGTATACAGACGTACAGTAGCATGCATATATATATATTCAGGCTGTTCAGTTTGTTTACAAACGAACAAAGCGACGTTATAATAAGCGTCCGCTAAACTGATGCGTGCATATATGTATGTGTACCTGTATGTATATATATATATATATATATATATATATATATATGCATGCTACTGTACGTCTGTATACATATATGTATGTACGTATACATACATACTTACATTTAAGTAAGTGCCATACTAAGAGTGAGAAATGAAATTTCGTTTTCATTTTATTTCAACTTAGGTATATATATATATATATATATATATATATATATATATATATATAATTAGAAAGTGAACAACACAAAACATAACTACTCCATTACCAAAGGTTTCTGGATCACAGACGATAATAATATACGTCTGGATCGGTCGTCAGATAGAGATGTTATAGATAAAAAGATATGAAATGAAATTTAAAATCTGTTAAAAGTTGTAAGTGAGGATTTTAAATTTCATTTCATATCTTTTATCTATAACATCTCTATCTGACGACCGATCCAGACGTATATTATTATCGTCTGTGATCCCAAAACCTTTGGTAATGGAGTAGTTATATTTTGTGTTGTTCACTTTCTAATTAAATAGCTCTGTTCTATACATAGAGCACTCTTTTTCCTTTGCTTTTCCTTTGGAATTACGTAACACACACACACACACACACACACACACACACACACACACACACACACACACACACACACACACACACACACACACACACACACACACATGTAATATATATAGTTAGTTAATTCGGTAGATAGATGTATCTGTATTGATATATAAACATAGGTAGGTAGACAGAAAGATAGATCGATGGTGATGTATTTATTGTCCGAAGATAGATACATAGGTAGATGGTTATAGATAGCTGACATGTGTCCACTGAACATCTTGTCAACACTGCATGAGAGAAATAGATAGATGGGGGAGATATCAAACCCTATTAAAGTTACCACAAAGGGGTTGTGTCTACTTATTAAAGACTCCTGTAGATTTAGATATTAAAACTTTGAAAGTTTATTTTGACCATCCTTATTAGTAATCATACATTTTACACTGCAACCTCTTGAAATTTCGAACATAGCTTACAAACCCCCTGTTATATCTTGGGTCCCCCACACCACCAGTGATTCAGAGATCACTAGTTGAGAAGCCTTGGTGTATTATATATCTTAATGTATTATTAACTATCTCTCTCTATATATATATTTATATTTATATTTATATTTATATTTACAGTACAACGAGAACTGTAAGAGTATTATGTCTACAGATGATGGTTTGACGATCGTTCTACTAGGCGTGGCCGTCGGTGCCCTGATAGGAGGGATGCTGGCAGATATTCTCGGCCGAAGACCCATCATGTTCATCTCTATGGCGCTGGCGTTAATCTTCCAAATACTGATGGTAACAGCGAAAACCTGTCTCACTTTCGCTACACTTCGAACCCTGTGCGGAGTCTTTTCAGGTGCAGTGAAACGACTTATATCATATATATATATATATATATGTATACACACACACACACACACGCACGCAAATATATGCGTGTGTACAACCACACATACGGTCCACCACATATTTTCACATATGTGGACCCTCCGTTGGGATTTTACCAATTATATATATATATATATATATATATATATATATATATATATATATATATATATATATATATATATATATATATATATATATATATATGTATATATATATATGTGTATATATATAGTGAGAAAAACCACAGACCCTCCATCTCAATTCTACTTTTGAAAAGCAGAAAAACTGCGAAACCGGTAAAGGAACCAAATAAATATATATATTTTTTAAAAAATAAGACTCCAGTTGCATTTTCGATTTCATCTTTTTTTCTTTATACTTTCACTCGTGTAGGACACCTCGATTATTTTTCATTTTGTAAAAAAACCTCACTTTCTAATATATATATATATATATATGAATATATATATATATATATATATATATATATATATATATATATATATATATATATATATATATATATGTGTGTGTGTGTGTGTGTGTGTGTGTTGTTATAGTTTAAGACGGTCATGTTGTCAATAAAAACACACGCACCTGTTGGTTTTCACTTCAATTTATTATAAATGTCCAGTTGGTTAGTTTAATTGTTTATTGTCAAAGCTCTTTCGTCACAAATTCTATGACATCCTCACTGACTAATTTGTTATGTTGTACTCTCCTTTGTTCTGTCCTACACCCGACTGAATACGCACATGTGTTTTTTTCCTCCCCCATTTTTTCCTTCATTTTCCCCCATTCCTTCCTCTTATCACTCTCTACTTTCTATTTATTTTCTATTTCTAATTCTATCTTCTGATGAAGGACTATTATCTGAAACGCTAAGACTCTTGTCCTGCTATCGCAAGCGTTAAACTAATATATTTCTTCCATGTACTTTACCGTTTGTTTTGTTATTTCTGTTTAACTTTTACATACTTACATACAAATATATACATAAATACATACATACACACACATACAAATATACATACACGCACTCACACACACACACACACGCGCACACACACACATATAATAATAATAATAATAATAATAATAATAATAATGCTTTCTTTATTAACCACAAGGGTTTACACAAAGTAGACATTAAGGACAGTACAGGACAATACAGGACGGTACAAAAGGGCATTTCTGCCTGTAAAAAAACAAAAAAACAGAGGATGTAATAATAGAACAATGAAAAAATTCCCCAATAGGGGGGTGATTTCCGAGGGACATTCGTGGAGGAAGCCCATTAAAAAGCCACAGTTACCATGACCACCAGGGCAAGTGCCCTCTCCCAGTTTTCCACCTTTAATTTACAGACACATACTCTGAGTAGGCCCATTCACTCGAGCCATTCTTGCCTCTCTCACCCATCTATCAACAAAATGCTGGGAAGAGAGCACTTCCCTCTCTACCCTGAATAACAATAATAATAATAGTGAGTAAAATCAAAGTTACAGCTGCGACTAGCATTATCCGAAATCAATCTTCAGAAGTTGGCGCGAAGCACTCAATGAGCTGATATCGATAAATCGATAAATTATAACTTAGTGTAATAACAATACGTTAGGGGTGTGATACAGTGAAATTACAGCCGGAGAGATGTTGTCATAAAATCCACGAGAACATTTTCGTTGTTATAGTGGCTTTTGTAGCAATATCTTTCCGGCCGCAATTTTCATTGTGTCACACCCCTTATATATATTTTTGTTTGTTTACACTCGTATCCCCTTTATTTACGTGTCCCAACGACTTTTTTTAGCCGTTGCTCGCACCAACCGGAGGTATATGGTCTTTAAAGCGATGAAATACCAACGATGGTTGGAAGATCACTGATGAAGGACTAACTTTATTCATATATATATATATATATGTGTGTGTGTGTGTGTGTGTGTGTGTGTGTGTGTGTGTGTGTGTGTGTGTGTGTGTGTGTGTGTGTGTGTGTCTGAAGAGATTGTTTTGGTAAAAACAGGAGCAAGCAGGAGAAAGCTCTCAACATTCGTAGTTTTTAGTTACGATGGAGATTTTTTTATAAAAATAGCAAATATGTCTGCTGGACACACGAGCAGAAGGACGTGTGTTTTTTCCTGCCGGCAGCATATCACTAAATCAGATTTCATCCGAGGATACCGTTCTCATAACAACAACAAAGGCATGAAGGACTTCTCGATTGCATGGAGAACCGTGGAAAAAATTATAATGATTAAACGATTTATGTAACATCAGCATTATTATTTTTGTTATATATATATATATATATATATATATATATATATAGAATAAGTAAAAGCGAAGAAGTTTCAGATGTTCAAGTCCTTTAATAATAATGAACGGATGAAGAACCCAAAAAGCACACACTTCGTCCGTTCCCATGTCGATTCAACTTGGATTGTCTCGGAAACATAACCTTATTATGTAACAAGCTGTCTGATGATGTCACGACACTCGCACACAGAACAGTGTGGCCAGTGTCGTCATTGAAATATATATCACAGCATTATTATTAAAGGACTTGAACATCTGAAACTACTCCGTCACTCCTATGTGGAAAAAGTACGTTGAGTGCTTGAATTGAATTGCATCAATGTTTACCCTAAGTATATATATATATATATATATATATATATATATATTGTGTGTGCGTGTGTGTGTGTGTGTGTTGTGTGTGTGTATATATGTATTTATATATTTAAACGATATACAAGGATTTATCAATTGAGACCAACTACCATCTAATACTTATATACATATACATATATAGCAAATGATATGTAGATTTAAATACAAATGTATAGGTGCTAAATAAAACAGTACTCCGTGGTCATATTTGGAAGTACGGCCATTTAAGTATAATATAATCTTTATATGAGTACTGTTTTTTTTAACACCTATAAATTTGTTTCTCCAGTTCACTGAGCTGGCAAAAAATGAGCTGTGCCTGTAATTCAAAGAGCTAGCTTTGTCGTACGCTGTGTCACGCTGGATCCTCTTGAGAACAACGTTAATGGTGCACATGAATTTCACGAGCAGGTTATTTGAACAATTGAGCCGCTCATCTTGGTAACCGACGGAGGTCCAGCAACAACAGCAGCAACAACGCCAATGAATTCGTAATGAATTGAAAGTTTCATTAAATAAAGACAATAGCAGAGATAAACTATGGATAGCAACAGGTTTAGCTTATAAATCGATATCATTGATGAATTTTTCCAATTTCGCTTGCCATAGCTAGTTGTCATGGTTTCTGTGTAAACACAGCTAGTGATAACCATCGTTGTACCGATCTATGTCAGATATATGCCTCAACAGCTGTCGGGACACATATTGAGGATATTTGGCTGTTGCCAGTTGGTTGTCAGCTCCTTAATACTACTACTACAACTACTGTAGTAGTAGTAGTAGTAGTAGTAGTAGTAGTAGTAGTAGTAGTAGTAGTAGTAGTAGTAGTAGTAATTTATGTCCTTTGATTCCAGTTTAGTATAATTTGATCCTAATTTAGTATCCTTTGATCCTAGTTTAGAATCATTTGATCCTAATTTAGTATTATTTGATCCTTCTCTTGAGTTATTTGATCCCAGTTTAGTATAATTTGATCCTAATCTAGTATCATTTGATCCTTGACTAGAGTTATTTGATTCCAGCTTAGTATCATTTGATCCTGGTCAAGTGGCATTTGATCGTAATTTAATATCATGTAATCTGATTTTAGTGTCATTTGATCAGAGTTTAAAGGTCCCTTTCGGGCATGACAGACTATGTGTTTGCACCTGGAAAATCTCTCTCTTTGGCGCAAGCCTGGGCAATCAATGTTTGGGAAAGACCAGTATATCTCCTTCTCCACGAAACCAATGTTATCCAATAGAAAAACCAAGATAGATACAACTTGGCATCAGTGTCATTGTAGCTCATATATGCACTATATATACACTATGGTGGTGGCCAGGGTAAAGGCAAAGACTTGATACAGCTTGGCACCTGTGTCGTTGCAAATATTTTTTTCCAAGTGAGTGGACTGGAGCAACGTGAAATGTGTCATGCTCGAGAAGACAACACGTCGTTCGATTTGAGAATCGAACTTACGACCTTATGATTGTGAGTCCAATACGCTAACCACTAAGCCACACACCGTCACAGATCCGAGTTAAATGTAATTAGATCCGAAAATAAGCGAAATGTTTAACCACTCCTCTCCTTTCTACTTCCAGGTGGTTTTCTTGTAATCAGCATCGTCTTACCTCTGGAAGTTGTAGGTCGTCGCTGGAGAGATTTCTGTGTGTGTTTGTGGATTTGGTCCCTCGGATTGCCCATTATTTCATTCGAAGCTACAATAGTGGACGGCTGGCGGAACATTGCCCTCACCAGTGGCTTGGTAGGACTACCATTTCTAGGACTCTACTTGTAAGTTTGACTACTGCACTATATTTCTTTCTTTATTTTCTTCTTTCCTTCCTTTAAATTTCTTTCCTTTAATCTTTTTATATTTCTCTCCACATTTTTCTTATTCCACAATACGATATAAACAGTACACTGCACCACGCTACATTACACCACACTACACTACATTACACCACGCCACATTACACCACACCACATTACACAACGCTACATTACACTACATTACACTACACCACACTACATTACACAACGCTACACTACACCAAACTACACTTCCCTATACTACACTACACTACACTACATTACACCTCACTACACTACATTACACCACATTACACCACACTACACTACAATAAACTACACCATACTACAGTACACTACATTACACTACACCACACTACACCACATTACAGTACACTGCTATACACTACATTACACAACACCTCACCACATTATACTACACCGCTATACACTACATTGCACTACATTACACCACACTACACTACATTAAATTGCACCATACTATACTACACTACATTACACTACACCACACCACATTACACTACACCACACCACACTACACTACACCACACTATCATTATATACTACATTAAATCTGTTATTTCACCAGTTTGGTTCCAGAAAGTTCTCGCTGGCTCACCAGTCTACAACATTTCCAAAAGGCTGAGAGCAGCATCAAAGAAATGATATCGTGTAACACAAGTTCAGTCCCAGATGTATTGGAGTTGTGCGATGACACACGAATATATGTGATGAGTATTTCTCATCCCCGACGTCACACCTATCTTGATCTCTTTCATACAGTCACAGTGGCAAAATCAACAACAGCAGTTTTATACACCTGGTAAGTAATAGCACAGGCGGTGAATTGGCATTAAAGTCGTTATCGTTAAAACGTTGGATAGAAGAATGCTTTGTGGTATTTGTTTCGCTCTTTGCGCTCTAAGCTTCAATCCCACAGAAGTCAACTTTACTTTTCATCCTTTCGATGTCGATAAAAAAAGCATCAGTCCAATATTGGGGTCGATTCTTCCCTTCTCTCTCTCAACCCTTCTCAGGAAGAAATCCGCTGTATTCAGACCTGGAGAGGTGATGGGTTCCACCAGTTTTAAAATGCCCAAGGAACGCTGTATATCACTATGGCACATTCACGACTCCATCATGTTATGGGTTCGTACATATAAGTAATAGCGTCTTGAACAAAACACTTTATTTCACGTTGCTTCAGTCTACTCAACTGGAAAAAAAAAATGAATTGTACCTTTTATTCAAAAAGCCAGTCCTCATTACAAACTGTGCCACACTGAATTTCTCTGAGAACAACGACCATGCAATTGACTGAATCTCATTAACTATTTCCTCTAATACTGCAAATTTTCACAACAGTCTGTCCCTTAATACACATACCATAAACATTTGAATCAATAAGTTTATTTTTAGACATTTTCTGCTAAATTATTACAAGATGTTAAGCATGGTTGTATAATTAAGAGGCTTGCTTTAAAAAATGGTTGCCCGATCTATTTCATAAAAGATTTAGCACAAAATAAAGTAGTTAGTAAATTATATATATATATATATATATCACTCTCTCTCTCTGTATATATATATATATATATATATATATATATATATATATATATATATATATATATATATATATATATATATATATATATATATAGCAAAGTTTTTGATATGAAATCGTGTGTCGAAACAAATATTGTTATACTTGGGGAGGGTCATATTGCTATAATATTGCCAGAAATAATAACAGAACACACTCACTGTTTGGTTGGTTTTCGCTTCTGTATCTTTTATATCTCCATAGTTAATTTATTTGGCAATCAATGTTTATCATTGATTGACCAGCGGTTAAAAATTCAGATATAAATATATATATATATATATAGTCTATCAATGTTCTTTCGTTGCACATCTGCAACATCATCAGTGGTACTATTATGTTTCCTCCTATTGTATTGTAATTTCTACGTCTTTTTTCAATGGCGTAGAAATTACCTCTGATGATGTTGCAGATGTGCAACGAAAGAACATTGATAGACTATATATATATGTTTATATCTGTATTTTTAACCGCTGGTCAATCAATGATAAACATTGATTGCCAAATAAATTAACTATGGAGATATAAAAGATACAGAAGCGAAAACCAACCAAACAGTGAGTGTGTTCTGTTATTATTTCTGGCAATATTACAACAATATGACCCTCCCCAAGTATAACAATATATATATTTATATATTTCGTTTCTGAATTTGTTTAGCAAGATTCTTTATCTGAAAACGTGTGTTGAAACCGATATTGTTATACTTTGGGAGGGTCATGTTGCCAATAAGAAACACACGCACCAGTTGCTTTCACTCCAATTTATTATAAATTAAATTTATAAATTTAAGAATTTATAAATTTCCGGTTGGTTGGTTGGTTCCACAACCAGACGATTGTTCATATATTGTCAAAGTTCTTTCGTCACACATTCTGTGACCTCTTCAGTGACTGGGGATTCTTTTCTTTATTTATTCACAGTAATCCAACTTATTTTACTAACGGGATTAAAAAAAAAAAAAACCGTACGCAGTCCCGCAGACCTTCCTTTATTATAGTTTAGACTAGTTGTAGTCCGGTTTTCCTGAGGACATAGAGAAACACACACACACGTTTTTTTCACACCTGTTAACAGAATTTGCACTTGAAATTCCTGCGTTTTCAATCAAAATTTGTGGTGACAACTCTCTCTACCTATCTATCTATTTTTCACACACACACTCACACGCACACGCACACATGCCCCCCCCCCCCCACACACACATTGTGTTGTTTTCTCATGCCTTTCATCCTTCCAGAGTCGAGGAATTAAAGTACCGTATTTCCCGGCGTCGAAGACGCTACTTTTCTCTTAAAATAAGTCTAAAAAAATCTACCATGCGTCCTGGAGGCCGAAGGTTGTTTATTATTATTTTTTTTTATTTTTCGTTGTCAAAATTAGGGTGCGTCCTCGAGGACGAAGCGTCTTCGGCGCCGGGAAATACGGTAATAGTCAAGTATTGGAGTCAAGTTAACTGGCTGTTCTCCACTCTCCCCAAATTGCTGGCTTTCTGCCTAAATTAAAAATCATTATATTGGCAGTATCAGTAAAGGGTCGGACGCCATGATTTACGGAATAGAGTTACGTCCCTTTACAGACTGAGTTAAAATCCTGCTGAGGTTAACTTTGCCTTTCATCCTTACGGGGTCGATAAAATAAAGTACCAGTAATGTGCTGGGTAATTGCTGGCCTTGTGACAAAAGTAGAAACAATTATTATTATTTGTTTTAGGGCGGCGAATTGGCTGTATCGGTAGAGCGTCAGACACCATGCTTCGTAGCATAGAGTTACGACCCTTTCCTTTACGTTCTGAGTTCAACTTCCACCGAGGTTAACTTTGCCTTTCATCCTTACAGGGTCGATAAAATGAAACACATGTAATGAACTGGGATCGATTTAATCGACTTTCCTCCCTCCCCCAAAATCGCTGGACACCATGCTTTGCAGCATAGAGTTATGGCCCTTTATGTTCTGAGTTCAAATTCTGCCAAGGTTAGCTTTGCTTTTCATCCTTACGGGGTCGATAAAATAAAGTACCAGTAATGCACTGGGATAATTGTTGGCCTTGTGCCAAAAGTAGAAGCCCTTATTACTATTATTTGTTTTCGTTTTGCTATTTTGTTTAAGGTTTGTTGGTTGTTTTGTTTACTGTAATTTACTACACAAAGTGGAAAATCTGACGGGCGACCACCATTTTGATATTTTCCTGCCGTTCATCCTGGACATGCCTATATGTATGTCGGCTGTGATTATTAATAAATGGTAAGTACAGCGCTTTTATAATAATTGTTTCTACTTTTGGCACAAGGCCAACAATTAACCAGTGCATTACTGGTACTTTATTTTAATAATACTGATAGTGTTGGTGTTGTTGTTGGTAGTGTTGTTGCTGGTGGTGTTGTTGTTGTTGTTGCTGTTGGTGTTGTTGTTGTTGGTGGTGTTGTTGCTGGTGGTGTTGTTGTTGTTGGTGTTGTTGTTGTTGTTGTTGCTGTTGGTGTTGTTGTTGTTGGTGTTGTTGTTGTTGGTGTTGCTGTTGGTGTTGTTGGTGGTGGTGTTGTTGGTAGTGTTGTTGCTGTTGGTGTTGTTGGTGGTGGTGTTGTTGCTGGTGGTGTTGTTGTTGCTGGTGGTGTTGTTGTTGGTGGTGGTGTTGTTGTTGGTGTTGTTGTTGTTGTTGTTGTTGCTGTTGGTGTTGTTGGTGTTGTTGTTGTTGTTGTTGTTGGTGTTGGTGTTGTTGTTGTTGGTAGTGTTGTTGGTGTTGTTGTTGTTGTTGTTGTTGTTGGTGATGGTGGTGTTTTTGTTGTTGTTGTTGTTGTTGTTGTTGTTGTTGGTTGTTGTGGGTGGAGTTGGTTGTTTGTGGTGTTGGTTGTTGGTAGTGTGTTGTTGTTGTTGGTGTTGTTGTTGTTGTTGGTGGTGGTGTTGTTGGTAGTGTGTTGTTGTTGTTGGTGTTGTTGATGTTGTTGGTGGTGTTGGTGTTGTTGGTGGTGGTGTTGTTGATGCCTATATCTATGTCTGCGTTTATGTCCGGGTTTAAAGATATCTTCCCTGTAAACCCCACTGCAGATAATCGATTTTATATACGACCACTCACACACACACACACACACACACACACACACACACACACACACACACACACACACACACACACACACACACACACACACACACACACACACACACACACACATACACACACATGTATAGAAGACTATGTTAATTAAGGAATTCTCTTCGAAACCACGAAGTTCTGTGTTGATTTTCACTGTGTAACACCCTTGGTAAGTGACTTGTACTGTAGCCTTCTACTCGTCAATAAATACCCTTTGAGTGAAATCTGGTTGGTAGAAACCGTGAGGAATGTTTTATTTGTGTGTGTGGCCGGTCATGTGATTGCTTGGTCTAGTCAAATCCTCTGTCTTTTGCAGTATAGGTAGAAGATGGTGTATGTTCCTTTACGCAGTATCGTCAGGTTTCAGCATGTTCTGTGTGTTAATCTTACACATGATGGGCGATCTTCACAAGTATCCCTACATGATGACAGCCCTGGCTGCCTTTAGCAAGATGGGCGTGGCCACCGCTCTGTCTCTCCTAACATTAATCACTGTCGAAGCTTATCCAACGGTTATTAGGTGAGTCGTTATATATTTATTACTCTCTCTCTCTCTCTTCCTCCCTCCATCTCGTACGCACACACACACACACACACACACACACACACACACACACACACACACACACACACACACACACACACACACACACACACACACACACATATATGTATATAATTGATGCTCTGAACCAAGATCCATTCAGCTTATTTGAGAACCATAATCACCATATATATTAAATATGTATTGATACCTTAACATAGTATATATAATATATATATATATATATATAATATATATATATATATAATATATATATATATATATATAATATATATATATATAATATATATATATATATATATATATATATATATATATATATGTGTGAAGGCGTGTGGCTGAGTGGTTAGAGAATTGGGTTCGCAATCGTAAGGTTGTGAGTTCAATTCCTGGACCAGGCGATGCGTTATGTCCTTGGGCAAGACACTTTATTTCACGTTGCTCCTTCTACCTGGAGTTGCGACCGATAGATAGTATTAGCAATTGGAAAGACCGACGGAAACATTGTTCCCTCGGTCCGATTTGACGAAAGTCGATCCTAAAGTCAGCTCGAGAGTAGCAACGGAGGAGATTGAGGTTAGCTGGACATGCTCACCGTCATCCAGAGTTGACACTTCACTCAGTGCTCCTGTGGGAGCCCCTACATGGACACATACATGGACACACTGGAAGAGGGAGACCGAGGTTGACATATGTTGATGCCCTAAGGACAGACACTGGTCTCTTGGAGATGCAGGACATGGCAGCGATGATGAGGGACAGAGACTGCTGGAGAGAACTCGTCCATGGATCTCGGGAATTTTACCCGCCTTAGATAGATAATTAGTTTCGCTCTAACATAGCGGATACATAAATGCATTCGCGAGTTTTATATCGAATAATGATAATATTCGATTCGTTAGAGCAAAACTAATTTTGTTTTTTCGAGAACAAATGAGGTGATTCCTGAGTTCTGAATTATAATATAATTGTGAAAGACCATAAAGAGAAAATATGTTTCTTAATTGACATCAGATCGTAACAATTCCTCAAAAGAGTTCTGAAATCTATGTAAGTATAAAGATCTATCAATTGAAATTAAGATTAATTAAGTGTAGCATCTTAAGGCCTGTATGATACCATTGAGACTCGATGCACTTGAAATGATAAAGAAAGGCACTGAAAAATATTTGGACCGGGTACCTGGAAAACCATCTATCTCTCCAAGAGATACAGAAAATAGTGCTGACTGGTGCAGTCCATGTCCTGAGATGAGCATTATCAATTTAAATACATTGCAAAGACATTTATTGTTGTTTATACCCTTGTGGCATCTTTTGTATGAAAAAAGAAGGTAAAATGTGTGTATTATTATGGTGGATTGGCAGTATCGGTAGAGGGTCGGACGCCATGCTTTGCCGCATAGAGTTACGGTCCTTTATGATCTGAGTTAAAATCCCGCCGAGGTTAACTTTGCCTTTCATCCTTACGAGGTCGATAAAATAAAGTACCAGTAACGCACTGGGATAATTGCTGGCCTTATGCCAAAAGTAGAAACAATTATAAAATTTTGCCCTAGGTGTCAGATCGACACTCGGCATGAATTGGGTAAGGAGCAGAATTCAAAGGAAGTTTCAAATAATAATAATAATAATAGTTGTTTCTACTTTAGGCACAAGGCCAGCAATTACCCAGTACATTACTGGTACTTTATTTTATCGACACCGTAAGGATGAAAGGCAAAGATAATAGTAATAATTGTTTCTACTATAGGCACAAGGCCAGCAATTATCCAGTGCATTACTGGTACTTTATTTTATCGACCCCGTAAGGATGAAAGGCAAAGTCAACCTTAATAATAATGGTTTCTTATATAGGCACAAGGCCATCAATTTTGGGGGAGAGGAAAGTCGATTAAATTGACCCCAGTGCGTGACTGGTACTTTATTTTATCGACCCCGTAAGGATGAAAGGCAAAGTTAACCATGGCGGGATTTGAACTCAGATCATAAAGGGGCGTAACTCTGTGCTGCAAAACATAGCGTCCGACCCTCTACCGATACTGCCAATCCACCGCCCTTGATAATAATTGTTTCTACTTTTGGCACAAGGCCAGCAATTATCCCAGTACATTACTGGTACTTTATTTTATCGACGCCGTAAGGATGAAAGGCAAAGTTAACCTCGGCGGGATTTGAACTCAGAATGGCTAGGGCCGTAACTTTATGCGTCAAAGCATAGTGTCCGACCCTCTACCGATACTGCCAATCCACCGCCCTTGATAATAATAATAATAGAAATGATAAAGTGTATAATAATATCAATTGAATATTTCAGATGCATGGCAGTAGCATTTGGTTTGAGTTCCGGAATGTTAGGATCGTTGTTGTCTTTCCACTTGCGCAATATCATATCATTCGTAAGTATATGTTATTCTTTTAATAGTTTCAGCCATTAGACCACAGTTATGCTAGAGGAACGCATTGAACGGGGGAGTGAGAATTTAGTGATCATTTTGGTTTTTCAAGGCTGGCACTTATTTAATCGATCAGCTATAAAAAGCTTTCAACCCACACTGTAAAGTGGTCGTGTAGGTGTCACGACAAAATGCACCCAGTGCACACTGTAAAGCTGGTTGGCGTTAAGAAGGGTATTCATCCTTAGAAACCAAGCCAAAATCAGTTCTGTGTGAACCAAACACGGTCCTCCGATCTGGTTGTGTCACAACGGGACAGCACGTCCTACTCATGCTAGTGTGGAAAATGGACGTTAAACGATGATGATGATGATGATGATGATGATGATGATAACGATGATGATGATAACTAATGCTTATCTTCTTTTCTTCATAAGTCACAATGATTTACTTCTCTCTTTCTTTCTTTCTTTCTTTCTTTCTTTCTTTCTTTCTTTCTTTCTGTCTCTCCCACAGGACTCTTATTACTATATCGTGCCCTACATACTCCAAGGTCTACTGATTAGTACCATAGGTGTTGTTGGTCTGGTCTTCCCTGAGACCGCTACAACACCCATGCCAGATGTGCTGCAGTGCCGCCATAGAAAGAACCAGCTTCAAGCAGATGTGACGTCACAGTACGTTTATCTACGTGATCAATCATGACATCACACTACATTTTCAGCGACACTGATATTGTTTCTCTGCGAGAGGTAAGTTTTTTACATCTCGATTTCAAAAGTCATGTAAAAATAAAAAAATATACGACGATATTTCCTTAGCTGGGATTGAACACTTGACTAACATTACCGTTTCTCTTTCTCTACTTTCAGTGCTAAACTTTGAAGAGACAAGAGTGAATAGACAGTCAATTGGAACGCTACTCATTCATGTCACTAGAATACATGTAGCCCTCCCCCTCCCCCTGCCTAGACAGTGTGTATATGTGTGCGTGTGCATGGGTTTAACAGTAACAGTAACA
>OZ024756.1:26256951-26311951 GCA_964016885.1 Eledone cirrhosa
ACTGAAAACTATAATGATACTGTTATTGGTGGATTGGCAGAATCGGTAGAGCGTCAGACAATGCTTTGCGAGTATTTAGTTACAACACTGGGATGTATATAATCGATTTTCATCCCCCATCCCCCTTCAAAATTGCTGGCCTTGTGCCTAAATTAGAAACCATTATTGTAATTCCACAGAGTACACGTTCATTCAAGAAAAGAAAATGGTAAACTAAAAAGAAAATGAATGAGCAAACACACTTTGTCGCTTAGTCCATCTTTGGAGAACAAAAAAACAAAGAAACCAAAAACTAAAAAAAAAAAAATTAAAAAGGCATATTTCATCGTCGCTGTTTACATCATAATATTGAAAAAAAAAACAAAAGTGAGCCAAAAAGAAAACCAATTCTTTACTAAAAAAGTCTTGTGCTCAAATCACTTGCGCGTCACAATCAAATATGTTGAAAAACAAAAATAATAAGACTGAACTTACTTCTTTTGCAGGTAAAGAACGAATAAATCTGATAAAATAATAAAATACATGGTGTGGGTAATTGGCTAATCAGTAAAAGGAAAAAAATAAAAGAAGATATGGAAGAGTCTAGACAGTAGAAGAAAAGTAAAAATTGGAGAAGGGATGAAAAACAATATACCTATCTATCTATATACATATATGTATTTATGTATGTATGTAATATCTATCGATGTATATATATTTATGTATATATATACACATGTATGTATATATATATATATATATATATATATATATATATATATATATATATATATATATATGTATATATATATATATATATTATATATATATATGTATATATATATATATATATATGTATATATATATATATATATATATGTATATATATATATATACATAAATATATATATACATATATATAGATATAGATATATATGTGTGTGTATGTATATATACTACATATGCATGCATATGCAGACACGTAAAAAAACACTCCCACATGCAGAAACACATACACATGCATATACACACATATACATACACACACAAATCCCCAAGACAATGTGTATGTGTGTGTGTGATTTTTTAAACTCTGCGATTTCCATCCACCATGTTTTTATAATGTGGTTGGTTAAATAGCAAAATTGACATTTCTAGAAGAATCACGGATGCCATAACCTTGACCTGTGGCACTAAGTGAGGTCACTGTGACACATGCCATAACCTTGACCTTGTGGTAGTAAGTTAGGTCACTGTGTCACAGCAACCTAACATATACCATAACCTTGACCTTGTGGCATTAAGTTAGGTGACTGTGTCACAGAAACCTGACTTATGCCATAACCTTGACCTTGTGGCATTAAGTTAGGTGACTGTGATACAGAATCCTGACATATGCCATAACGTTGACCTTGTGGCATTAAGTTAAGTACTGTGACACAGAATCCTGACATATACTTAACTTTGTGGCTCCGAGTTAGGTCACTGTGACATAGAAACCTGATGTATGCCATAACCTTGACCTTGCGGTACTATGCTGGGTCACAATGACACAACTGACATATACCACTTGGCATAGGATCATCTCCATCATTTGGTTTTTAAATCTGTTTACTTTACTCATTGTGATTATTATTATGATTATTGTTGTTATTATTGGATTGGCAGTATCGGTAGAGCGTCGGACAACATGCCTTACAGCATAGTGTTACGGCCCTTTACGATCTGAGTTCAAATCCTGCTGAGGTTAGCTTTGCCTTTCATCCTTACGGGGTCAATAAAATAAAGTACCAGTAATACACTGGGGTTGATTTAATCAACTCCCCCACCCCCAAAATTGCTGGCCTTGTGCCTAAATCAGAAACCATTATTATTATTATTATTATTATTATTATTATTATTATTATTATTATTATTATTATCATATTACTAATAAAATTTTAAAAATATATCTTTTGCGTTTGACAGTTTCATTCCATGTATGTACGTATGTATGTATATATGTATGTATGTGTATATATATGTATGTATGTACGTATGTATGTATATATGTATGTATATATGTATGTATGTGTGTATGTATGTATGTATGTATGTATGTATGTGTATATGTATGTATGTATGTATATATGTATGTATGTATATATGTATGTATATATGTATGTGTGTGTGTGTATGTATATATGTATGAATGTTCTTCTGGTTTTATAACTATATAAATTGTTACCAGCAGAGAGAGAGTCGGTTTCTAACATAGACACAAGACTCTCTCATTGGAATTTACACAACATCAACTAGGTAGATTATGTATGCATGCATGTGTAGATATGGATGATATTGTTATGTTATTGTTATGTGTGGATGCGTATGTTTTGAGTTGTATGTGTGCATGTGTATATGCTTAGTATCTGTACATGTGTACAGTTATCAGATGCAACATTTTTTGGAATGTTTTTCATATTTTTACTGTTCCATTAATGGATTGTACTTGTAATTTCCTAACTAGTTGTGTTCTTTCTGTTCCTGTGAAGCCTAGCTTCTCAAGATTTGTATTGAGGCAGTTACTAACATATCCCAGTGCCCCAATAATCACAGGCATAAATCTGAAGGTGTAATCAGGGTGCAGTATCTGCAGATTTCTCATCAGTTCTGCATAAATATTCTCCTTTTCACTAATCTTTGATATTATATTGGCATCTGCTGGGCAGCTAATTTCCACTACTGTGCATGCTTTCTTCTCCCTGTCCCATATCATAATGTCTGGTCTGTTATGCCTGCCTTTTATTGGGGTTTTTACTGGAACATTCCACCAGTACTCTTTCATATTATGTATATGTATGTCTTCCACATTGCTGTAGCTTTTAATGTGCTTATCATCGGGGCTATCTTTTCTACGGATTGCATTGTACAGTGTTTTGACCACTACATCATGCCTCATAGGTAGATAGTACCGCGATGAAATTTTTGGACAGCTGCTTATGACACGGGTGTCATCTACAATGTTAATTCTACAGAGTCTGCACTTGTTATCACATCTAGGTGTTTTGCCTGCATCCCTACCTCTTTTGTGAATCAGGTATTTTGTGTTAATTTCCTGTTCTTGGATTGCAAAAGCGTCTGTCTTTAACTTTAGGATTGTAGCCCAAGAAGAAAACAGCTTCTCTATGGCTCTGATAATAATGTCTGGGATTTTAGCAAGTCGGAGGGCCTCTATCATCCAAGAGTGGGGAACAGAATCAAAAGCTTTCCTCTAGTCCAGCTAAACTGTAGCCATATTTCTCGTAAGTTGTCGCACCTCCGACATCGCAGTTTTGTTGATTAGGAGTTGTTCAGCACATCCCCAAACCCCTTTCTTTCCAGCTGCTTGTTCATCTGTGATGATGTTATTATTTTCACAGTGATCTTGAAGGTTCAGGCAGGCTGTATACATCTTATACATCAGGTTCTGGCATGCAATTGGTCGGTTGTTTTTTGCCAGGGGGGGTGTCTTTGTTCTTGGAGACCAGTAATGTTTGTGGTAATGTCAACCAAACTTCCGAACTGGCACCATCAATGTGAGTGCAATGAAAGGAAGAACAGGAGAGATTGTAGAGAAGCTAGAGCTAAACAAAATTGATGTATGTTGTGTGCAAGAGACTAAGATAGAGAGGAGAATCAGCTCGACTCCCTGTAGGCAAAAAACAGTGCTACAAATTTTTCTTGGTAGGCAATGACAACAGGCTGGGGGAAGTAGGTATTTTGTTAGCTGAAAAATGGGTAGTTAAGGTTAATAAGAGAATCATTAAACTTAGACTAGACCAAAATAGAACAATGGTTACAATCAAATGTGTAATCAGTATGTTTTCTTATACTAAGTGGATCTACAAGTTTTCTGAAAAAATCCAACCTCTCAATAACGTATTGAAATTTCTTCTCAATAGTCAACAAGTAAATGCATTTGAGCTGTTGAAGTTGGAATTAGCTAATGCTGCCATGTAAGAGATAGATGAGAACCTTCCATTTACTGTTGAGACTGATGGCTCCAACTTTGCTATATCTGCACTCCTAAGCCAAGATGGAAGACCAGTAGCTTTCCATTCTCGTACGCTACAAAGAAGTGAACTGTACTACTCCCCTGCTGAAAAAGAAGCCCAGGCAATACTTGAATCAATTCACCATTGGAGACACTTCCTTCTTGGTAGGCATTTCACATTAATTACTGATCAACGTTCTGTTGCATTTATGTAGGACTATAAATCTACAAGCAAAACAAAAAATGATAAAATTATGAGATGGCACATTGCATTTCCCCATACTCGTCCTGGATCCTGTAAAACCACTCCAGATGCATCCATCAGGGTATGCTGTTCAGTAGTTAGTTCACATTCACTGTGTGAATTATATGCAGCACTATGCCACCCGGATGTAACATGTCTCCACCATTTCATACACACAAGGAATCTTCCATATTCAGTGAAAAATGGGAAACAAGTTTGTAGAAACTGCCCTATATATTAAGAAGTAAAGCCGCAGTATTATAAACCATACCCAGTTGATTTAATCAAAGCCATGCAACCATTCGAGCGAATTTTGATTGATTTCAAAGGTCTGATTCCTTCTCCAAAACATCCTCATCCTTTAACGACTGATGATAAATAATCACGGTTTCTGTTTAGTTATCCAGTATTTGATACATCAGCTCAGGCAGTCATAAAATGTTTTAGAAACTTGTTTTCAATTTTCGGTATGCTCAGTTATGTACTTTCCGATCGTGAAACTGCCTTTATGTCAGCAGAATTGAGAGAATGGCTCTACAGTAAGGGCATTGCAACAAATAGAACAACACCTTATAATCCCAGAGCGATATAATGGTATTATATGGAAATCAAGAGCGGTGGATTGGCAGTATCGGTAGAGGGTCGGACGCAATGCTTTGCAGCGTAGAGTAACGGCCCTTTACAGTCTGAGTTCAAATACCATCGAGGTTAACTTTGCCTTTCATCCTTACGGGGTCGAAAAAATAAAGTACCAGTAATACACTGGGATAATTGCTGGCCTTGTGCCAAAAGTAGAAACAATTATATGGAAATCAGTAATACTCTCCTTGAAAACTCATGGCTTTCCAGTATCTTCATGGAAAACGGTTCTACTTGATGAATTATATTCAATCAGATCTCTCTTTTGTACATCCACCAACGCTAGTCCTTGTGAACGTCTCTTCAAGTATGAAAGACGTTCAGCTACTGGAACATCCCTGCCATCATGGCTTCCCAACCCAAGACCTGTTCTTGTGCAAAGGAACATTTTGCACTAGTAAGTATAACACTTTCGTTGACCAAGTTGATTTAATCGAAGCTAACTCCCAATACACACACATTCGTTATCCAGAGGGCCATGAAACAACGGTTTCTTCCAAACAATTAGCATCACTGAGGAAAATCAATCCTACAAACGAATTACCTCAGACACACATGGTCCCCCAAGTGCCAGACAGAAATCTAACAGGAAGGCATTTACCTCATAGAGGATGACCCTTTAGAACAACAAGGCGAATTCCCTCAACAGCGTCGAACCCATAGAAAAGCATCAGAAAGGCTTGACTTATGAGATATTTTCATATAATGGAAAATGTATAAATGCAGTAACCTCCCTTGACATGAAAGAGAGTATGCACATTGTCAGTATCATGGATGCCATTTTGTTTTGGTGATGTTTTTATCGCCAGTTTGAGACTTGTATTAGACTAAGTTTAGTCAATACTAAACCTCCTGAGACTGCCTCTGATTATACTATGCAAAACTATATTTTAATGTGTTCTTATTCATCCACTATCTTTATATCATAATTTTATGTAAAAATCATAGTCAAGTTATATTTCAAACACCAGCTTAATGATGAGAAAGTTAGTAAATCTCACCAAATTCTTGATTATTTAAAAAATTTATTTGGAAATTATCGGCAGTCTTTCATTGGAAATATCATAAAGAAAGGTTTAAATGTAGAGACAGTGACTTTCATTAGAAATATGGTAATGAAAGGGTTAAAGACATTGGTAGTGTCTTTCATTAGAAATATGGTAATGAAAGGGTTAAAGACATTGGTAGTGTCTTTCATTAGAAATATAGTAATGAAAGGGTTAAAGACATAGACAGTGTCTTTCATTAGAAATATGGTAATGAATTGTTAAAGACATAGACAGTGTCTTTCATTAGAAATATGGTAATGAATTGTTAAAGACATAGACAGTGTCTTTCATTAGAAATATGGTAATGAATTGTTAAAGACATAGAGAGTGTCTTTCATTAGAAATATGGTAATGAATTGTTGAAGACATAGACAGTGTCTTTCATTAGAAATATGGTAATGAAAGGGTTAAAAAAATAGACAGTGTCTTTCATTAGAAATATGGTAATGAATTGTTAAAGATATAGAGAGTGTCTTTCATTAGAAATATGGTAATGAAAGGGTTAAAGACATAGACAGTGTCTTTCATTAGAAATATGGTAATGAATTGTTAAAGATATAGGTAGTGTCTTTCATTAGAAATATGGTAATGAAAGGGTTAAAGATATTGGTAGTGTCTTTCATTAGAAATATAGTAATGAAAGGGTTAAAGACATAGACAGTGTCTTTCATTAGAAATATGGTAATGAATTGTTAAAGACATAGACAGTGTCTTTCATTAGAAATATAGTAATGAATTGTTAAAGACATAGACAGTGTCTTTCATTAGAAATATAGTAATGAATTGTTAAAGACATAGACAGTGTCTTTCATTAGAAATATAGTAATGAATTGTTTAAGATATAGAGAGTGTCTTTCATTAGAAATATGGTAATGAAAGGGTTAAAGACATAGACAGTGTCTTTCATTAGAAATATGGTAATGAAAGGGTTAAAGATATAGAGAGTGTCTTTCATTAGAAATATGGTAATGAAAGGGTTAAAGATATAGGTAGTGTCTTTCATTAGAAATATGGTAATGAAAGGGTTAAAGACATTGGTAATGTCTTTCATTAGAAATATAGTAATGAAAGGGTTAAAGACATAGACAGTGTCTTTCATTAGAAATATGGTAATGAATTGTTAAAGACATAGACAGTGTCTTTCATTAGAAATATGGTAATGAATTGTTAAAGACATAGACAGTGTCTTTCATTAGAAATATGGTAATGAAAGGGTTAAAGATATAGGTAGTGTCTTTCATATACTTGTTTTGTTTTTCTTTTTCACATTGTGACTCCACATTTCTCCCCCCCACCTCCTAAGATTACGTCAATAAGTAAATATACAATCACCGGGCCCCACCTATCTCAGACCTAAATGACGGCTTTGTACTTTTATGCATTTGTGTGTGTGTGGATACATATATATGTATGTATGTATGTATGTATGTATGTATCCACACACACACACACACACACACACATACACACATATATATTTACTGCTTGTGGGTGTGTTTTTCTGTCAATATAGGTAGTAGGAGGAGTACAGGGAGGGGGGGGGGAAGTGTGTAACAGCTAGGTGACTTTGATAGCTATCAATTACCATGACAACATGATCTAATCAAATGCCACGTGACAGAAATTTCTTATTTTCTATTTTCTCCCCTATAAGTTCAGTAGATAAAGCAACCACTACCTATAAACTTCTCAACTTCAGTTAAGACTGATAAAAAGGTAAAGATTAGAAACAACATCATCCAATCACCATAACAAACTCAACACACAACACATACACAGAACTCAACACGACACAAGCACCACTACACAGTAATACACACTGTAATAAACAGAGTAATACACACAGACTTCAACATACACACAGACTTCAACACCACACAAACATCACAACACACACACACAAAACTCAATGCAACACAAGCACCACAACAAACACAGTAATACTACAACATACACACAGACTTCAACACCACACAAACATCACAACACACACACACAAAACTCAATGCAACACAAGCACCACAACAAACACAGTAATACTACAACATACACACAGACTTCAACACCACACAAACATCACAACACACACACACAAAACTCAATGCAACACAAGCACCACAACAAACACAGTAATACTACAACATACACACAGACTTCAACACCACACAAACATCACAACACACACACACAAAACTCAACGCAACACAAGCACCATAACAAACACAGTAACACTACAACATACACACAGACTTAACACCACACAAACATCACAACACACACACACAAAACTCAACGCAACACAAGCACCATAACAAACACAGTAACACTATCACATACACACGGACTTCAACACCACACAAACACCACAACACACACATACATATATGCTTTCTCTTTGATCTTGTTGTTGTTTTACTACACACCAAATCTTTGTTGTTGTATATATATATATATATATATATATTAACTTATTGATTTGTGTGTGTTTGCGTTTGTTTTGTTTTCACATAGCACCTGGACTACACTAACCTGTGGGATTACATTGGACACAGGTAAGCAAAGCTATCTAAACTATTTCAAACTATTTAAATATATCTATGTGGATGGATCCAGGCTTGGATTAGTTTTAGTATGTATGTATGTTATGTCAGGTCGCTCTTGAGTGCTACTGGTAACATGTAACCCAGCAACCTGTCTCATGGTTGGGTTGTCAGTGACAAAACCAACAACCCCACCAAGCTAGGTTGGTGAGGAAGGTGATTTTTGACACCCTGCAGGACAAAAAACAAAACCTGACAAAAGGCGGAAGAACTCATAAGAGTCAACGGCCATCCAAAAATGGGTAAATATGTATATACATATGTACATGTGTATGTATGTGTGTGTATATATATATATATATATATATATATATATATATATATATATATAAGTATTGAAGTTTCCGTTGAAAATTGAAAAAGTCATAGGAGTGAAGAGTGCTCTATGTAAGTTACAGAGCTAAATTTAATGTATAATAAACAATACAATATAATTACCTCATTACCAGAGGTTTCCCGAATAAGACGAATGCGCACGTTTCTTGTATTCGTCTTATTCGAGAAACCTCTGGTAATGAGGTAATTATATTTAATTGTTTATTATAAATTATATATATATATAAAAATGTGAGTCCAAAGAACCATTAGATATGAATTTAATATATATATATATATATACATGTGTGTATATATATGCGGGGGACATAGAAATAATTGGGCTGGATACCCAATTGCACAGTTAAACTACTGGGAGTGAAGGACGCATAGCCTTTGTCAGGGCATTCTTTTAGGAGAAGGTAACTCAGGAAACTGGGATAACTCCGACATAAAACCTGCGGTTCAGTAGTTACTGATGATGTTGATCTTTTCTTCTTTTCGGGTTATAGCTAGTGTCGCTCAGACAGTGGGATTGGCTCAGTGCACAATCTTTCCTCACTATAAAAAAAATCTGTATGTATGTATGTATGTATGTATGTATGTATATATATGTCAGGTCACCAGTTGGTGCTACTGGTAACATGTATCCCAGTACAATCTGTCCCATGGTCGGGTCGTTGGCGACTAAACTGGCAACCCCACCAAGGTTTCTTGGTGAGGAGGGTGACTTTGGACATCCTGCAGGACTAAAAACAAAACCTGTCAAAGGGCAAAGGAGCTCTTAAGAGTCAATGGCCATCCAAAATCACTGGGAGAGATGACCCCTTAGCCTTTGTCAAGTCAGAATTAGTGGCCGTACTCGAAAACGAGTTGGCAGCTACCATGTATGTATGTATGTATGTATGTTCTTCTGGTTTTTTAATTTCACAAATTTTTACCAATAGAGAGAGAGTTGGTTTCTAACATAGATACAAGAAACTCTCGTTGGAATTTACACAACATCAACTAGATAGATATGTATGTATGTATGTATGTATGAATGTATATATGTGTGTGTGCAGTTAAGTATGTACGTATGTATATCTACATATATATAATTAGTTACAACAGTAACATATAGAGGTTATATAAAAAGAAGATGGCTACACCTGTGTGGGAGTAACTAATTATACTTAACTCGTCCTATGGACTGAGTGCTCCAACCCTTGGATATTTCTACCAAATTTATACTACAGTGTGCGCGTTTATATATATATATATATATATATATATATGAATGTATGTATAGTATATTTGGCAATAAACATTTAGAAGACCATTCACTATAAGTTTTAAAGTAGTGTTATGTCACTTACTTATTCTCTGCACTTACACACTGTAGTATTCTTTATCTTTTATCTAGTGTATAAACTATTTTCATATCATTCTAATACTAAGGTCTGATGACATGGTGAGTTGGCTTACAGTGTACTTTCGGTTTTTGATAATATTTGTGTATTATTCAAGTAGCGAAGTATAGGTAACTCATACACTATAGAAACAATTGTTACCTAATAAATTCTATATACCCGCATTTCCATTTCGTAAATTTTTTCTATATATATATATATATATATATATATATATATATATATATATATATATATATACACACGGACACACACATCTACATACACAGACCTACACATGCACACACATACATACACACACAAAGGAGTTATGCTTGGCTGGTTTTTGTCAAATGGAGGTGTGGGGGTGTCTACTGCTGACAAAGAAGGGGGTGTTCAATTAACAGTAAAAGATTTGGTCAGTATTTGTAGCAATAGTGGTAGCAGCAATAAAGGTAGTACTACTACTAGTAGTAGTAGTAGTAGTAGTAGTAACAATAGTGGTAGCAATAGTAAAGGTAGTAGTAGTAGTAGTAGTAGTAGTAGCAGTAGCAGTAGTAGTATTAACAATAGTGGTAGCAGCAATAAAGGTAGTACTACTACTAGTAGTAGTAGTAGTAGTAGTAACAATAGTGGTAGCAATAGTAAAGGTAGTAGTAGTAGTAGTAGTAGTAGCAGTAGTAGTATTAACAATAGTGGTAGCAGCAATAAAGGTAGTACGAGTAATAGTAGTAGTAGTAGTAGTAGTAGTAGTAGTAGTAGTAGTAGTAAAGGTAGTAGTAGTAGTGATAATAAAAGCAGCAACAGTGACAGCCTCAATAATTGTTTCTACTTTTGAGACAAGGCCAGCAATTACCTCAGTGCATTACTGGTACTTTATTTTATCGACCCTGTAAGAATAAAAGGCAAAGCTAACCTCGGCATGATTTGAAAACAGAACCTAAAGGGACGTAACTCTATGTTGCAAAGCTGCGTACAGTTTATCATTTTTTATCCCCTTAGTAAAATAAGTTGGATTACTTTGAATAAATAATGAATGAATATTACATAATTTATCTACTAAATTTCATGGCTGTTCATTAAATATATTTTATTACTTATTTAAAGTTTCACTTCTTTAAAATTTTCAAATGTCAACACTTAAATAAATATTCATATATTTCTGTCACTAATTTTCTCCTAATGCAGTTTATATATAATATCGTCTTTTTTAAATATATCATGGATTACGTTACTGATTACATAAGACAGTGTAACACGGTCTTCGTTCTATTTCTGTGTATATTGTCAATTACGATTTTATTTGATGTATCATATCTACATGTATATATAATTGCTTATAATATCAATATATACACTACACGGTGGTTTTTCTGCTAGAATGGGTATATTTATAATAATAATAATAATAATTTCTTTATTGGCCACATAGGGCTGACATTAAGGAAACATCAAAGTTGATACAGGATGATACAGTGTTTTTTTTTGTGTAAAATAAAATTATAACAGAGACTAAGAAAATAAATATTTAAAAAACAAACATACATTCCCCAAAAGTGAAGAGATTCCAAGGGTTACTCATGTAGAAATCCCACAAAAGCCACGGTCACCCTATTCACTAGGGCAAAGTGCCCCCTCAAGGCAAGCCCATTCACCCAGATCATGCTCATCATTCTCTCTCACCTTTCAACAAACTGGTTAGGAGGCAACACTTCCCTCTCAACCCTCATTTTCCTCTTAGAATAATGTTTAGAAAAACTAAAAGAATAATATTGTCTTTATTGACAACAAATGGTTTGCAAAAACTACATTAAGGACAGCACATGACAGTACAATGTGGGTTTCTACGTGTAGAAAATGAGCATACAATAAAAATGAAGGATGTAGCAAAAATAAAAACAAAAGAAAATTCCCCAATAGTGTCTTTTATTAAAAATATTGTAATGAAAGGGTTAATGACATAGGTAGTGTCTTTTATTAGAAATATGGTAATGAAAGAGTTATAGACATAGGGAATGTCTTTCATTAGAAATATGGCAATGAAAGGGTTAATGACATAGGTAGTGTCTTTTATTAGAAATATTGTAATGAAAGGGTTAATGACATAGACAGTGTCTTTCATTAGAAATATGGCAATGAAAGGGTTAAAGATATAGACAGTGTCTTTCATTAGAAATATGGCAATGAAAGGGTTAAAGATATAGACAGTGTCTTTCATTAGAAATATGGCAATGAAAGGGTTAAAGATATAGACAGTGTCTTTCATTAGAAATATGGCAATGAAAGGGTTAATCCTCAACATTTCAGTATTATCTTTCTCTCTTACTTTTTTACGATCTTTCTCAATCTTTTACAATCTTTCTCCCAAATTTCTCTCTTTCTCACTTTTTCTCTGTCTATTTCTTAATCTTTCCCTCTCTCCATCTCTCTCCCACGTTTTCTCAATCAATCTTTCAATTTCTATCTCTCTTTCTCTTTCTTGGCCCGGGACCTATGGACAACTTCCAGAGGTCCCCGGCCTGGCAGTGCTACCGAGGGGCGCTGCCCGTTGGAGAAAAGCTCTACAGACATGGGCGCCCGGGTAGGGACCCCTCGAAAAAAATCTGTCCCAGATGCATGCGCGATGAAGAAACCGTTGCGCACGCATTGGTACACTGCTCGGACGTTGCCGATCTGTGGGGCTATGTCGAAGGAGAGGCGGTCTTTCTCTGTGTAATAGCCATGGTGAAAGAGGTGGTATGGTGGACACGTTTGAAAGGGCTGAGGTCGGACACCTTTCTCTCCGGCCAACAACTGATCCTTTTCTTTAAATACCATTTTAAGAGAAGGATCAGAATGGAGAGAGAGGTGCCCTACCCCAGCAAGTTTTATGAAAGGTGGGTGAAAGTAGCGAGAATGGCCCGTGTGAATGGACCTTCTCTCTTTATCAGCCTGTCGGTGGAAAGGTGGAAGTGCAAAGGAGCACCACCTCTCTGTGCTCCTAAGGAAAAGGGTTGCACACTTTTTCGGGGTGTGTGTAACCCCTAAAAACGCTTCCTCCCTATTGAGGACTGTATTGTTAATTTTATATTTGTTATTTCTTTTTTTACTCGTTCCTTTTTGTAACCCCCCCCCCCCCCCCCCCCTTGTATTTGTCCCCTTCTTTTGTGCCCTCGTGGCAAATAAATAGAAAGTTATCTCTTTTTCTCTCTCTCTTACTCTCTGGCTCTTTTTTTTACAGAAAAGATGGCTCGCAGCCTATTCAGAATTCAACTGAAGATGTTGATAAAGAGGAATTTCTTTTTAAGAATTCGCGAAAAAAAAATGCTTGTGATGGTAAGTTACCATTTATGTTACCATGAATACAACAGACAAACACCCCACCCTCACTAACGCACCATCACACCCATATACATATACATGGCATATATATATATACATGCATATATATATATTTCTTCCACTCTGACTCTCTCTCTCTCTCTCTCTCCCTCTCTCTATCACTCTCTCTCTATATATATATCTATTTATGTGTGTATGTGTGTGTGTCCATATATACATGTATATACATGTATATATAATAATAATGAAATTATTGTGTAAAGTGCTCAGGTGCACTACAACTCGTCAATATAGTACATAGAATAATACACAAATGTCAGGGAAGTACATGTGTGTATGTGTTAGCTGTTCTGTTGGCGGATCTCGGGAAGCATGGAGGCCTTAAAGGATGCAGTGTCTCGACAGCTAACAACCGATGCAGGTAGTTTGTTCCATGCTTCAGCAACTCTGAGCGTGAAAAAATGTTTCCGAAAGTCATGGGAACTGTGCTGTTTTCTTACTTTGTGGGCATGTCCACGTGTGTTAGACACATGGAAATCGAAAAGGTACTCAGGGTTGTTGTTGGCAACATGGTTAACAATTTTGTGGGTGTTTACCAAGTCAGTTGCCAGGCGTCGGAGCTTCAATGAATCCATGCCCAGGGAAGCAAGGCGCTCAGAGTATGGTAGATGCCTGATGGAGGGTATTCGCTTGGTTGCACGTCTCTGAACAGTTTCCAGGCGGTCAATGTCCTGAGCAAGATAGGGGTTCCAGACTGGTGATGCAAATTCTAAGTGTGGTCGCACCATAGCTGTATACAGCCTTAAATAGATATCTGAAGAGTGGCTGACAAAGGTCTTGCTGAGTGATGCTAAGACACCCTCGGCCCTCTTGACAATTTTAGAGACGTGCCTCGTCCAACGCAAATCGCTGCTGACCGTAATGCCCAGGTCACGTTCACAGGAAGACTTCTTGATATTAGTGTTGTGGAGGGAGTATGTGGACGCTGGGTTTTTACTCCCAAAATGCATGGTGGTGCACTTGTCCACAGCTAGCTTGAGTTGCCAGTCTGAGATCCACTGTTGCATTGTGTCCAGGTCAGACTGCAAGCAAGATCTATAGTGTTCAGGATCTGTCCTTTTTATCTCAAGGTACAGCTTGATGTCGTCTGCATACTTTAGTACTGTGGCATTCCTTAAGTTGGCATCTATGTCATTAATATATGCCACAAACAAAAGGGGGCCAAGAACAGATCCCTGAGGTACACCAGATGACATCTCATATGGTGAGGAATGCTGTCCCAGAACTGTGACTACCTCTCTTCGACTGAGAATGAAGGACTTCAACCAGTTAAAAAGATCATCCTTCACACCCATTGCAGAGAGTTTTGCCCAGAATTGAAGGCCTTCGCAAAGTCAAGGTAAACAACATCCACCCATGAGCCGCCATCAGTGATCCGGGTGATGTCCTCAAGAAACTCTATAAGTTGATCACAGCAGCTGGAGTTGGGGATAAATTCAAATTGCGAGGGCCGGATAAGACTGTGAGAGCTCCAGAAGTTCCAAAGTGTTTCTCTGACACAGGATTCCATCAGTTTGGCGATGCAACTAGTAAGACTGACTGGACGATAGTTCACAGGTGATGTGCGGTCACCCTTTTTGAACAGAGGAATGACACTGGCAGTTTTCCACTGTTCTGGAGTAGCACTGTTGTTCAGACAGAATTGGAAGAAGTGTGATAACTGGTGTAGAAGGAAGTACCCACCACGTTTAAGAAGCAGGTACGTAACACCATCAAGACCAGGAGAGGCATGGTTGCGTTTATTTTTTAGGTGACGTCGCAGCATTGCAGGTGTAAATTCCATGGTTGTAATAGAGTCCGGTGTCATAGGTGGTGGAGATGGTACACTCTGGTCTTCAATAGTGAAAATGCCTGCATAGCATTCAGCAATGAGCTCTGCGCATTCCTTGGGGTCGTCAGTAACCTGGCTTGTGTGGGGATTGCGAAGAGGACCAACTGGAGAGTGAGGCCTCTGCTTTGAGTGAACATACTTCCAGAACACCTTACTGTCAGGGCTGGTTGCTATGCGCTGCTCAAATTGAAGCACTGCCTTTTTTGTCACCTGTTTGAGGTGGTTGGACGATCTATTTCGCCTTTGATAGGTTTCAGTCAGAATTGACCCTGTCCCTGTCTAACTTAATAGCACCACTTGGAATATATATATATATATATATATATATATATATATATATATATATATATATATATATATATATATATATATATATTTATATATATATATATAGGAAAATGTTTAACCACGACGGCAGAGCTCAAGCCGTTTCGACGGCTATTTCTGGATATATATATGTATATATATCGTGTAGGTGTCACGACAAAAAAACACACAGTCCACGCTGTAATGTGGCCGTGTAGGCAACATGGTAAAAACCTCCCAGACCCACACTGTAAATGTGGTTGGTGTTAGGAAGGGCATCCAACTGTAGAAAACCTGCCAGACAGTCCTATGCGAGCAAGACAATCACTCTTGCCTCAAGTGGGAATACCCCCGTCCAAACCCATGCAAGCGTGGAACACGGACGTTAAACGTTGATGATGATGATGATGATGATATATAGATATATATGTATATATACAGTGAAATTCTTTTATAACAAAATTCACGGGGTTTTAAAAAAAAATTTCTTGTAACTAAAAATTCTTTATAATGAGATTGACCTAACACATTAACTGTGTGGCCGGGTGATTGAAAAAACATGTTGTAATACTAAAAATGTTGTTATAATGGTATTCATTATAATTTTACCTGTGTCTGTGTATATATATATATATATATATATATACATATATACATATATATATATATATATATATATATATATATATATATATATATATATATACATATATATATATATATATATATATACATATATATATATATATATATATATATATACATATATATATATATATATATACATATATATATATATATATATATATATATACATATATATATATATATACATATATATATATATATATATATACATATACATATATATATATATATATATATATATATATATATATATATATATATACTTATGATGTGCATATATATATATATATATGGAGGCACATGGCTTAGTGGTTAGAGCATTGGCCTTGCAATCGAAAGGTTGTGAGTTCAATTCTCAGACCGGGTGATGTGTTGTTTCCTTGAGCAAGACACTTTATTTCACATTGCTCCAGTTTACTCAGCTGTAGAAATGAGATGATAGGGACTGGGGTCCCTATCATTCCACTGCAAAGTGGTCGTGGAGGTGCCACGGCAAAAAAGCACCCAGCACTCACTGTAAATGAGGTTGGTGTTAGGAAGGGCATCCAGCTGTAGAAATCAAGCCAGAATCAGTTCCCATCCCACCCTTGCAAGCAGGGAAAAGCGGACGTAAAATGAAAAAAAAAAAAAATATATATATATATATATACTTATGATGTGCATATATATATATATATATATATATGGATGTATATATAATGTATTTTGCAATACACTTTATGCTTAATTAAAAGCATTTTGAAGACCGTAAGCTATTGTTTTAAAGTAGTGACAAATTCACTCACTTTGATCTCAGCAAACCTCCTCTCTCCCCTGTTTGCTGAGATCAAAGTGAGTGAATTTGTCACTACTTTAAAACAATAGCTTACAGTCTTCAAAATGCTTTTAATTAAGCATAAAGTGTATTGCAAAATACATTATATATACATCCATATATATATTGCTATTTCAGAGCTCCAATTCTAATATATATATATATATATATATATATATATATATATACATATATATATATATTATTTTATAGTATTAACAGAAAATGCAAACAGAAAAACAGTTACATAAGACAGTACGTCTACCTCATTGCTGGTGTGAAATTTATACATGAATATATATGTATGTATATTATATATATATATATATATATATATATATATATATATATATATATATTTATGTATTATGTATATATGCATGTATGTATGTATATATGTATATATATATGTCAGGTTACCAGTTGGTGCTACTGGTAACATGTATCCCAGTACAACCTGTCTCATGGTTGGGTCGTTGACGACTAAACTGGCAACCCCACCAAGGTTTCTTGGTGAGGAGGGTGACTTTGGACATCCTGCAGACTAAAAACAAAACCTGTCAAAGGGCAAAGGAGCTCTTAAGAGTCAATGGCCATCCAAAATCACTGGGAGAGATGACCCCTTAGCCTTTGTCAAGGCAGAATTCTAGGAGAAGGAAAACTCTGATATAACACCTGCAACCCTGATGGTATCCAATGATGTTGACTTGTTCTTCTTTTTGGTAAATATCACCTTGGTTAAGAGAGTGGGACTGGCCTTGTGCAGTGCTTTGCTCACTATAAAAGCTTCACGGCACAGGCATTGCTTTATATCTGAAGATCTCTCTGCACTTGTCGTCACATGGTACCATGGGCCCACCACTATGTGTCAATAATTGTCACAAGTGTAGTGTTTGTACCAGAGTTTTCAAGTCGCTGGCTGGACTAAAAAGTCACACTCGTTCAGCGCATCGGTAGGGGTTCTCCTACATGGATATAAAGTAGTGGCCGTACTCGAAAACGAGTTGGCAGCCACCATATATGTATATATATATATATATATAAATAATATATATATAATATATATATATATATATATATATATGTGATGTGTTGTTTCCTTGAGCAAGACACTTTATTTCACATTGCTCCAGTTTACTCAGCTGTAGAAATGAGATGATAGGACTGAGTTCCCTATCATTCCACTGCAAAGTGGTCGTGGAGGTGCCACGGCAAAAAAGCACCCAGCACTCACTGTAAATGAGGTTGGTGTTAGGAAGGGCATCCAGCTGTAGAAATCAAGCCAGAATCAGTTCCCGTCCCACCCTTGCAAGCAGGGAAAAACGGACGTAAAATGAAATGATAAAATGATGATGATATATATATATATATATAAATAAATAATTCAAAACTCAATAAGTCCAAGGATTAGTATTATTTTTATTTATTTATACATCTACGGTCGTTTCAATGCAACTATAGTAACACTGTAAGGCTGGCCTAGAACACTAATTACCCCAACACTGGCTTTGGATGAGGGCACATGTTTCTGTGGAATACTCAGCCACTTATATGCTATTTCAATGAATATTGACAAAGGCCCTATGTGCTAGATTTCAGTAAGAAACTGCTATATTTTATTCATTTCATGTCTGTAGAATTTATTTTCAAAATGAATGTTTGACTTACTCTCCTTGTGTCTCCCTTCATTCACAGGACATCGTCACACCTATCATATACATGGTTTCCTTAATAGTTGTAATGAAATTTATACGACCTGAAGCTCTCCCGCCGATGCCTCTGTCATTTCCCAAAAAGCTCCCCAATCAATTCAATTACAGCATTCTGTACACACCGAACACAAACGAAACGAGAACTATAATGGAAGAGTTCGTAAAGGACATTTCTAATACAACAATTATTACAGCATTGGATACTGTTGAAGAGATGGAAGAGAGATACAAGGAGTTAAAGAATGTCAAGATGATTGGGGTTGTGTTCAACTCAGTTGGGAATGGAACTCAAATCACATACTCACTCCGTTTTTCTGATGGTATCGTGCCAGACAAAAAGACTGGTGTAATTAGTAAGTTCTGATTGATTTTCATTTTCACACATGCACAATAAGGATGATGAAGCAGTCAAGGCCAAGAGACAGGCATGGAAAGAATGGAAGAACGGGGGGAGCAGGGTACATTACATAGAGACCAAGAGGGAAGCTAGGCGACAAGTATACTTAGCTAGGAGGGAAGCAGAGGATAGAAAATTCAAGCATGTTTTACAACGTGAGGACCAGAAACAGGAGGTATTCAAGATTGCGAGGCAGTGTGTCAGAGATAGTTGTGATGTCATTGGAGAGAAGTGTATCCGGAATGATAAAGGTGAGCTTGCCCTCACAAGTGCTGAGAAGAAAGATGCATGGAAGAGTCATTATGATAGATTACTAAATGAGGAGAATGCATGGGAAGAAGAGACCCTACCCCACGTAGACCCTATAGAGGGACCAGCAGTACAAGTCAGCGGCAGCGTAGTAAGTAAGGCAATCAGAGATATGAAGATAGGGAAGGCAACCGGTCCATCGGGTATAGCTGCCGAGATGCTGAAGGCATCTGGGTCTGTAGGTCACACTATAACCACACGTATCGTTAACCAGGTAATACTAGAGGGGGCCATACCAAAAGATTGGTGCAGTAGCATCATTGTCAACTGCTACAAAGGTAAAGGCGATGCACTAGATAGAGGAAACTATAGAGGTATAAAGTTGATGGACCAGGTCATGAAAGTAACAGAAAGAGTTATAGCACAGCTGATTAGGGACCGGGTGAATATAGACGAGATGCAATTTGGGTTTGTACCAGGGAAAGGCACCACTGATGCCCTCTTCCTTGTGAGGCAATTACAGGAAAAGTACCTAGCTAAAAGTAAGCCACTCTACTTGGCATTTGTCGACCTTGAGAAAGCCTTTGACAGAGTTCCACGTGCAGTAATCTGGTGGGCTCTTAGAAAACTAGGAGTAGATGAATGGCTTGTGAAAGCGGTACAAGCCATGTATAGGGGAGCAGTCAGCAAAGTTAGGATTGGCAATGAGTATAGCGAGGAATTTAGCGTACAGGTTGGGGTCCACCAGGGCTCTGTTCTTAGCCCTCTCCTGTTCATCATAGTCCTGCAGGCAATAACGGAGGAGTTTAAGACCGGATGCCCATGGGAACTCCTGTATGCTGATGACCTCGCACTCATAGCTGAATCTATGGTAGAACTAGAGAATAAATTCCAAACCTGGAAGCAGGGACTAGAGAGAAAGGGCCTCAAAGTCAACATGACAAAGACTAAGGTCCTTATAAGTAGACGAGAAAACAGAACCCAGATCCCCTCAGGGAAATGGCCTTGCTCAGTATGTAGGAAAGGTGTAGGTAGGAACTCCATTCTCTGCCCCAAATGCAAACAATGGGTACACAAGAGATGTAGCGGGATCTCAGGAAGCTTAATTAAGAATGTAGGATTCACATGCAGCAGCTGTGCTGAAACAGCAAGCAAACAGCCACAGGAAACAAGTACCACCAATCTCTGGGAGGGCCCTGTAGAAACAGTAGACAGCTTCTGCTACCTAGGTGACCGAATTAGCAACGGAGGTGGGTGCTCAGAAAGTACAATAACTAGGGTAAGAACGGGATGGAAGAAGTTTAGGGAACTACTACCACTGCTAGCTGCAAAAGGCTTCTCCCTCAGAATGAAAGGCAGACTGTATGATGCGTGTATCCGAACAGCGATGTTGCATGGTAGTGAGACCTGGGCGCTGAAGGTGGAAGACTTACGTAGATTAGAGAGAAACGAAGCCTGCATGCTCCGATGGATGTGTAACAGTAATATACGTGAACGACAAAGCATAAAGGAATTGAGAGAGAGACTGAGCATAAGAGGAATCAAATGCTGCGTGCAGGAGAGGCGGTTACGCTGGTATGGACATGTGATGCGTATGAAGGATGACAGCTGCATAAAAAGGTGCAGAGCACTAGAAGTTGATGGAAACCGCGGAGTGGGGAGACCCAAGATGACTTGGGATGAGGTGATAAAAGCCGACCTTACCCAACTACACCTCTCAAAGTCAATGACACACGACCGTGACTTCTGGCGTCACGCAGTAATACAGGGTACCCGACCTCCCATGGGTACATGCTGAAGCATATAAACAATATGCCCCCCCCCCCCCCCCACCGCAAGGTGGTCGTGGAGGTGCCACGGCAAAAAAGCACCCAGCCCACACTGTAAAGTGGACGTGTAGGCGCCACGAAAAAGCACCCAGCACTCACTGTAAATGAGGTTGGTGTTAGGAAGGGCATCCAGCTGTAGAAATCAAGCCAGATCAGTTCCTGTATGAGCAAGGCATGGTCAGCCGACCAGACACTGCCCACAACAGGACAACCCGTCTAACCCATGCTAGCGTGGAAGAACGGACGTAAAACGGTGATGATGATGATGATGATGATGACACATACACAAACACAGTGTTACCTTAACCCTTTAGCATTTAAACCAGCCATATCCGGCCAGAATTCTCTCATCTTTTTCTGTTAAAACTGGCTATAACCAGCCACTCATACTGATATTAAAGTACTGTTCTCAAAATAAATAATATCAAAATCTCATAGATTTGATATTTTGTGAGATAAAGCCTTTACTACAAAAATACAATAGTAAATACAGAATAATGTAAATGCTAAAGGGTTAACTGAACTGTAAAATTACCCCTATGTCCCTTGGCAGTCAGCAATCTATTAGTTAGTGTCACCTGATTGCTAGTTTTAAGATCCAGCACGCTTCTTATTTCAACATATATTATATATTTTCTTCCAGTTGAAGAAAACCAATGCTCGACAGAGATGTGTGACGCCTTTAAATATGTAAATTCAGGTTTTATTACATTGCAGACACGGCTGGACAGTCTACTATCAAAGGTATGTGCACACACATACACACACATACACACACACACACACACACACACACACATTGTATATGTATAGAAATAGAGGTAAACATTTAATTTATGTTGATCAAGCATATGTATGTATGTTTTCTCTTTCTCTTAATTTCGAGTACATTTTTGGCCAGCCACCTCCCTGGTGGCAAGGTTGTAAAAGAAAAGAAATTGTCATTCCTTGAATTGCAAGAATGTTTTACAAATTTTGAAGGCTATCGCAGTAGTCTATGAATTAAGGAGCTGCGCTCTTTGTCCACAAATTCAAGTCCAGTCATACTTTGGTCCAAGTGGGTTGGCATATAAACTGTAGCTCCATTAATGATGGGTATGGATCGGTTTGGTGTCTGAGCATACAGTTAGCGCACTGGAAGTGAGAGACCCCTAATTCTTGTTAGGACATGATTCTAGGAGAAGGAAAAACTCTGATGTAAAACCTGCAACTTGATGGCAGCAAATGATATTGACCTGTTTTTCACATACATCTATATATATATATATGTATATATGTATTTGTAAGTATACACACACATGTACATACATATACATGTATATTTATTTAAATATATATAATACCAGTCATTTATGAGGGTTGATTTAATTGAATATATCTCCTCCCACAAACAGAGTGTGCAACAACGTTAGAATTACACAGATGAGAAGACATATTTGATATCTTATGAAAGACACCTCATATATTCTTCAAATCATTTTGAAAATAATCAAGAATTTAGTAATATAACTAATTTTCTTGTTATCAATGTGATGTTTGGAACATAACTTAACAAAGGTTCTTACATAAAATTGTAATGGATTTAAATATATATAAACACTTTAGTCTTTGTTAGTATGTTTCTAATGAGAGGACATACTTATGATTCTCAACAAATTTTGAAAATTATCCAGAATTCGGAGTGCTTTAGTAATATAACTAATTTTCTCATTTATGTCTGGAACATAACTTAATAAATGTTATTACATAAAATTATGAGGGAAGGTTTGTTTTTTTTAGATAAATATAAACAGTTACAAACAGTTTTACATCATAGAACCAGGAGCAATTATAATTTTTTACTACTTACTTTTTATTCATTTTACCCCTAGAAATTGAAACCAGGTGGGAATTACTTACAGACCCCTTCGATGTCAACTCAGATGATGCCGAAGGCCAAATACCACCAAAATCCAACATTAATTCTTAGCATAACATCGATTTATTTCATCGTGGCATTCTTAAGTTTCATCAATTCTCTTTGTACACATTTGGTTGTGGAGAAAGAAAAAAAAATTCGACCGACTATGCAAGCAATGGGATTACAGGAATCAGCATTTTGGTTAGTAACCTTATCTATTGTTTTTACACTTTTACTGGTTTCAGTGATTGTATTTGGACCCAAGCTGGGGAATCACCTTATATATCTATATCTAAGGCGGGTAAAATTCCCGAGATCCATGGACGAGTTCTCTCCAGCGGTCTCTGTCCCTCATTATCGCTGCCATGTCCTGCATCGCCAACAGACCAGTGTCTGTCCTTAGGGCATCACCATACGTTAACCTTGGTCTTCCTCTTCTAGAGTGTCCATGTAGGGGCTCCCACAGGAGCACTGAGTGCAATGTCAACTCTGGATGTCGGTGAGCATGTGCAGCTAACCTCAGTCTCCTCTGTGTCACTTTTGAGCTGACTTTTGGGATGCTCCCATACAACTCTGAGTTTTTCATCCTCAGTGTATACTGATTAATGTTCAGAGCCATCCTCAGCATTCTCGTGTAGGACCCATCCACCATCTGAGTGAGTTTCTTGGTCAGTGTCCAAGTCTCAGACCCATACAGCAGCACAAACTCCACTACAGCAATGAAGAGGCGGATTTTCAGGTCTTCACGAAGGTCCGACTTCCACACCGATCTCAAGCTGTGGCACGCCGCCCAGGCTTTGCTCTTCCTCTCAACCACATCATCTTCCGTATTCCCAATCTTTGCTCCCAAATACAGGAAGCCCTCAACCAATTCTAGCGGCTTCCCGCCTACATTAGTGATCCCCTCTGGCTTCTCAACATTCTCTACCAGATATTTTGTTTTAGTCTCATTCATTCTCAGCCCCACACTCATCGACACAGTCTCAACCTCCCACATCAAATCCTCTGCCTCCTTCACTGTATTTGTCACTAAAACTATGTCGTCAGCAAATTCAGCATCCGATACCTTTTTCGCCTTAACTCTCCTGCTCCGAGCCGGTGCTACAGTAAAGCCAGACTCCTGGTGTTTCTCCAGTGCAAGGCGCATACAATAGTCCACTACGATGATAAAAAGGTAGGGAGCCAATGTATCTCCCTGGAGCACTCCAGCCAGTATCTCAAAGAACTCTGTCATCCCATCAGGTGTAATGACTTGGGCTTTGGACCGTTACTGCCTTATGGAATTCCCAAGTGGACCTGATATCACTGCTCTACACCTTATATATATATATATATACATATATATATATATAGATGATTTCTCACGAATGAAACAGTTCTAGTCCTGTAGAAGCTCTTCTATATTAATATATATATATATATATAACTTCTTAACAAAAACTTCTTAATAAAAAACGGCTAGAATTTATGTTTCAACCCAATATATATATATATATATATATATATATATATACATATATATATATATATATATATATATATATACATATATATATATATATATATATATATATATAGTAATAATAATAAATGTGAAGACTAAAATCCAAAGAGAGCTCGATAAGGATAAATATATATCAAATATATAAGGACCATAGAGCAAATATTTATTAAAATAACAGATTAAAGTTTAAGCAAAGAATCGCTGCCCGTTAAGAGTGAAAGCAGTGATTCTTTGCTTAAACTTTAATCTGTAATGTAAAATAAAGTGTCTTGTTCAAGGACACAACACATCACACAGTCCGAAAATCGAACTCACAACCTTCCAATTGCCCAATACTCTAACCACTAAGTCGCGTGTCTTCACACATACACACACACACATACATACATATATTCATATATACATATATTGTTTATCTGATGAAAACACAAATATTATTGCATGATGATGTTTGTTTTTGAAATGCGCATAATAAAATACATGGAACTCCTTTAACCATCTTTTGATCTTATATTATATATATATATATATATATATATATAATGAAGGAAATGTGGTAAGGAACCAGGTGGACCATAACGCACAAGAGTACTCGATACTTTGGGTAGTAGAGTGGGTAATAGGAAAAGAGTCAGAACCCTGACAGCAGAGCTCAAGTCATTTCGACAGCTATTTCTGGATTATATATATGTATTAAAATGACAGATTAAAGTTTAAGCAAAGAATTGCTGCTTTCATCCTTAACAGGATCTTCTGAAACTAATAAAAAAAATCAATCTGTGAATGCAGAAGTAAATATATATTTGATATATATTTAGCCTTATCGAGAGCTCTTTGGATTTTAATCTTCACATTTATTATTATTACTATTATTATTATCCCGCCGAGGTTGACTTTGCCTTTCATCCTTATGGGGTCGATAAAATAAAGTACCAGTAATGCACTGGATAATTGCTGGCCTTGTGCCTAAAGTAGAAACAATTATTACTATTATTATTATATATATATATATATATATATATATATATAAACATCTTGACTTATTTTCTGTATTACCATCCATTTCAAGATATAAAAACTTTTAAATCTTCAGGTGTCAAATTAGTATATGGGTGTCAAATTAGTGGTATTTGTTCCAGTTCTCTGCACTTTGAGTTCAAATCCCACTGAGCTTATCATTGTTTCATGAGTGAAAACACTGTTTCAGATGGCATGTTAGTCTGTCATCAGCTGCATAGTTATTCTCATTTTCAGTTGGGTGAATTGGAGTAACATGAAATAAAGTGCTTTGTATCTCCTGTTCTAGGAGTTGAACTCATGACTTTATAATTGTGAGTCCAACACCCTAACAACTAGGTCACTCACACTTAGGTTATGCATTTAAAAAGCAAAACAAAAATAATTTCTATTCCCTTCTTTCACACACAGGTTGTCATGGGCCATCGTGCAATACTTCTTCACCAGCTGTGTGGTTATCGTGTCCACCATCCTCATCTATGCCATTGGTGTTCTACCAAACAGTAATGTCTTCCTCTTCTTCCTGAGTCTCATGCTCTTTACATTGACACTCATCACTCTTTCCTTCCTTATGTCAATATTTTTCAAGAAATCTCAGGCAGCAATGACCTTACCTGCTTTCTACATCTTCCTTGTCACATTGCTTTATTTGGCTGTTGGACTGACGAGGACTTACTCAGCATCAACTGGTTTAGTGTACACAGTTCCAAAGTGGGGCCTAGTGCTAATATGCTTTATTTCCCCAATAGCATTTGCTCTCAATGTTGACAACGTACGTATAGTTCCACTTTACTTTCTCTCTCTGTTCTTTCTCAACACCATTTTAAATGCTATTTTTCTTCCAGGCGGTGAAAAAGCAGAGTCATTAGAGTAGCAGATAAAATGATTTGAGGTTTTGCTTCTGGTGCTCTAAGTTCAAATCTTGGCAAAGTCAACTTTACTTTTCATCTTTCTGAGATTGATAAAATAAAGTACCAGTCAAGTACTGGGTGGATATGATTGACTTTACCATTTCCCCAAATTTCTGACTTTGTGACAATATTGGAAACTATTAACCCTTTAGCAATTACATTACTCTATATGTACTATAATATTTTCATGGTAAAGGCTTTACCTCATATAATTATCTCATGTAATATGGAATCTACGAGATTTTGATATTATTTATGTTGAGAACAATATCTTAACATTAGAATGGGTGGCCAGTTACAGCTGGTTTGAACAGAAAGAGGTGAGAGAATTCTGGCTGGTTATGGCCGGTTTAAATGCTAAAGGGTTAAGGGTAGTGGATTGGCAGAGTTGATAGAGCATCAGACAGATGCTTAGTTCTAGCTTTTTATGTTCTCAGTTCAAATCTGTCCAAGGTCAATTTTGCCTTTCATCCTTCCTAAAGTACCAGTAATGTATTGGTGACAATATAATCAACTTTCCCCTTCTCCCAAATTGTTGGCCTTCTGTCAATGTTAGAAACAATGATAACTATTATTATTTGAGGGCATGTTTAGCAGAATAGAGTTATGGCTCTTTACTTTCTGAGTGCTGGTGCTGCTAATATTGTCTCTCTCTCTCTCTCTGCTCTTCCCTATAGGCTCTCTCCATGGACCTGTCAGGTGTTGGTTTGACCTTTTCCACCCTTGACTATGGCTATTTTCCCACCTATGTACCTATGTTGATGTTACTACTTGATGCTGTCCTCTACTACTTTCTCTCCATTTACCTGGAGAAAGTTATCTCAGGTGAGATCATATTGCTTTTCATATCTTGATGGTCATGGGGGAGGAGCGTATGTAGTGGTGTGTAATAGTGGTGATGATGAAGATTATGGTGGTGGCGATGATGATAATGATGATGATGTGGATGATAGTGTCGATGATGATGGTCATGATGATGGGGATGATAATTATGGTGGTGGGGGTGGTGATGATGATGATGAATCTCTACCTTTGTTTTTATTCCTGTCAGGTGATTTCAAACGAGGCATGCACCCATGTTTCTGCTTCATCCCTTCATATTGGAAGAAACCCCAAAACAAGACAGGAATAGACAACCCAAACTTTGACGTCGAGCTGAACGCTGACATCAAGGAAAACATTGAACAAGTTCCGCCAGAATTAGAGAGCAAGATTGGAATCAGGTAAACACATACCCACATATTACACACTAGTTATCGATGCCAACAATAATGATAGCAACAGCATTGAACATTCCAATTTTGGTGTACAGGATGGGCATACTATATATATAGAATGGAAAACGAAAAATCAGTGATGCATCGGAACTCAATTTATTGTGTTACAATTGTTTCCCCGGCGAATAGCTTGAGGTGCGATCCGTACTCAACCTGCATACCCCCTATGGAAGCATCTTAGCTACCATTAGACATATATATATATATATATATATATATATATATATATATATATATATATATATATATATATATATATATATATATATATATAAACAAATAATAGAGAGGAAAAAGATTTTTTCAGTAGAAAATGTTGAAGAGATTCTTTCAGTATAATATCAAAACATTTATTTATAAAGTGGATATTTCCACATTTAATAATATCGGTCCTTCGTTCTCTGTTAGTCAGCCAACTAACAGAGAATGAAGGACAAACATGGACAAAGATATGAACTCTCCTCTCTAAATATGTATGTAAAAACTAATAATTTTTCTTTCCCTTTTTATTATTCGTATAAATATGCAACATAACTACATTTTGCATATCTGCAGTTGAAAAAGCATATAATGCTAATGCTGAAACCGATATTATTAAATGTGGAAATATCCCCTTTATAAATAAATGTTTTGATATTATACTGAAAGAATCTCTTCAACATTTTCTACTGAAAAAATCCTTTTCCTTTCTACTATATGTTTTTATGCATATCAACTCATGTGTTACTTTTCTACATTCCATATATATATATATATAATATAATATTTGATGCTAAGATATTGACATACCATAGCATAACTTAACAATATCTTAACACCAAGTATTATATTTTATCTGAAGAAAGAATACTACAATTTAGTATCCTTGAAATATGTATAATGAAATAAATATGTTGTTATAAAGATATTTTCCATTTATTAATATTGTTAATATTATATATATATATATCATCATCATCATCATCATTATCGTTTATATATATATATATAATTAATAATAATAAGGGCAAAGTGTTAAATCTTCATTACGTTTATTGAGGTGTGGTGCGCATTTCACAATTGATTAGCTCAAAGCTTGATCTATATTGATCTGGCCTGACTCTGGAACCAAAAGCTCGTCGGATTTCTGTTATGGTAATGATAGAATGATTCTCTTATACAGATTGAGCCTTGAGCTGATCAATTGTGAAACACATGTCACACCTCAATAAACGTAATGGAGATTTAACACTTCGTTCTGTTTATTACATGGCCTTGTGCCTAAAGTAGAAACAATTATTATTAGTATTACACTCTGCTTAGTACAACACTAATATATCTACTGGAAACTACGCATTGAGTGCTCACTCTGGCAAACCTACAGTAACTGGACATTACAATCACTAAAGATATATATATATATAGATAGATATCCATATGTGGTTGATGGCTGAGATAAAGGAGTACTCAATAGCAAAGTAGAGTTTTAATATTCATTTTTATTAAGGATAAAAAGTGAATTTTGTTACAGGGTCATCAGACAAGAACTGTTTCAATGGCACACACAGTATGTGACACATGGTACCATGGACCCAGCACTATGTGTCAATAATTGTCACAAGTATAGTGTTTGAACCAGAGTTTTCAAGTCGCTGGCTGGACTAAAAAGTCACACTCGTTCAGCGCATCAGTAGGGGTTCTCCTACATGGATATAAAGTAGTGGCCGTACTCAAAAGCGAGTTGGCAGCCACCATATATATATAAAAGAGAAAACACAGGTAAGCATTAAGAGAAGGATTTATCCTTCTCTTAATGCTTACCTGTGTTTTCTCTTTTATACTTTATACTCCAAGATTGAACGGAATTCTTACAAACTTGTGGAGTTACCCCTAACCGTACGTTGAAACCGTCCATGAAACTGGCTTTCTTAACCATGCACTGGATCACAATAAGCAATTTTCTGCTTCCCTAACTATATATATATATATATATGTATATATATATATATACAAGTTCAAATTAGTTGATAATACAACAGTATTTATGTTCAAGAAAACTTAAAACTCAATATAATTTTATAGATCATAAATTAATTCTTGCATTTCTATATTTCTGCAGAATCATGTATCTGTCAAAGAGTTTCAAAACTTCCAAGGAAACAATAACAGCTGTTGACAGTAAGTTAAACTCTATTTTCATTCAGTCTCAGTTTCTTTCTTTCTTTCTTTCTTTTTGTTGGTGTTTATTGAAGGAAGGGCAGGCAGCAAATTTGAAGAGTGGTTAGAATGTCAGATAGATTATTTGTGGTATTTGTTCCAGCTCTGTTTGCTCTAAGTTCAAATCCCACTGAGGTCAACTTTGCCTTTCATCCTTTAGAGGTCAATAAATAAAGTACCAGTCCAGTACTGGGATTGATTTTTTCTCTATGTCTGTTTCTCACTTCCTCTCTATCACTCCTTCCTTCTCTCGAAGAAATCGGCTATGTTTAGATAAAAATAAAAGCCCTGATTTAGAACAAGAAAATACTACTAATCTTACATTGGACCCTAATTAACTGACCTCTTTCTGTTCCCTATATTTCAGAAATCAGTATGAACCTCTATGAAAATGAGATCACCTGCCTTTTAGGCCACAATGGAGCTGGTAAAACCACACTTATCAACATGTTAACAGGTTTTATCAGACCTGATGAAGGACATGCTATCATAAAAGGATTTGTATGTTCACCTACTACTACTACTACTACTACTACTACTACTACTATTATTGTTGTTATTGGGCCTACTCTGAGCATGCACCTGTAGGCTGAAGAGTGCAGAGAGAGGAGAGGGACTCTTTCCTATGGTGCTCTTGGTGTTGAGGGTTATTTTGGATTTGTGGGTTTCAGTAATGACACGTGGGTGGTGTTCCTCCATATTGACAATTTCTTTTGATTTGAATTTTTTGTTATTTATTGTTACTTGTTATCTTTGTTTCTATGCTTTTATATACACACCTCCATGGTCTCTCTCTTTTTATTGTCCATAAATTTCAGCCTTAGTGGCTATTATTAGGTTTCTGTGAAGGCACATGGTTTAGTGGTTAGAGCAGAGGTTCTCAAACTTTTTGGGCCACGATCCCCTTCAAGGCCACATAATACCCCCAACACCCCCAACCAGAGAGAAAATTGTAAATAATATATAATAAATAAAATCGTTAATTTATATATAATAAATAATATAATATATACTATGTATAAATAAATATTATATATTTTTTATTTTACTATATTTATATATAACATGTATCACTTGATATTTAATTTACTATTATATCATCTTTATCACCCCCTTAGGCTACTGGATCATCAAGTGTGACCAGCCAAGCTCATGGATGTTATCCAACCATCTTGCTCGGGGTCTTTTGCCGGCTGGTTTTGCCCGTAAAATCTGTCCAGCGATTCTTTCCTGAGACATTTTAACCACATGCCCTTAATATCGGAGCAGTGATCTCTCAATTTGGAGAAGTAGCGGCTTTACCTGGAGTGACTCTCTGATCTCCGAGCTACAGATCTGTCCAGGGATTCTTTCCTGAGACATTCTAATCACTTGTCAGTAGTATTGGAGCTGTGATCTCTCAAATCGGAGAAGTAGCAGCTCTACCTGGAGTGACTTTCTGATCTATGAGCTATGCATTTTATCGAGTAACGTTACTCCAAAGACCCTTCGGAGGAATCCCATTTCCAGCCGAATGTCATCAGTGTTGTCACTGCTGTAAACAGCAGTGTTCTTTCCACTTCTCCCTGAACATATTTCACAACCGCAACTATAACTGTCATTTTATTATATTTGTTCTTCTTTGTTTTGACAGGACATTGCTAATTCTGACAACCTTGACCAACTTCAGTCAATGATTGGACTGTGTCCTCAAGAAAATGTTATACACGAAAACCTGACATGTAGGGAAAACCTGAGGACTTTTGCTGCTCTTAAGGGTCTTTCTGATGAGAAAACTGAAAAAGAGGTAAATTGTTATGGAAATGTGTCAGCAACCAATGTTGCAAATACTGTGACAAAAATTTTTTATAAAAAAAAAAATGATAAATATAAAGTGCTATATGTAATTGCTATATAAATAGCAAACTGCTATATAAATGGCAAACTGCTATATGTAATTGCTATATAAATAGCAAACTACTATATAAATGGCAAACTGCTATATGTAATTGCTATATAAATAGCAAACTACTATATGTAATTGCTATATAAATGGCAAACTGCTATATAAATGGCAAACTGCTATATGTAATTGCTATATAAATGGCAAACTACTATATGTAATTGCTATATAAATGGCAAACTGCTATATAAATGGCAAACTGATATATGTAATTGCTATATAAATGGCAAACTTGGTAGAGCATCAAACAAAATGCCCAGTGCTGTTTGTTCTGGCTCTTTTTTGAAAAATCTAACCCTCTTCCTCATATTGTTTCACCCCCTTTTCAAGATGGTGGTGGTGGGGGCACTGTTTACAGATCTAAACCCCCCTCCCCATCACATTGCCACACCTCCAATTGAAAGCAGGCATTGTTTACAAATCTAACCCCTAGTGCCACACCCCTAATTGAGGGCAGGCACTGTTGACAGATTTAACTACATGACGACACACTTCTGATTGAAGTAAGGCACTGATGAGAGATCTAACTCTCCTGTCAGTTCCATACCCCAAATTGAGGGCAGGCACTGTTGATAGATTTAACCCCTTCCTCTCTCTTGCAGGGTCACACCCCAAATTGAGGGCAGGCACTGTTGATAGATTTAACCCCTCCCTCTCTTGCGGTGTCACACCCCAAATTGAGGGCAGGCACTGTTGATAGATTTAACCCCTCCCTCTCTTGCCGGGCCACACCTCAAATTGAGGGCAGGCACTGTTGATAGATTTAACCCCTCCCTCTCTTGCAGGGCCACACCTCAAATTGAGGGCAGGCACTGTTGATAGATTTAACCCCTCCGTCTCTTGCAGGACCACACCTCAAATTGAGGGAGGAGCAGCTGTAAATGCTAATGTTCTTCCTGCCTTTATTTCCAGATTGATTCCCTGTTGAAAGATCTCAGTCTCACAGAGAAAGCTGATGTGTTTTCAAAAAACCTGAGTGGAGGGCAAAAACGTAAACTCTCTGTTGGACTTGCTTTCATTGGTAAACCAAAGGTTAGTAAATACACATATATATACACACATATACACATATGCATATATACACTTACACACACATACACACAAATATATACATGTGTGTGTTATATAGGTATATGTGTGTGTGTGAGGTGTTCTGTTTCATCCAAGAACTAAGATATATGATAAACTAGCAGAGGCACTCGGTGTTGTTTGGGAATCCTCATTAGAATGGTGGATTTTTGAAATTGGAGAACACTTAATTAACCCTTTAGCATTTACATTATTCTATATTTACTATCACATTTTCACAGGAAAGGATTTATCTTACATAATTATCTCATATAATATCGAATCTACAAGATTTTGATGTTATTTATTTTGAGAACAATACCTTAATGTAGGTATGAGTGGCTAGTTACAGCTGGTTTGAACAGATAGAGGTGAGAGAGTTCTGTTTAGATATGGTTGGTTTAAATGCTAAAGGGTTTCCACAACAGTAGAAATTGATAAAGGATCAAAACATCCTTCAGTATCAAGGGATATTTTTCCTTCAAGTTTCAGAAGCTTTCGAGCAAACTCTGAAAAATTATTGTCATTGTGAAGTTGTGCTTGCATGTTGGCTTTTAACCCTTTAGTATTTAAACTGGCCTTATCCAGCCAAAATTCTTTCACCTCTTTCTGTTCAAACCGGCTGTAATGAGCCACTCTTATTGATGTTAAGGTATTGTTCTCAAAATGAATAATATTAAAATCTCATAGATTCGTTATGTGAGGTAAAGCCTTTACCATGAAAATACAATAGTAAATATAGAGTAATGTAAATGCTAAAGGGTTAAATTGAGTTTGGTAATACATGGACATAAAGTTGATGATTTTAGGCAATCTCCTTTGATATCACAAGTAAAGTTTGTCGGAAGTCCCCCAATAAAACAGCAGTTATTTCTCTCATGATTGTTGTGCTATTCTAGAAATCTTTCAGTGTTCAGTCCAAAATTCGGCTTTGTTTTTGTGTTTCAGATTGTATTTCTGGATGAACCGACAGCAGGAGTTGATCCTTTATCTCGTAGAAGCATGTGGGAATTGTTAAAGAAATATAAGAAGAACCACTGTATTTTATTAACTACACACTTTATGGACGAAGCTGACATCCTCTCAGGTAATTACTCATTTCAAATTTCTAATGCAAACAAAAAAAACCCAAACAAAATCCCATTTTCAAAGGTCAACAAATGAACAAAATTGTGTATATAATTAGTGGACGACATTGTTAGGACTGCCAAAAAAGGAGTGCCAGAAGTGGGGGGAAGGTCTTGCCGGAAGCAAGGCACCAGTGATGTCACAACAAGGTTTGCTCCTCTGCTGCTTTCTGTTTTTCATGAGGCCATAGCCTGATGTGGACGTGTTATGATTGTGTGTGAGAGAAGCCGGACATCGGTCATGTGGACATCGGTGCAGTGGACATTCAGTCTGGGTTCAAGTGGAGATGCAAGGCAATATTGTTCACAGGGAATGGGAACACCAGGCAGAAGACAGAGAGAAATGGAGAACAATCATCAAAACAGCTGCAGCCAGCAGGGGAGCAGGGCAGGAACGTGGCAGCTGAAGACAACGATCAAAGAGAGCTGTCTGCCACCCAACCACCAACTGATCAAGTACACACTTGCCCCAACTGTACCAGAGCATGCGGAGCCAGGATTGGCTTCTATAGCCATCTCAGAATATGCTACTGCTCAGAACAGGACAATAATTCTTCCCACTGATCTTCGCAAACAAAGAATTTGTCATTCATTCATATGTGTGTGTATAATCATCGTCATCATCATTTAATGTCCACTTTCCCTGGTAGCAAGAGTTGGACAGGTCTTCATAGACTGAGTTAGTACTGAAGTGGGCTACTGACCTCCCAGACAGGCTGCGGATTTTGCATCTCGCTTGCATATAGTTTCATGTTCTACCAAGTGCATTTTATTTTAGCATCTGCATTAGAGAGGTTGTCATATCTTTAACATAACTGAAGGGTCCTCCTTTCCCTCTGTTTGGCAATTTTCCATAGCAATTTTCCCTTCCTATCACCAACCACTTAACATCGTGAACTGGGTGTACTTGTCATGTAGATCACCAGTACTAAAGAGGTTGTCATATACTTGACACTTCTCCAAAAGATGCAACAATAATATTTTCTGACACAGTATGAAGTATACATAACACCAATTCAAATTTCATAGGTATAAAATATTATTGTATCAAAACATGTCTTAGAATTATTAATAAATGAAATATTGAATATCAACATCTCTGTCTCCATAAAATGTTCACAACCAACCAACCAGCCAACCAACCTACCTCCCTGCCTGCCTATTTATCTATCTATCTATCTATCTATCTATCTACAGATCGAAAAGCCATCATTAGCAAAGGGAAACTACAGTGTTATGGTACTTCTCTATTTCTCAAGTATAATTATGGAATCGGTTACCATTTAAAGTAAGAAATATTTTTTTGTCATTTTCTTTCATATGAACATACACGTGTGTAACACACATGTGTATATATATATATATATATATAAATATATATATATATATATATATATATATATATATATATATATATATATATATATATATATCATATATATATATATATCATCATTTTCATCATCATTTCATTTTACGTCCGCTTTTCCCTGCTTGCAAGGGTGGGACGGTAACTGATATATATATGTATGTAAAAGGTAAACAAAAAAAACAACACAATCGGTACAGTATATGGAAGGAATATATTAGGTTAATGCTTGAAATACCAGGAAGAGGGTCTCAATGTTTCGGACGCTAGTCCTTCATCAGAAGAAAGAATGAGAAATAAGAAAGATTGAAGGGACGGCGGGGTGGAATTGGAAAAAATGTCTTTATATATATATAACCTGTCTGTATTTTTTGTTGTTGTAGTATTAATGTGGTAACATACCTCTGGTCACAATATTCATTGTGTCACTATTACCTAACTTCCTGTGTTCACACTGAGGAGAAATTTATTAATTACTCTATCATTGAGTGCTTCGTGACAGTCTTCGGAGATGAAGGCTAATCTGCTACTTGCAGCTGCAACTTCGTATCGACTATTTTAATTATGCATTAAAGTAATGATTGCATTTCTTTTCCCCTCTCCCTCTACTCTGCCAACCACCCCATTCAGTTTACTGACCAATACAGCCACATGCGACATCAGCAAGGTCCAAGATCTGATGGACAGCCATAACGCGTCTATTAAGCTAAAGCGAACTCATGGTGCTGAGGTTTCCTTTGTTGTTTCCACAGAAACAATTGACCAAAACAAATTTCCAGGTATTTCCAGTTCACTCTCTTTAATTTTCTTTCTTGTTGTTATTGTTGTTGTTGTAGATATTGATGTTGTTGGTGTTATAGTAATAGTTGTAGTTGTTGTTAGTGATGGAGTAATAGTAGTAGTTGTAGTTATTGTTGTTGTGGTTGTTGTTAGCTTCAATGTCAGTGTTGTTTATTGTTGTGGTTGTTGCTGTTGTAACTCTCCAACCAAATTCTTGGCAATTGCAAACCTCTATGCTAACATTTTGGCCAAAATGTTGAATTCTGTGTCTAGTAGAGTTGTTGGCCTCAAGATATCTGTGTGATCCCTCGCCTCTTGTATGGGTCCTTTCTCAACAGCACCACCACCTTACTGCTCCCAGAATTCAAATTTTCCTGTTCTGTTGCCAGTTGGTGTAGACATTTACTAAGATGCCCCCAATCAAGTCTGGCATGTAAAACTCAGAGACAAGACCATCAAAACCTGGTTATTTTCTCCGATACCAGGATTTAAAGTGGGAGTTAAAAAGGATTTAGGACTGTCATATGATCAAGGTCATCCCGATTGTCATAGGAGCTCTAGGTACTATCTCAAAGAGTTTCCAAGGATGGTTAAAGAACATTAGTCATGTCCCCCTTTTTTGGAACACTTCAAAAGGCATGCTTGCTGGGAACAGCAAGAACCCTCCGATACATCCTGAATATCTGAGGCTGCAGGAAGCAGCTTGATGTTCATTTGAACAAAGTTTCCAGTTAAATAACATCAATGACTTAGACTCCAATAATAATAATAATAAATAATGCTTTCTTTATTAACCACAAGGGTTTACATAAAGTAGACATTAAGGACAGTACAGGACAATACAGGACGGTACAAATGGGCATTTCTGCGTGTAAAAAACAAAAACAGAGGATGTAACAGAAAAATAACAATGAAAAATTCCCCAATACGGGGGAGACTTCCGAGGGACATTTGTGGAGAAAGCCCATTAAAAAGCCACAGTGACCCTGACCACCAGGGCAAGTGCCTCTCCCAGTTTTCCACCTTTAATTTACAGACACATACTCAGGCCATTCTTGCCTCTCTCACCCATCTTTCAACAAAATGCTGGAAGAGAGCACTTCCCTCTCTACCCTGATTTTCCTTTTCAAATGAAATTGAAAAAGTTAATCAGGGCATCACCGAAGAGGTAAGTGCTCGTCTTCAGCCCTTTCAAACGTGTCCACCCATACTATCTCTTTCGCCATGGCCACCAGACAGATAAAAATTGACCTGCCCTTCCCGGCTAAAGGAAGAGGGCGGGGCAATCCTCACGATGGACTCAGCTGATAGCTGCATCCGTCCTACATGCGACAGCAGGTGTTCGACATAAACCCACAAGTCAGCAATGCTCGGACACTGGACGAGTGCGTGCAGGACGGTTTCGTCGCCCTGCGCGCATCTCGGACATGCCCCGCTGACAATAATAATAATAATAATAATTCAATTGCTCCAATTTCAGATATACTTCGCTCTCTGGAAAAAGAAGAAATGGTGTCTCTAAAGCTGAAAGTCTTGGTATCAAAACATATGGCGTTTCCATGACAACTCTAGAAGATGTATTTTTCCAAATTGGTAATTTTATTTTTTCATGAAATATTCATTTATTCTTTCACTGGTTTCAGTCATCAGACTACAGCCATGCTGAGATACCTACTTGGAGGCATTCAGTCAATCATATCAACCACAGTACTTATTATTTCTTTTTCAAGTCTGATGTCTGATACTTTAAAGAGTAAACGTAAAATGTACACACACACACACCTATATATATATCTCTTTAACGATCGACTTTCGTCAAATCGGACCGAGGGAACAATGTTTCCGTTGGTCTTTCCAATTGCTAATACTATCTATCGGTCGCAACTCCAGGTAGAAGGAGCAACGTGAAATAAAGTGTCTTGCTCAAGGACATAACGCATCGCCTGGTCCAGGCGATGCGTTATGTCCTTGCGAATCCAATTCTCTAACCACTCCACCACACGCCTTCACACACACACACATATATATATATATATATATATATATATATATATATATATATATATATATATATTTTTAAATTATTGATGTATTGTTTTATTGATATTTTTTATCTGTTTGTCCCGAATCTTCTATTATCGATTTTTTATCGTATGGTTGATTGTAGACTTGTTCTATGTGTGACGGTATTTTAACGATAGTTATAGCTCTGATTCAATTGAATTATTGAGCCCTCTGCCGCTCATTTCGAATATTGTTTATCGTGAACTCGTGCGCCGATTTTTCGATACTCGATCTTTCTAATATATATATTTTATGTATAATCTGGGCGATTACGCTGTCGAAATATTCGATAAATATTCTGTCGTAGCCGACGCGAGGGGCTAGTTTCGGTTATTTGTTGGAGATTTCTTCATAGAAGCCTTATTCTTATAGCCTGGTCTATTCGATTTTTTATATAGTTAATTATGCTAATTGGGAGAGGAAATGGTATATATTTTATCTGGTGATTCTATAGACATGTTTTATGATATATATATATATATATATATATATATATATATATATATATATATATACTTTTAATCGGGTAATATTTACTATTACCCATATTATATATACATACTTATATATAGCTACAATTATATATATATAATTGTTTCTACTTTAGGCACAAGGCCAGCAATTACCCAGTGCATTACTGGTACTTTATTTTATCGACCGCGTAAGGATGAAAGCAAAGTCAACCTCGGCGGGATTTGAACTCAGATCGTAAAGGGACGTAACTATGCTGGAAAGCATGGCGTCCGACCCTCTACTGATACTGCCAATCCACCGCCCTTACATGTTACATAATATAATGTTCCATATATTGGTTTTTACTATGGTGTCTTGGTTGTATCAGTTTTCAGCCATAATCAAGCAGTATTCATCTGTCGAGGCTGCATTGTGTGAGATCTGCCTATGGGTAACGAGATTATCCCGTTATTTTAATTTATATTCCTTTGAAATTCCGATGAGCCACTCTGTTTTTTAAATATGTTAATTATTTTCAACTGAACCAGATCAATTATGATATATAGTCATCTGATCCAGAAATATTATATGGAGTAGCGAAACAATTGTAAACGGACATTATTATTAATATTATTCCGGGGTCGATAGAATAAAGTACCAGTAATGCATTGGGTAATTGCTGGCCTTGTGCCAAAAGTAGAAACAATTATTATTAATATTATTATTATTATTCTCTATATTCCTTACATCAAACTAAAATATGTTGACAATCTTTTAATAATGTCTTCCTTGTGAAATTTGTGGCCTTGTTTTGCTTAACTAATGAATATTTCCAGCTCTGCGCACCTAACTTCTGCATGAACCCAGCCACCTAGCTGCTTTCTACTGCATATTGCACATTGAGCACATGCCTTTACGCTTTGGCTTCTAACTAATTCACCAATCTCTCCTCTCATATCTCCTCTACTATCTCCATCTCTCTTTTTAAGATTGGTTACTCTTGAACTGTGTATATATATATATATATATATATATATATATATTTGTTTATAACGGTTTTTTCTTGTAATGCTTGGGATAAGTGCGTCCGTTGAATTCTAGGCCCGTCGTTGGTCATTCTATATGGTTGTTTGTGTCAGGTTGGTTCGTCCACAGATTTGATGTGATTTTTGTTGTGTTAATACTGGTTTCAGGATCAAGCAGACTTGGAGTCTGTCTGGGGTGCCAACCAAGATCACGAGCCAGCTGTTTGAGAAACATTTGTAACCAGGATTGAGCAATAAATCTCCTATTTAACCCTCTACTTTCTTCCTATTATATATATATAAACATCAACATCATCACCGTTTTACGTCCATTTTTCCACGCTATATATATATATGTGTGTGGTTGGTGTTAGGAAGGGCATCCAACCGTAGAAAACCTGCAAGATAGTCCTATACGAGCGAGACACGGTCACCTGACCAATCTTGCCTTTAGTGGGACAATTCCCGTCTAACCCATGTTAGCGTGGAAGATAGACGTTAAATGATGATTATATCATCATCATCATCATTACCGTTTTACGTCCATTTTTCCACGCTAACATGTGTGTATACACACACACACACACACACACACATATATATATATCAGGTTAGTTTCAGTTATAAACTGGTTAGACCATTACTTACCAGAGTACTTGATACTTGGGGTAGTAGAGTATGTTTATATGAATGAGTCATGACTCTGATGAGGTAGTTTCCTTCTACCAAATTTCACTCATAAGGCATTGGTCCAACCTTGGCTATATTAGAAGACGTCCCCAAGGTACCCCACAGTGGAACACCCATAAACCCACACAAAACCCCACTGAAATTTTAATGTATAACATAGACCATCATACAAACATTATCAAAAATAATGTAAAATCTGTTATTAAAATATCTAAACCATTCAACAATTTTCAAATCTAGTTTTTGTTTTTCTTTTTAGGTCAAGAAGAATCAGTGAAAGAAGAGACGGAAGACCCAGACAGAAAAGAAGACGAAAGTATAAACAATATAACCAGTATCCCCAAAGTAAACTATAGAAAAAATATAAAGTTTCAACAGTATGTTGCTCTCTTGAAAGTGTTTTACATGAATCATCTACGGTTGCCAATATTTGTGGTATTTGGAATAATTCTACCAAACATTCTCGTTCTTGTCAGCATTTTGCTCAACAAATATATGAACACAACTACCGATGACAACATACCAATACCTCTCAACATTTCTTCAATGATTCATGAGTACGCAGGCAAATTCATACCAACAAAGCCAGCATTTTTAATTTACAATTCAACAAGAGGTAAGCAGTGGATTTTGTTGATTTTTTATAAAGCATTTTTCAAATGAAATGAAATATTACAGCTGACTTCTATATAGGCTTAACTGGATTCTTAATAACTGGCCATGTGATAAAGGAGTTCACTTCACAACTACATGATTCTGGGTTCGGTCTTGCTGTATGTTACCTTGGGCTAATGTTTTCTATAGTCTCCAGTATCTTGTGAATAGAATTCTTCTTCTTCTTTGGCCAAGTTTACACAAAGATTCAGCATGCTTTCTCCAATTGTCCCGGTCGAGTATGACATTTCTCAGTTCGTCGATGTTAACAATGTTGGCATCTCTCAGCAGGGTATCAATGAATGAGTCGGCCTGTCTTCCCGCGCTTCTTCGTACGACCGCCGGTTTCCAGAGCACACGTGATGCTATCTCTTCTGGATGATGGATGCAGTGCCTAGCCAGTTTCATTCGTTTGCAGGCAACTTTTTTTGTATAAAGTAGATTTTAGTATACATAATCTCCCCCCCCCCCCCCCCCCCCCTACACACACACATATATGCATGTAAAAGTAATAACAAACATAACAAAACAAACTGCACAGTACATGGGAGAAATATATTAGTTTAACGCTTTGGACACTACTCCTTCATCAAAAGACAGAGTTAGAAATAGAAGATAAATAGAAAGTAAAGAGTGGCTTAGTGGTTAGGGACTATAAATTATGATTGTAAGGTCATGGGTTTGATTCCTGGGCCAGGTTGTGTGTTGTGTTCTTGAGTAAAACACTTCATTTTACATTGCTCCAGTATACTCAGTTGGAAATGAGTATCAATAGGAGCTGGGGGTTTAAACCAGCTTCCAAGGGGAAGTCATGTATTCTAGGTCACCTAATGCCAAGGAAACCAGGATAAGCACAAGCATAATGAGCCGCTGGCCTTGAGACATACTTTAGAGACATAGTTGTTAAGGTTCGTCCACAGATTTGATGTGATTTTTGTTGTGTTAACACTGGTCTGAGGATCAGGCAGACTTGGAGTCTTAAGAATCATTAGAGCATTGGACAGAATCCTTTGCAGCATTAATTTATAGCCCTTTACATGTGATTTCAAATCCCGCTAAGGTTAACTTTTCTTTTCATTCTTCTGGGGTCAATAAAATAAAGTACCAGTAAAGTACTGGGGTTGATATAATCAACCTACCCTACTCTCCCAAATTGCTGGCTTTGTCCCTAAATTAGAAACCACTAGCAGAAAAACCACCCTTTGGGTGGTTTTCTGCTAGCATGTGTAGTGTGCATATTGATATTATACGCAAATATATATGTATGTAGATATATGTCAAATAAAATTGTAATTGACGATTGACAATATCCACAGAAATTGAAAAAAGACTGTGTTACACTGTCTTCTGTAATCAGTAAAGTAATCCATGATACATTTAAAAAAGACGATATTATATATAGACTGCATTATGGTGAAATGTAATATAAACGTTATGATATAATGATGCAAATATATGAACGTTTATATAAGCGATATGATGTAACGTCCATTATATCATAACCGAAAGTATTGACATTTGAAAATTTTAAAAGAAGTGAATCTTAAATTAAGCAATCATTATATATAATAATATTTATGTTTAATCAACAGCTATGAAATTTAGTAGATAAATTATGTAATATCCATTCATTATTTATTCAAAGTAATCCAACCTATTTTACTAATGGGATAAAAAAATATATTCAGGACACAGTCCCGCACTCCTCCGTTTATTATATTATGATTGTTAAGATTACCATCTCTATTTTTGCTGTTATACAGGAAATGTGCCTATTGACAACCTCACAGACTACATAGCTTCCATTGTGTTCACCAATAGGACTGATGTTAATCTGCTCTCTGTTGCCCCTCATTATATTGGTGGTACTTTTGACAGATTCACCTTCAATGTATGGATCTTGTTTATTTTTATTATTTATTTTAACTATTATAATCTTCTTCTTCTTCTTCAGTAGGTTCATATTAATAACATCTTTATAAAAATTATAATTTTTTCAATTATTATTCCTGTTTCAACAGTTTTTCATGTCTAATTACGGCCCTTTATGATCTGAGTTCAAATTCTGCTGAGGTTAACTTTGCCTTTCATCCTTACGAGGTCGATAAAATAAAGTACCAGTCATGCACTGGGGTTGATTTAATCAACTTTCCCCCTTCCCCAAAATTGCTGGCCTTGTGCCTATATTATAACCATTATTATAATTAGGTTTAGATATACATTTATACGTAAAGATTCTATTCTTAGCTAATCTAAATGTAAGGTTAAACCATATTTTATCATTATTGACTGATCTAGATAGAGCTTCATTATAATGTGTAGCATTTTTGGGGAAAATTTCTTGATTGGCCAAGAGTTTTGAGATTCTACCTGATATATTATTAACTATAGATTTGATGATCGCTCTACGGGGATTAGAATTTTTATGTATATAATAAAGATTTATGATATAGTGTAAATATTTTATTGTTTAACCCTTTAGCATTTAATCTGATTATATCCGGCCAGAATTCTTTCACCTCTTCCTGTTCAAACCGGCCATAACCAGCTACTGAAACTGATGTTAGGGTATTATTCTTAGAATAAATAGCATCAAAATCTCATAGATTTGATATTATGTGAGAGAATTAGGTGAGGTAAAGTGTTTACCATGAAAATATAATAGTAAATATAGAGTAATGTAAATGCTAAAGGGTTAAATCTAGTGTAACATCTAAGAAATTAACTACCTTTGTAAAATTTTCTACTGTTATATCTAGGTTATAATGTTCAAAGAATTTGTACATACATTTTTTTCACTTTCTCCAAGACAGAACTACTGAAATTTTCGAAAGTGAAGAACGCAACATCTTTATATATACCTACTTCTATAGTAGGGAAGTTTGGTTTTAATTTATTGATGAGAAATAGGCCTACAAGATTGGTTACTTAGGCTGAGTCACTCAAGCTCATCGTAATGACAAAGTTTTTCTGTTGATTTTTTTCTAGTCCAGAGGCTTCCATTGAATGCTATGATTATATGTCTGGCTGCTAAATTATATCTAATTCTAATTTCGTAATATTAGTATATTCTACAGCCATAGAAAGTGCTTTGTTGAGGAGGTTAGGTGAAATGGAAGGATAGTAATTATCTATATCAAACTGCAAGAATTGTATCTTATTTTTGTTCTCTAAATTAATGAACCATTGAATGACTTCATTATTGTTGCCCCATAGGTTAAGTGCAGTTTTTAGTTTAATATCGAGAATGATTCTGTCTACTAATATTCTGTCCATATATATATATATATATATATATATATATATATATATATATATATATATAGTGAGAGAGAGAGAGAGAAATATATGGAACGCTTCATGAAACAATCAAATTTGTGAAGCGTTCCATATTTTTCTATACATTTATTTATATAGGTATGTGAACAGTAAACAGAAAATAACAAAGCCAACCATACAGTACAATGAAGATATTTATTAGTTTAATGCTTGATATAGTAGGAAAAGATTCTTTAACATTTCAGCTGCTACTCCTTCATCAGAAGAAATAGAAGGATGAAGGAGAGTAAGAAGAGTAAGAAATATATATATAACATATATATATATATATATATGTATGTAATAAAGCACTGATAATTATTTCAGAAAATAAAACAAAATAAGTAATGTTTTTACCCAGTATATATCAATATATATATATATTATTCAAAATGTTAATAAATGAAAAATATTCTCATAATCAAAATATATATTTTATTATACATATTTCAAAGGTACAATGGTGTTTAAGTGCATTTTCACCAGACAAAATATATGATTTGATACGTGACATACCGCTACGGTTTTGATTATTCAATTCCAGTACTGCCAATACTGGAATTGAATAATCAAAACCGTAGCGGTATGTCACGTATCAAATCATATATTTTGTCTGGTGAAAATGCACTTAAACACCATTGTACCTTTGAAATATGTATAATAAAATATATATTTTGATTATGAGAATATTTTTCATTTATTAACATTTTGAATAATATTAAAAAATCCAGGAAAAATCGTCTGTTGAGTGCTTCTAATCTGTTGTAATAGTGTATTCGTTGAGTTATACCATATTAATCTTTGGTTATATATATATATGGAGGGTTGATCATATTGACATATTGACATATTGACTGATCTATAGCAGTTATACAACTGTATACTATCAGACCTCATATATAGATTCGATTAGACCATCTTCTTATATATATATATATATATATATATATATATATATATATATATATATATATATATATATAATATGAAAACATGGCATGCTGCGTGGTTGCAAATGGGTTACATATGAATAAATTTAGTCCTTCATCAGTGATCTTCCAGCCTTCATTGGTATTTCATCACTTTAAAGACCATATACCTCCGGTTGGTGTGAGCAACGGCTAAAGAAAGTCGTTGGGACATGTAAATAGGGGGAACGAGCGAGACAGAAAACAAACAAAGATGGTAATGCAACGAAAAGTGAGGAAGAAGGAGTCAAGTCCCTGAAATCGATGAACATAAGTTCTGTGAAATCGTGGATGAGAGAGAATAAAGACCATCAAACCTGGCCGAAATGTGAGTAAGGAAAGAATTTCGCACAGGTCAAACGGGAGGAAGAAGGAGTCAAGTCCCTGAAATCGATGATATATATATATACAGAGAGAGAGAACATCTTTGACAGAGATTAACCGTTTGGACTTTACATTACTCTATATTTACTATTGTACTTTTGTGGTAAAGACGTTATCTTATATAATTTTATTTTGAGAACAATACTTTAACATCAGTATGAGCGGCCAGTTATGGCCAGTTTGAACAAAGAGAGGTGTTAGAATTTTGGCTGGATATGGCTGGTTTAAATGCTAAATGGTTAGAAAAATAATATATTTGAAACATTAGAATTAGAGAATTGTTAAAACTAAAATTCCAATGAGATAAACTTTACCATTCACCCTTTTGGGATTGATAAATAGACTAGCTGTCTAAAGTGCTGGATTGGCAAAATTTACAGCTGGTTTGAACAGAAAGAGGTGAGAGAATTCTAGCTTAAATAGGCCATACAGTTATAATATATATATTTCTCATATCATTTTGACTTCTTCAGAGCTCTTCTCTAGTGTACACAGCACTCTATAATTCCACTGCGGTTCATGCTATACCAACCATTGCCAACTTTATTACCAATACTTTGTTGAATTTTGACGGAAATTCTTCTCTGTACAACATCAACATAAACAACTGGCCGTGGCCAAAATTAAGGGAAACAGCCTCTGTCAGTGGAAGAACCTTTGCAACTGTCTATGTCCTTGGCTTCGCCTTTCTACTTATCTCGAACGGTGTTGGTATACAGGTTGTGAAAGATCGTGAGGTGAGTATTGCATTCCTGTATTTCAATCACAAATATTTGACGGATGTTGCGTTATTAATTTTAAAATAATTGCAAGATAGGTCTTTAGTTATCAATATATATATATATATATCACATAAGGTGTGGTAAAAACCAGGTGGACCATAACCCACCAGAATACTCGATACTTGGGGTAGTAGAGTGGGTAATATGAAAAGTGTCAGGATCCCGGCGGCTGAGTTCCGGCCGTTTCGACAGTTAGATCGGATCTAGCTGTTGAAACGATCGGAGCTCAGCCGTGGAGGACCTAAATCTATTCATATATATATATAAGATCCCGTAGAGGGTGAAACAAAAATTCTTAAACTTTAACCTATACTAAAAATAAATATTTGCTCTACGTGTTTATATATACTTTTATATATATATATACAATCCTTATCGAGCTATCCTTGGATTTTGGTCAATGTATTTATTATTATTATTATTATTATTATTATTATGAGTGGTGGATTGGCATCGGGCAACATGCTTTGCAGCATAGAGTTACGGCCCTTTAAGTTCTGAGCAAAAATCCCGCCGAGGTTAACTTTGCCTTTCATCCACACGGGGTTGATAAAATAAAGTAGCAGTTATGCACTGAGGTCGATTTAATCGACTTTCCGCCCCCCCCCCCCCCCCAAAAAAAAATTGCTGGCCTTGTGCCTATATAAGAAACCATTATTATAATAATTATTATTATTATTTCTCTGAATTTCTAGTTCCATATTCGCAGCCAACTGCGTGTGTCTGGAGTCTCCAACTATATCTACTGGGCAGCCAAAACCACATTGGATATGTCTTTTCATTTGATACCAACCATTCTGCTTGTTATTATAATCCTGGCTTTTCAGGTAAGTGGTGGTTATGTTTATAGTGGGGATGGTAGGGATAGTATTGGTGGGGCAGCTGTAGTGTTTATAACAGTGGTGCAGATGAGGGCAGTGGTGGGAATGGTAGTGGTGGTGGTGGTGGTGGTGGTAGTAGTAGTAGTGGAGTTGTTGGTGGTAGTAGTAGTGGAGTTGTTGGTGGTAGTAGTGCTGGTGGTAGTGTTAGTAGTGGTGGGGGAAGGTGCGGTGGTGGAGGTGTTAGTTGTAGTAGTAGTTGTGGTGGTAGTGGTGTTGGTGGTAGTGTTAGTAGTGGTGGGGGAAGGTGCGGTGGTGGAGGTGTTAGTTGTAGTAGTAGTTGTGGTGGTAGTGGTGTTGGTGGTAGTGTTAGTAGTGGTGGGGGAAGGTGCGGTGGTGGAGGTGTTAGTTGTAGTAGTAGTTGTGGTGGTAGTGGTGTTGGTGGTAGTGTTAGTAGTGGTGGGGGTGCTAATAGTAGCGTTGATGATGGTGGTGATGATAGTAGTGGTGGGGGAAGGTGTAGTAGTGGAGGTGTTAGTTGTAGTAGTAGTGGTGGTGGTGATGGTAGTATTACTATCATTATTAGTAATAGGCGGTGAATTGGCAGTATCGGTAGAGGGTTGGACGCCATGCTTTGATGCATAGAGTTACGGCCCTTGCCATTCTGAGTTCAAATCCCGCCTAGGTTAACTTTGCCTTTCATCCTTATGGGGTCGATAAAATAAAGTACCAGTAATGCACTGGGTAATTGCTGGCCTTGTGCCAAAAGTAGAAACAATTATTACTAATAGCTCTACTAGCTATGGTGGATGTAGTACTTATAGTATTAAGTGTTTCACTTGTAGTATGTTACAGTAGAAGTAGTAGTAGTAGTAGTGGTGGTGGTGGTGGTTGTAGTAGTATCAATAATGAAAAGGCCAATCAAAACATTGCACCATTTTTTTAAAATAAAATTTTAAAATAATCTATTTTTAGGTTGATAATTTCAAGAGTGGTGGAGCTATTCTCTCTTTGATCCTGATGTGTTTATTATATAACTCCTGTAATGCACAGTTTAGTTACCTCATCTCGTATGCATTCAACAACTTTGAGAGCTGCCAGTCCGTTTCACCGAATATATCCACAACGGTAACATAGCTACTACTTTCTAAAGCAATGGTTCTCAAGAACCCAGGTCACATTACAGGTTCCTTTAATTCCTCTTCATTTTGAAGTGTCAACCTAGCATCATGTTATCATAATCAACCATTTGAATCCTCAATAATTGTATAGTTCCAAGATTAAGTTTGAAACAGCAGTTTTTTTTTGTTGTAAATGTTAATTCATGAGCATTCATGAGAAGAAGGGAGGTAGGTGTAAAAGCCAAAGCCTCTATCTCTAATTCACGCCAACTCTTATCTATGGTCATGAATCTTGGGTAATGACCAAAAGAATATGATCGTGAATACAAGCAGCCGAAATAGGGTTCCTCCAAAGGGTCTTTGGAGCGACGTTACTCGATAGAGTTCCACTGATGTAGGTGGAAAAGTTCAATTATCTTAAGGACGTGTTCACGAGTGATGGAAGGCAGAAGGCTGAATTAAGTGCAAGAATTGCAGGAGCTGGTGCAGTAATGCGCCAGTTTCAGCAATCAGAAGAAGGGAGGTAGGTGTAAAAGCCAAAGTCCCTATCTTTAATTCGGTATTCATGTCAACCCTTAACTATAGTCATACATCTTGGGTAATGACCAAAGGAATATGATAACGAAATGAAATGGGATTCCTAGGATGGGTCTTTGGAGTAATGTTACTCAATAGAGTGTAGCTCAGAGATCAGTGAGTCACTCCAGGTTGAGTCATTGCTTTTCCAAGTTGAGAGATCGCAGCTCCGATACTACAGACATCTGGTTAGAATGTCCTAGGAAGGAATTGTTAGACAGATTTGATGGGAAAACCAATTGGCAGGGGACCCAGGTGTTGACCATGTGCTAGATGGTTGAATAACAGCCATGAGCTCTATTGGAGAGAGTTGCTTCTGACAGGACCTGCTGGAAGGTGTATTTGAGGACTCTGCATCCACGAATCCCCCAAAGAAGAAGATATATACACAATGTATCCTAAAGTTGGGTATATTGGAATTTTATTTGATACATACACATGTACTCTATAGTTGAGTATATTGGTATTTCATTTGATGTACAGAGTGACCACAAAAACACTCCTTGATTTTATATACTTATAATATGAAAACTTAACTGAATATTCTAATAATACTGGTGGTTACAGTTGCATAAACTAACAAAGTTTCATGTGGTATTGGTTGATTTCATAGACACTCGATGTGTGTTCCTTTTGTTGCGATAATCAAGTTTGGTCCAGACTCTTTGCAGCATATCTGGTGTATTTGTGGTCAACCTGTATATATACAATGAACTCTATTCTTTCCCAGTCTGGATTCCTCATCTGATTAACATTCCTCTACCTCATCTAAACCTTTTTCATTTCACCTTTTCACATCAATGAATTATTACACACTTGTCATCATTATGTCACACACATTCACTCACCAATCAGTTAGTAGAAATGGCACTTGCCCTGGTGGTCAGAGTGGCCATGGTCTTTTGTGTGGTTTTCGCCACGAGTGACCCTCGGAGGTTTCCCCCTCTATTGAGGAATTTTGTTGTTTGAAATTTTTAATTTGTTTTTACACATTTCTATTTTCTTGTTATAACCTTTTTACACGGCCAAAACCCACTTTGTATCGTCCTGTACCATTCTGTGCTATCTGTAATGACCAATAAAGAAACCATTATTACTCATACACTTTTACCATCACTTTTCACAGCGTAACAGACATTTTATACTACAGATACACCAGACTTAATATAATAGATATAGAATTTAACAAGAGAGCCTATTATCATCTATTTCAGATTGCACTAATGCCTTCTTATGCTGTTATGTTCCTCTACATGTTTCAATATGTGACAGCATCCAAAATCATCCACTATGTTTGCGCTGTCTTTTGTCCCCCATATATCATCATCGGAGGACTCTTCTTCATTACGATGGTAAGTCTAACATTGCTGCAATCTGTCTGTGTGTGTATGTGCCTGCATGAGGCAGCAAATTAGCACATGCCCTGCCCTTCCCTTCCTGTCATTCTCTGGATGAAATCAGCTGTGTTCAGACATGGAGAGGGGATTGGCTCAGCTAGATTTAAATTACCCAGGACATACATGGAGGCACATGGCTTAGTGGTTAGAGCATTGGGCTTACAATCGAAAGGTTGTGAATTCAATTCTCAGACCGAGTGATGTGTTGTTTCCTTGAGCAAGACACTTTATTTCACATTGCTCCAGTTTACTCAGCTGTAGAAATGAGATGATAGGGACTGGGGTCCCTATCATTCCACTGCAAAGTGGTCATGGAGGTGCCACAGCAAAAAAGCACCCAGCACTCACTGTAAATGAGGTTGGTGTTAGGAAGGGCATCCAGCTGTAGAAATCAAGCTAGAATCAGTTCCCGTCCCACCCTTGCAAGCAGGGAAAAGCGGACTTAAATGATGATGATGATGATGATGAAAATACTGTATGGCATCCCTATGAAGTGCCAGGAAATGCCAGTGGAAGGAAATGGCAGTAGAGGTAGACCAAGAAAGACCTGTATATATTATATGTATGTGTGAGTGTATATATACATCTTTTATTTTTAGTTCTGATTTTATTTCATTTTATTCTTTAAAATTTATTCTCGTTTTTAACCCTGTTAATATCCATGATATTTTCATATTCCACCATTCACTTCATGGACTATCTATACCCTACCATTATTACCAGCATGACGACTATTTATTATTATAACTATTGGTATTATCGGTAGTATTATTATTGGCATTACTGTTATTATCAGTTTTTCTAATTCTTGGAATAATCATTATCGTTGTTTATATCTGAAGTTTACCATTAGTAATAGTACATTTAACACACACACACACACACACATATATATATATACACATTTGTTGTTGGAACTGGTGGAGATCCAGCCTAACTCTTTAGTTGTTCTTTGTTACATTTTGTCACCAGGTCCAGGTTCAGTATGATTTCATACATAAAACTACCGATGTCACCGCTCCAGTATCAGAGTTTTTTAAATGGGATAATATGGTTTTGTACACTATCCTCATTGTGAGTAATCTCTTGTTTCTTTTTCTCTATACACATTCATTATTTATTCCTCAATAAGGGCAGTGGATTGGCAGTATCGTTAGAGCATTGGACAATATGCTTTGTGGCATAGTGTTACGGACTTTTACGGTCTGACTTCAAATCCCGCCATGGTTAGCTTTGCCTTTCATCCTTACGGGGGTCGATAAATTGCTGGCCTTGTGCCTAAAGTAGAAACAATTTATTCCTTTATTAGGATTAGCAGAATTGGTAGTCGAATGTCAGACAAAATGCCATTGCATAGTATGTTCTAGAGCAGGGGTCGGCAATCTTTTGGGGTGTGCGGGCCACATTGCTATGCAGTGTCTCGTCAGCGGGCCATGATATCAAAATATAATAAATGTAATAAATTTGACACAACTAAAGGGTCCTCTCAACCCCTTTAGGCATGGTTTCTACAGCAAGGTGCCAACCTGTTACCAACCACCTATACAGTGTGTATTGGGTGCATTTTCATGGCAGCAATAGAGAGGTTGTTGGTCATAGACCCAACTGTAGAGCTTTCTCAGCTCTGAGGAAGGGGGCAATAGAGAAGTGAGTTAAGTATGAAGTTATAGGATTGGCAGGGCAATGAGTAAAGGGGGGGGGGGCTGATTAGAGTAGGAGATGTAGTGGTGCGGGGGATTTGTTCGACAGAGAGAGGGGTTGTGTTTATATGTTTGGCATTAGGAAGGACATCCAGCCGTAGAAAACCAGCCAGAAACACCCCTATATGTGAGAGTCACGGTCACACAACACAACTTGCCTCTAAATGGGACCCGTCTAACCCATGCTAGCGTGGAAGATGGACGTTAATCGGTGATGATGATGATGATATATATATATATATATATATATATATATATGCAAAGTTTTATTTAAATTGTTGGGTTAAGACTGTTTATATTGTATTTTGTCTGAAGAAGGCATAACATATTTTTAATATGATATCCCTGAAATATATATAATGAAATAAATATGGTTTTATAAATATAGTTTCCATTTATTTAATATCGTATATATATATATGTATATATATGAATGTAAAAGGTAAACAGCAATAACAACACAATCGGTACAGAAATATTTCTTTCTTTGAGCTATTTAATTGTAAAAGACCGTTTGAGTTTATAACTCTATATTTATAGTATTACGGCTCCTTCTGTCGAGCTAATTTTAACCCCATAAAAACGGCTGTTATTTCTAGCAGCACGAGTATGCGGTGGCTAGACACTGAGAAACCATGTGCGTTTATCAGTCTTCTTAAATATTTTGAGGTGAAACATACCAATTTTCTGGGTACTTGCTGATGAGAACTGAAAATGGTATTTTTTCACTTTTTCAACTATCGAAACTTATTTGGATTTTGAAGTTTAAACTTATCTACGGAACAGGTTTGGATTTTGAAATTTAAATTTGTCCAAGTACCACGGCTATTGCCAATATGGGTTTGTTTTTATTGATTTATTGTTTTAAATCGAGACAGGCAAACTGTATTTATATAATTAGTATTTTTCAATCTAGCTAACTTGGTCATTTATAATACAAACACTAATATGATTGTATTAGTGTTTATCATATATATTTATTTATATTAACTTGTATATATATATATATATATATATATATATATATATATATATATATTTATGTATATGTATATATATATGTATATGTATATATATATATATTGTAATAATTTCTACAAATGATGATATGCATATGTATGTATATATATATATATATATATATATATATGTATATGTATATATATATATATGTATATGTATATATATATTGTAATAATCTCTCGGTTTCTACAAATTAAAATATTTTCTGTTTATTTTGCAGACAGCCATACATATTATATGGATGCCTTTTCTAATCAATGCTCTCGATGTATGGAAAGCCACAGGGAAACTGCGTCTGGCATTTGGCCTAAAACCTATTGCAGTCACGTATGACAAACAGGGTGAGGATGAGTCTGAGGAGATAGCTGATGTTGCAGAGGAGAGGGCACTTGTAGACAACATTGTCAAAAAGAAAAATGTAAGCAAATAATTGTTTCTACCTTTGGCACAAGGCCAACAATTACCCCAGTGCATTACTGGTACTTTATTTTATCAACCTCGTAAGGATGAAAAGCAAAGTATATATAGTAATAATTGTTTCTACTTTTGGCACAAGGCCAGCAATTACTCCAGTGCATTACTGGTACTTTATTTTATCAACCTCGTAAGGATGAAAAGCAAAGTATATATAGTAATAATTGTTTCTACTTTTGGCACAAGGCCAGCAATTACTCCAGTGCATTACTGGTACTTTATTTTATCAACCTCGTAAGGATGAAAAGCAAAGTTAACCTCGACGGGATTTGAACTCAGAACATAAAGGGCCATAACTCTATGCTGCAAAGCATGGTGTCTGATGCTCTAACGATACTGTTGTACAGGAGGTAGAGATGTTAGCAGTGCCATCTTAACAACATTATCACACATGCCCCCTCCCTTTGGGAAAGACAATACACTTGAGCTTCTACATAGTCAACTCTAGCAAACATAAATTAACATTGGGACCCTTGACCTGATATATGCCCCCCAGGAAACTGATCAGTGTGTCCATACATTATAGTAGCACCGTTCCTGTTCTTTACCTGAGTTGTGATTTTCCAAGTTTCAACTGTCAAGGTTTGATCCCTTCCGAACCCTCTTTGGGGTTTCAGGATACACAATCTTTGTGTGTCCATCCCATGCTTCCCAGGACAGGTCACAGGTCCATCGCCAGTTCTTGCAGCATGAGACTGAATTATACTTTTTGAACAGGCCTCTCTACCTAAGGCCTGAGCGTGTCCCACGTGAAGGACGATGCAGTATAGTTCTTCTTTGTTTTCCTAATCATATTGGAGTTTCAGTTTCAGTGATCTTATTCACGCCAGTCACTAATCTGGTACTTTGTCAAACTCACGAAGACTAGGCTTTTCTAAAGGCAGCCTTTACTCACCTCGTCATAGCTATGTCACTGGGTTATGAGTTTTTTCTTGGGAAGAATATGTGTCACCCATTGCGTCAATCTCCCCTAGTAGTTTACCACTGTTGGTCCGGGTTTTTTTATTTGTCCGGTAGTTGCCCGCTTATATCACAACTAACAATCACATCTGGTGGTCCTATCACT
>OZ024756.1:26316951-26336951 GCA_964016885.1 Eledone cirrhosa
CACAAGGGCTGACATCAAGAAAAACATTACAGACGGTACAGGACGGTACGATGTGAGTTTTGTGCGTGTAAATATTTTTATTATTTATATAAGAAAAGAAAAAAAAGGACATAGAAACATATATATATATAAACAATAAAAATGAAAATTGAAACAATGAAAAATTCCCCAATAGGGGGGGGGGGGGGCTCCGAGGGTTACTCGTGGCGTTCACCCACCTTTCAACAAACTTGCTAGAAGGCAGCACTTGCCTCTTCACCCTGATTTTCCTCGTCAAGTGAAACTTGAAAAGGTTAATTAGGGATTCGCCGATGAGGAAAGTGTCTGTCTTTAACCCTTTTAACCTTGTCCACCACACAATCTCTTTCGCCATGGCCACCAGGCAGATGAAAACCGCCTGCCCTTCTTCCTCGAAGGAAGACGGCGAGACCATCTGCACAATGGACTCAGTCGATAACCGGATCAGTCCTACACGCGACAGCAACTGTTCGACATAGCTCCACAAGTCAATAATAATAATAATAATAATAGGAATGCTTTCTTTATTAACCACAAGGGTTGACATAAAGTAGACATTAAGGACAGTACAGGACAATACAGGACGGTACAAATGGGCATTTCTGCGTGTAAAAAACAAAAACAGAGGATGTAACAAAAAAATAACAATGAAAAATTCCCCAATACGAGGGGAGACTTCCGAGGGACATTCGTGGAGAAAGCCCATTAAAAAGCCACTCCATAAAGGGCCATAACTCCGTCAAAGCATGGCGTCCAACCCTCTACCGATACTGCCAATCCACCACCCAATAATAATAATAATAATGATGATAATTTATTTCTTTTCCTTCAAGGCTAGTTATATAATGAGTATGATTGGCAACCCACATATTGTACTGTTTGATGAGCCCTCAACTGGAATGGACCCCAAATCAAAGCGGTTTATGTGGTGAGTACATTTTTTGGTTACATTAATTTTTTCATTATCATGTTTCTAATGAAAGACTGCTTATGGCTTTCAAATAATTTAGAAAATAATCAAGAATTTAGAGGAATTTAGTAATATAACTAATTTCATTATTAATGTGGTATTTGTAACATAACTTAACAAAGGTTCTTACATAAAATTATAATGGATTTAAATATATATAAACACTTTAATCTTTGCGTTAGCATGTTTCTAATGAGAGGACATGCTATGATTCTCAACAAAGTTTGAATATTATCCAGAATTTGGAGTGCTTTAGTAATATAACTAATTTTCTCATTTATGTCTGGAGTATAACTTAACAAAGGGTATTACATAAAATTATGAGGGAAGGTTTTACATCATTGAACGAATGATGTAAAACCTTCTACTTTTTCTTACTTTTTATTCATTTTATCCCTACCCCTAGAAATTGAAACCTGGTGAGAATTATCTAGAACAGGGGTGGGAAAACTACGGCGAATTAATAAAAAGAATAAAAATCAATAAATTAAAAGAAAACTTTGTTTTGAGATTTTTGTATTTAATCATTTTATTAATTTATGTATTATAATAATGTAGTTTATATTTTATATTTTCTAAATTCTAACTGAAGAAAAGTAATGTTACTGGCACACTATATCCAATAATAAATGGTGCGGCCCTCTGGTGTTCATGACCCAGTCAATGTGGCACCCGATCCAAAAAGGTTTGCCTACCCCTGACCTAGAGCATCCTCCGATGGTAACTCAGATGATGCCAAAGGGTATATACCACCAAAATTCAATATTAATTCTTAGCATAACATATGTATATTTCATCATGGCATTCTTAAGTTTCATCAACTCTCTCTGTAGACATTTAGTGTATTAAAGAATGTTTTCAAATAAATGTAAACTCTTTAAAACATGTTGTGCAAGAATATTTTTTCGTTTGAACAGGGACATTATAAGTGCAAACTTCCAAGACTCATCTAAAGGTGCCATTTTAACGACTCACTACATGGAGGAAGCAGACACACTTTGTTCGAGAGTTGGTATCATTGTCAATGGAAAACTACAGTAAGTTCTCAATACAGACTTTTAACAGAGGGATGAAACAGGTATAAGTGTAATACGTACACGGCCAGAACTGTCTCACCTCTTTCTGTTCAAACTGGCTGTAACCAGCCACTCATACCTACATTAAGGTATTGTTCTCGAAATAAATAACATCAAAATCTCATAGATTCGATATTATGTGAGATAATTATGTAGGATAAAGTCTTTACCATGAAAATACAATAGTAAATATAGAATAATGTAAATACTAAAGGGTTAAGCAGGTAACTAGTTAAGGTGCAAGTGAGATATATATAGGAAGACCTTAACCTCGTACTGATGAATGATATTCCCTGGTCTTAACTTGTTGACTGCTGCATATATTTCACACAGCTACAGTTATTGTGCCAGGGCTTTTTTTCAAGTAAAATGACTATTTTTTAAAAACAAACATTTATTAACAACACATATCTGAATGATTGACAAACATCACATCAATAAACTAGTAACCCCATCTAACTTTGAAGTTATGAACTTTTGGAAACGAGTTCATAACTTTGAAGTTATGAACTGTTGGAAACTAGTTCATAACGTTGAAGTTATGAACTGTTGGGAAAGAGTTCAAACATGTTAGGACGAGTTATCTCGTCTACATCACTGAAGAGGCTAATGATGCTTATTACTAAGATTGATAATTGGTGATTGAGCCCAATCATTAGATCATTTATAAGCATCATATTCTAGAATTTTTCATGAAATGGCCATATAAGTGAACTTCATACAATTTTGGGTTGATTCTCTCTTTAAGTGAGTACATTTATCATTTGTCATTCTATATGTATGTACATAATACTAGTTGTTTCTGAACTAGATATATGAAAAAATTTTTTAATTTGTATCAATTATGCTCTGAGCTTAATGTTCAATGAGCTTTCCTTGTTGAGTAACTTAATACACATTATATATGTATAGATTTAACCTAATTATATATATATAAATGTGTGTGTGTACAACTACCTACCTATTGTATGCTACAGTATTCCAGTATTCTATCTTCAGATGTATTGGCTCCACTCAGCAGCTAAAAGAAAAATATGGCCATGGTTATCAACTGGAAGTGAAACTCAATGTGAAAAATAACACAGATATTGGGGAAAGCTTCCATAGGCTTGAGTCACACTTGCTCACACTCTTCCCAGGCATGAAAATTGCTGAGTCACTCATAGAAAGAAAGATTTATAAAGTACCCAGCAGCGAGGCAGTGCCTTTATCAAGATCATTTGCGTTGTTACAAGAAGGTAATTTTTGGCAAATTTTTGAAATTTTTTTCGTGGTGGGTGGGGGAGCATTTATATAATAGTGAAAGCAACAACAATGAAAGCAATAACATCACCATAATACCACCACCACCACCATCACCACAACCAACATAGCCACCGCCAAAACCACCACCACCAAAATCACCACCACTAGCAAAACAACTACCAAAACCATCACTTACATCACCACAACCACCACAACCACAAAAATCACCACCATAATCCCACCACCACCACCATCACCACAACCAACATAGCCACCGCCAAAACCACCACCACCAAAATCACCACCACTACCAAAACAACCACCAAAACCACACTACACACCACCACCCACAACCCCCAACATCACCACCACCACCAAAACACCACCAAACCACATTACATCACCACAACACCACAACCACCAAAATCACCACCACCACCAAACAACCACCAAAACCATCACTACATCACCCACCCCACACCACCCACCACCACCCCCACCCTACCAAACACCACCACAACCACACCACACCACACCCCCCACCACAACCCCCAAACCACCACCACACCAAACAACCACCAAACCACACCTACACACCACAACCGCCAAAATCACCACCACTACCAAACAACCACCAAAACCATCACTTACACACCACAACCACCACCACCACCACCAAAATCACCACACTACCAAACAACCACCAAACCACCACTACATCACCACAACCACCACAACCACCAAAACACCACCACACCAAACACCCACCAAAACCATCACTTACATCACCACAACCACCACCACCACCACCAAAATCACCACGACTACCAAAACAACCACCAAAACCATCACTTACATCACCACAACCACCACCACCAAAATCACCACGACTACCAAAACAACCACCAAAACCATCACTTACATCACCACAACCACCACCACAACCACCAAAATCACCACCACTACCAAAACAACCACCAAAACCATCACTTACATCACCACAACCACCACCACCACCACCAAAATCACCACGACTACCAAAACAACCACCAAAACCATCACTTACATCACCACAACCACCACCACCACCACCAAAATCACCACAACTACCAAAACAACCACCAAAACCATCACTTACATCACCACAACCACCACCACCACCACCAAAATCACCACGACTACCAAAACAACCACCAAAACCATCACTTACATCACCACAACCACCACCACAACCACCAAAATCACCACCACTACCAAAACAACCACCAAAACCATCACTTACATCACCACAACCACCACCACCACCACCAAAATCACCACGACTACCAAAACAACCACCAAAACCATCACTTACATCACCACAACCACCACCACAACCACCAAAATCACCACCACTACCAAAACAACCACCAAAACCATCACTTACATCACCACAACCACCACCACCACCACCAAAATCACCACCACTACCAAAACAACCACCAAAACCATCACTTACATCACCACAACCACCACCACAACCACCAAAATCACCACCACTACCAAAACAACCACCAAAACCATCACTTACATCACCACAACCACCACCACCACCACCAAAATCACCACGACTACCAAAACAACCACCCAAACCATCACTTACATCACCACAACCACCACCACAACCACCAAAATCACCACCACTACCAAAACAACCACCAAAACCATCACTTACATCACCACAACCACCACCACAACCACCAAAATCACCACCACTACCAAAACAACCACCAAAACCATCACTTACATCACCACAACTACCACCACCACCACCAAAATCACCACGACTACCAAAACAACCACCAAAACCATCACTTACATCACCACAACCACCACCACCACCACCACCACCAAAATCACCACAACTACCAAAACAACCACCAAAACCATCACTTACATCACCACAACCACCACCACCACCACCAAAATCACCACGACTACCAAAACAACCACCAAAACCATCACTTACATCACCACAACCACCACAACCACCAAAATCACCACCACTACCAAAACAACCACCAAAACCATCACTTACATCACCACAATCACCACAACCACCAAAATCACCACCACTACCAAAACAACCACCAAAACCATCACTTACATCACCACAACCACCACCACAACCACCAAAATCACCACCACTACCAAAACAACCACCAAAACCATCACTTACATCACCACAACCACCACAACCACCAAAATCACCACCACTACCAAAACAACCACCAAAACCATCACTTACATCACCACAATCACCACAACCACCAAAATCACCACCACTACCAAAACAACCACCAAAACCATCACTTACATCACCACAATCACCACAACCACCAAAATCACCACCACTACCAAAACAACCACCAAAACCATCACTTACATCACTACAACCACCACAACCACCAAAATCACCACCACTACCAAAACAACCACCAAAACCATCACTTACATCACCACAACCACCACCACAACCACCAAAATCACCACCACTACCAAAACAACCACCAAAACCATCACTTACATCACCACAACCACCACCACCACCACCACCAAAATCACCACGACTACCAAAACAACCACCAAAACCATCACTTACATCACCACAACCACCACCAAAACCACCAAAATCACCACCACTACCAAAACAACCACCAAAACCATCACTTACATCACCACAACCTCCACCAAAATCACCACGACTACCAAAACAACCACCAAAACCATCACTTACATCACCACAACCACCACCACCACCACCAAAATCACCACGACTACCAAAACAACCACCAAAACCATCACTTACATCACCACAACCACCACCACCACCACCAAAATCACCACCACTACCAAAACAACCACCAAAACCATCACTTACATCACCACAACCACCACCACCACCACCACCAAAATCACCACGACTACCAAAACAACCACCAAAACCATCACTTACATCACCAGAACCACCACCACAACCACCAAAATCACCACGACTACCAAAACAACCACCAAAACCATCACTTACATCACCACAACCACCACCACAACCACCAAAATCACCACCACTACCAAAACAACCACCAAAACCATCACTTACATCACCACAACCACCACCACCACCACCACCAAAATCACCACGACTACCAAAACAACCACCAAAACCATCACTTACATCACCAGAACCACCACCAAAACCACCAAAATCACCACCACTACCAAAACAACCACCAAAACCATCACTTACATCACCACAACCTCCACCAAAATCACCACGACTACCAAAACAACCACCAAAACCATCACTTACATCACCACAACCACCACCACCACCACCAAAATCACCACGACTACCAAAACAACCACCAAAACCATCACTTACATCACCACAACCACCACCACCACCACCACCAAAATCACCACGACTACCAAAACAACCACCAAAACCATCACTTACATCACCAGAACCACCACCACAACCACCAAAATCACCACCACTACCAAAACAACCACCAAAACCATCACTTACATCACCACAACCACCACCACAACCACCAAAATCACCACCACTACCAAAACAACCACCAAAACCATCACTTACATCACCACAACCACCACAACTACCACAACCACCACCACTACCAAAACAACCACCAAAACCATCACTTACATCACAACAACAACAACAACAACAACACCAACAACAACACCACCACCACCAACAACAACACCACCAGCAACAACACCACCACCAACAACACCAACAGCAACAACACTACCAACAACACCACCAACAACAACACCACCAACAACACCAACAGCAACACCAACAACAACAACACCAACAACAACAACACCAACAACACCAACAGCAACACCAACAACAACAACACCAACAACAACAACACCACCAGCAACAACACCACCAACAACAACAACACCACCACCACCACCACCAGCAGCAGCAGCAGCAGCAGCAGCAACAGCAGCAGCAGCAACAGCAGCAGCAGCAGCAGCAATCTTTTATTTATTTTTTCTTATTTTTTCTTTCAGCTAAAAATCTCTTTGATATATCTGAGTACAGTTTCAGTCAGTCAACACTAGAACAGGTAAATAAATGTCTTTCTTCTAAATTCTTCTCACTTATGAAAGAAATTAGTTCCATTCAAGGGACCTTAAGTCTTGACGGAGTTGTAGAGGGCACCATTGTTTTTTTTTAAAACCTGGAGCCCATCCCTCTTAAGGGCTGAACATAGTCGATTGAGAGAGAAAGAGAAAGCTCACCCCTTTTCAGGTCTAAACACAGTCGAATGAGAGAGAGAGAGAGGGGGGGGGGAGAGAGAGAGAGGGAGAGAGAGAGAGAGAGGGAGGGAGAGAGAGAGAGAGAGAGAGAGAGAGGGAGAGAGAGAGAGAGAACTCTGTACAGGATTGGTACTTTATCAACCTTGAGAGGATGAAAGGCAATGTCGACTTGTTCAGGATTTGAACTCAGGGCATTGAGAGCCGGATCAAATTTGATCCTATGCTCAAGCAATTCTACCAATTCACCGACTTAAACCGGCCGTATCCGGCCAAAATTCTCTCAACTCTTTCTGTTCAAACTGGCCGTAATTGGACACTCATACTTATGTTAAGGTAGTGTTCTCAAAATAGATAATTGTTTCTACTTTTGGCACAAGGCTAGCAATTACCCAGTGCATTACTGGTACTTTGTTTTATCGACCCCGTAAGGATGAAAGGCAAAGTTAACCTCGGCGGGATTTGAACTCAGAATGACAAGGACCGTAACTCTATGGTCAAAGCATGGTGTCCGACCCTCTTCAGATACTGCCAAAAGATTTGATATCATGTGAGGTGAGATAATTATGTGAGGTAAAGCCTTTACCACGGAAATACAATAGTATATATAGAGTAATGTAAATGTTAAAGGGTTAAAGATATGTTAGACATTTCTAATTGCCATCTTATTTTTGCAGGTGTTCCTACAGTTTGCACGGAAACAAAAAGATGAAGATGAACCCTGTGATGATGAGGAGGAAGTGGAAACAACAGCTGATGTTGTCACTGCATAACAAGTGACATGTAATGTTATCACATTGCTTTAACCCTTTAGTATTTAAACTGGCCGTATCCAGCTAGAATTCTCTCACATTTTTCTGTTCAAACCGGCTGTAACCGGAAACAACAGCTTATGTTGTCACTGCGTAACAAGTGACATGTAATGTTATCACATTGCTTTAACCCTTTAGTATTTAAACTGGCCGTATCCAGCTAGAATTCTCTCACATCTTTCTGTTCAAACCGGCTGTAACCGGCCGCTCATATTGATGTTAAGGTAGTGTTCTCAAAATAAATAATATTGAAATCTCGTAGATTCTATATTAAATGAGATAAAGCCTTTTCTGTGAAAATACAATGGTATATATAATGTAAATACTCACGGGTTAAGGTATTGTTCTCAAAATGAATAATATCAAAATCTTATAGATTCGATATTATGTGAGATAAAGTCTTTACCACGAAAACACTATAGTATGTCTAGAGAAATATGTTTAGAGAAATGTAAATGCTAAAGGGTTAACTTAGAACAAAATTACATTTTATGTGCCAATCGGTAGATGATTAGTTCTTGTAAATAAATAAACAGGTAAATAAAACTCAAACATACTAACAAAAAAAAAAAAAAAAAAAAAAGAAACGAAATAATAACAAACACAAATTCCATTTTTATAAAACATAATTTACCACTGAATGCGAGGTAGAGGGATTGATAGTGGAGTGAGAGATTTGACGAGTTTTGTTGGTTCGATTGGTAGATAGGCTGAGGTGAGATAGCATATATATGTGTATATGTGTGTGTGTACATATATATGTTTGTGTGTGTGTGTGTGTGTGTGTGTAAACTCTCATATCTGAAGAAGTATCGATTAAGAGTCGGGATCCGATCGCATGATCAAACCCGATCTGATCGATATAGAAAGAAATTGCAATCTATCTATCTATCTATCTATCTATCTATCTATCTATCTATCTATCTATCTATATACTACTAAAACTGTGATTGCTTGCTTGCTTGTAGTGTAATACAGCCAAAAGAGCGCATAATGGGAAATAAAGAGAGAGAAGGATAGAGAGAAAGAGATATAGTGGTTGTGAGAGAGTAGATTGAAAGAGAGAGGGAGAGAGTGAAAGAGAGAGAAGGAGACTGAGAAGGAAAATGGAAGAGAGAGAGAGAGAGAGAGAGAGCTGGTGGTGTTGTTGAATGAAATTATATATATATATATATGTGTGTATATGTATGTGTTTGTGTGTGTGTGTGTGGGGGGGGGGGCAATCCAATTTCATTTTACATTATATACAGGTCTGTATATTTTAATTATTTAAAAATTATTTTAAAGTAACCGTGGTCTAGTATGTAATAAAGTTTCACAAAAAGCAGCAATTCTTATTTTCACTCTATATATACACTCTGCTAACTACAGTTGAAGTATCGACTGCTTTACAATAGGTTTGTCATTGAATCTGTAGCAGTAGAGACTTCTGGCATTCCGGGCCCCCCAACCACCTCCTTACTCACTGCTCTCGGGACGGAGTTGGATACTCGCAAGAGTAAACCCCGCCAATTGGAATGGCTTTCTCCAGTGCCGGCCGCCTTTCACGCCATGCTGCCCTCAACGAGGTCATAGAGTATGGCTTGGACGCTGCAGGCTTCCCCTCACAGCTCGAGCCGTTGGGGCTGGAGCGAGGTGACGGCAAAAGGCCAGACGGCATGATCATATTTCCGTTCCGCGGTGGCAAACCCCTCGTCTGGGATGCCACTTGCAGCGACACTTTCTCCAGCTGCAACCTGGTGCAGTCTGCAACTAACCCAGGTTCTGCTGCACGTCGGGCTGAGGAGGCCAAACTCTCCAAGTACCGGTCGCTCTCCGACAGGTTCGCGGTCGTGCCCTTGGCAGTGGAGACTTCTGGTGTCCTTGGATACCCCCCTACTCACCACAATAGGTGTGAGCCACGTAAGTTGGAATGGCTCTTCCAGCGCATCTCCCTTACCATCCTCCGGGGAAACGCCTTCTCCATTCTGTCCGCCGAGGCTGTGGGGAGGCCAGCACTTGGGACCCCACTTGTTCACCATACAGAGAGATGGGGAGGGCGAGAGAGAGATGGAGGGCGAGAGAGAGATGGAAGCGATGACAGTGGGAGTTCGGCTCTTCCACGTTCGGACTATATCCTTGTGGTTACATACACTAACTCAAATGTATATAACAGAAAATGGAGATCCCAAATATTATAAAATAGGAAGGTTTCCAGAGTATTTCAACATGCCTCCTTCGCTATCCGCCTAGGGTTCTGTCAGAGAGTCTTCCCTAACACCGTCTGGACTTGAGCTTGTATAATTGGAGTAGCGATGTTTGAGTACTCGCTCTCATATTTCCATATCACGACCTCCCTCTTACATATGTACACAGATAGAATTATTTCTACAGTCGCATATGTAAAAAGAAAACAAAGTATGCAAGGGAAATAACTTCCTACCCATGGGAGTTATTTCCCATGTACTATTTTCGGTTTATAAAACGGTGCGCTATATCAGTAATAACATATATATAAGGTATATTTAGCGAAGGTGTGCCTAGTGTTTAGGGCGTTGGACTTATGATTATAATATTGTTAGTTCGATTCCTAGACCGTGTTTTGTGTTCTTGAGCAAAGCACATCATTTCACATTGCTTTGGTATACTCAGCTGAAAATGAGTAGCTGGGGAGTTTAACCATGCGATGTACTGGCACCCTGTCCAGAGGTGAGTTTTGTACTTTCTATGGCCTAACGCCACCCAAACCGAGATAACTATGGCCCTGATGAGCCCCCCGAGCTTGACACAGACTTCACGCTTTTAAGGTATATTTGTTTATCAGTTAGATGATTCAAAAGCACCGACTATAACCACACACATACACATGTATACATATATATTTTGTACATATGTGTGTGTGTGTGATATATATATATATATATATATATATATATATATATATATATATATATATAGGAAAAAGTATGACCCCGACGGCAGAGCTCAAGCCGTTTCGACGGCTATTACTTGAAATAGCCGTCGAAAGGGCTTGAGCTCTGCCACCGGGGTCATACTTTTTCTTATTTCCCACTCTACTACCCTAAGTATTGAGTACTCTGGTGCGTTATGGTCCATCTGGTTCCTTACCACAATTCCTTTGTTATATATATATATATATATATATATATATATATATATAGAGAGAGAGAGAGAGAGAGAGAGGAAAATTACCTGCCCTTCCCGTCTTTCCAGAAAGCGGCGGGGCGATCTTCACTGTGGACTCGGTCGATAGCCTGATCCGTTCTACAGAAAATAGCACAGTTCCCATGACTTTCGGAAACATTTTTTCACGCTCAGAGTTGCTGAAGCATGGAACAAACTACCTGCATCAGTTATTAGCTGTCGAAACACTGCATTCTTTAAAACCTCCATGCTTCCTGAGATTCGCCAACACTACACCTAATATTCCCTCTCCATACACATACACACATGTATATCATGACTCATACACTATTCACTTCCCTGACATTTGTATATTATTCTATGTACTATACATGCATCTTTGACGAGTTGTAGTACACCTGAGCACTTTACACAAAAATTTCATTATATTACAAGCAACAACAGCTGTTCGACATAATTCCACAAGTCAGTAATGTACAGACACTGGACGAATGGGTGCAGAACGGTTTCGTCGCTCAGCGTCCATCTCGGGCAGGTCCGTCTGACAGCCCTTCCGTGCCTGTAAAGTTTATCTCGAACGTTTTATCTATTAACCGAGGTCCATCGTGAAGTATGGCCTCTTTTTGGCTGCTGCAGCAGTGAAAGAGTTCTTGTTGGTACCCATGTTGCTGTTACAGGTTCTGTTGCTGGTAACACTGTTGTTGGTGATGTTGATGTCGTCGTTGCAGCTGGTGTTGTTCTTGGTGCAGTTGTTGCAGCTGGTGTTGTTCTTGGTGCAGTTGTGACAGTTGGTGTTGTTATTGGTGCAGTTGTTGTTTTCATTGTTGCAGTTGTTGTTGTCGTCGTTGCAGCTGGTGTTGTTCTCGGTGCAGTTGTTGCAGCTGGTGTTGTTCTTGGTGCAGTTGTGACAGTTGGTGTTGTTCTTGGTGCAGTTGTTGTTTTCATTGTTGCAGTTGTTGTTGTCGTCGTTGCAGCTGGTGTTGTTCTTGGTGCAGTTGTTGCAGTTGGTGTTGTTGCTGTTCATGTCGTTTGTGGTGCTGTTGAGAAATTTGTTGTTGGATGTTGTGTTTGTAATTACTTTTTGTTGGTCCATAATTATGCTTGTTATTGTGTCCCCCCCCTCTCAACTTTTAAGTCAATATCACAAGACAGCAGACTTAGTATTAGGGGGCGTTCTCGTCCATTTTTTTAAAAATAAGCAAAAAATATACAAAGTTCAAACATTTGAGCCAAAAGGCCCAAATTAGCAGTATCGGTAGAGAGTCGGACACCATGCTTTGTAGCACAGTTACGTCCCTTTATGATCTGAGTTCAAATCCCGCCGAGGTTAACTTTGCCTTTCATCCTTACGGGGTCGATAAAATAAAGTACCAGTAATGCACTGGGTAATTGCTGGCCTTGTGCCAAAAGTAGAAACAATTATAAAGTCTCCCATTCACAGGACACAGACGGAAGTTTTACGACCCTTTTCAAAAAGAATGTTACAATTAATACGAATGAAAAGTTTAGAAAATCTACTAAGGACAAACACCAACTGCAACAGCGACAACAACAACAACTGCACCAAGAACAAAAACACCAACTGCAACAGCGACAACAACAACAACTGCACCAAGAACAAAAACACCAACTGCAACAGCGACAACAACAACAACAACTGCACCAAGAACAAACACCAACTGCAACAGCGACACAACAACAACTGCACCAAGAACAAAAACACCAACTGCAACAGCGACAACAACAACAACAACTGCACCAAGAACAAAAACACCAACTGCAACAGCGACAACAACAACAACAACTGCACCAAGAACAAAAACACCAACTGCAACAGCGACAACAACAACTGCACCAAGAACAAACACCAACTGCAACAGCGACACAACAACAACAACAACTGCACCAAGAACAAACACCAACTGCAACAGCGACACAACAACAACAACAACTGTACCAAGAACAAACACCAACTGCAACAGCGACAACAACAACAACAACTGTACCAAGAACAAAAACACCAACTGCAACAGCGACAACAACAACTGCACCAAGAACAAAAACACCAACTGCAACAGCGACAACAACAACAACTGTACCAAGAACAAACACCAACTGCAACAGCGACAACAACAACAACTGCACCAAGAACAAACACCAACTGCAACAGCGACAACAACAACAACTGTACCAAGAACAAACACCAACTGCAACAGCGACAACAACAACAACTGCACCAAGAACAAAACACCAACTGCAACAGCGACAACAACAACAACAACTGCACCAAGAACAAAAACACCAACTGCAACAGCGACAACAACAACAACAACTGCACCAAGAACAAAACACCAACTGCAACAGCGACAACAACAACAATAACAACAACAACCAAGAACAACGCCAAATGCAACAGTGACAACACCAACAACAACTGCACCAACAACAGTGGGACCAGCAACAGAACCTGTAACAACAACACGGGGAACAACAAGAACTCTTTCACTGCTGCAGCAGCCAAAAAGAGGCCATGCTTCAGCATGGACCTTGCGGAGTTCACAATAACCCGCCTTCACACTCTGACAGCCAATACTACTACTACTACTACTATTACTACTACTACTAATAATAATTGTTTCTACTTTAGGCACAAGGCCAGCAATTACCCAGTGCGTTACTGGTACTTTATTTTATCGACCCCGTAAGGATGAAAGGCAAAGTCAACCTCGGCGGGATTTGAACTCAGATCGTAAAGGGACGTAACTATGCTGGAAAGCATGGCGTCCGACCCTCTACCGATACTGCCAATCCACCGCCTACTAATAATAATAATAGAAGAATGTATGTGAAGTGAACACTTCCGAAAATATTCAGTAAAATGAGTTAAATTATCAACAAACGGAAGTCCTGAAATAAAATGGGTCAAAGATAGAACCGGAAGTTAAAAATAAAACATGGCCACTTCACCTAAATATTGTCGAACAGCATTAGTGTGTGTGTGTGTATGTGTGTGTGCGTGTGCATTTATGTACACACATATATATAATCTTACGGATGACGCACAATTGTAAGGCTTAAGGAATGCATGTTTAAAAAATAATATTTAAGTAGTTTGGACGGTGGTGGTGGTGGGGGTGGGGAGGGGGTGGGGGTGTGAAAACTGAACTTTGAAGTCCTACTCCACCCCTTCACATCTCTCCCTAGACTGCTCACACGCTCTCATTATTGCTATTGTTGTTTAACCACAGGTCATCTGTGGTCCAGTAAACCACCTATGTTTACCTCTGTCATTACCAGATTTCTAATGAAAAGCACTGCCTATGTTTTTCATGCTTTTGTGGTCTTGCCCGCGGGGCGCATCCCCTTTACCGCTGCGTCCTAGGCCCAGAGCCCAATCATCCTCACTCTCCACCTCTCAATTCTTCTGTGACACTAGAGTCCTTGCCATTCCCGCCCTTTTTCATTTTTTTCTTTTTTTTCTCTTTTTTCTTTATATTTTCCTATTTTACACTCCATTCTTCTCAATCAATCTTTTTTTTCTTTTGCTATTAAACTGTATTTACATGATATATTCCACAAAGAAAATTAACTCCAATTTTGAAAATAATCAAGAATTTGAGATTTAGTGATATTACCAACTTTCTCTTTATTAAGCTGTGTTTGGGACATAACATAACAAAGTTACTTACATGAAAGTATAATGGAATATTTATAGATAAATATAAACACTTTAAAATAAACAATGTTGTGCCATGAACTATTTCAGGCGGTTTGATATAAAAAGTTAAAGGGTATTCCAACCATGAGCATCCCTACTTTTTCCTCTGTGTAGAGAATGGCACACGATCCAAACTCACATGCTCCTGGGTTCTCTTTGCTCCGATGATAGGGGATGTGTGTGTGTGTGTGTGTGTGTGTGTGTGTGTGTGTGTGTGTGTGTGTGTGTGTGTGTGTGATTCAAAATGGATTTGGGTATTATTTTTAGCAGGTCAACCAACCACGTAGACAATCCTCGGGATGGACAGTCAGGTGGTGACACACGCACACACACACACACACACACACACACACACACACACACACAGACACACACACACGTATATATATATATATATATATATATAATCATATTACCCGTCAAACATGACGGGGATTATAGTAAAAACATAGAAATTTGTGTTTTGTGGTTATTATTGTTGTTCTTGTCCGAAGATTGATACATTGGTAAGTATACATAGCTATAAATAAACATATATACATGTGTGTGTGTGTGTGTGTGTGTAAACAGTTATGTAGATAGATAGATTGATAAAGGGATAGTCAAATCGACAAACGAATCCATCGATCGACAGACAGACAGATCGATCGAACGATAGATAAACAAACATATAGATGTATGTGTAAGTGAGGCGATGAAAGTATTTTTTTCTTTTTATCTTGGAAGATATAAAATATCTTTAGCCAATTCCATTGCCAAAGCATGTCTTGTGTTGCAAGTAAATATCTTGTTAAGATAGCGACAAATTGGAGCCAGCATTTGTGAATGGAGGATGCTGGGAAACTTTACAACTACAACCACAACAACAGTTAAATAAACACCTAAAAGAACAACAACTACAACAACTACAAACAAACACACATACATACATGTATACATACATACATACAGACAGAGAGACCGAGAGACAGAGAGAGAAATAGATATATTTCTTTATTAGCCACAGGGGCACAAAAGAAGGGGACAAATACAAAGGGGGAAGTTTACATACAATAAAAACGTGTAAAATGTTATCACAGATGGAATTTAAAAGTTAGTCGATTTTCCCCAATAGAGGGAGACAGTTTATATGGGTAACACAGACCCCCGAAAAAAATGTGCAACCCTCATCTCCAGGAGTACGAAGAGCTTGTACTCCTTTCCTCTCCTCCTCCTTTTCCTCAACCTACAGGCTGATATAGAGAGAAGGCCCATTCACTCGGGCCATTCTCGCCACTTTCACCCACCTTTCATAAAACTTGCTGGGGTACAGCACCTCTCTCTCCATAGATAGATAGATAGATAGATAGATAGATAGATAGATAGATAAATAGATGTAAGAGGTCAGCTGGTGACTGTCTAAGTTACTAAAAATAGCATTTAGGGTGGTGTACGTTAGACTAGAATAGTTTTGTAACTCCAATATCGACCAACTTCCTGTCTCCAGAATTCCACCATATATCACGTGATATAGCCACACCCAGTCGTCGGAAAGTTACAGACGATTTCAGCTGATGACTTTATACGCGCTCTCTCTCTCTTTCTCACTTTCTCTCTCTGTTCTCCCTGTATGTCTCTATTCATTCGCATCCCCTTTCTCTTGTTTGCTCTCTTATCAGATAAAGAAAAAGGAATAGTTATTTTGTATAACTACCACATAGAATTTTTATGATAGATAGATTGATAGATAGATAAAGATAGTTAGATAGGCAAACAGATAGATATGTTTCTTTATTAGCCACAGGGGCACAAAAGAAGGGGGAAGTTTACATACAATAGAGAGAGGAATACACGGACAGACAAATAGATAGTCATTACTAAATAATTGTTTCTTATCTATAGGCACAAGGCCAGCAATTTTGGGGAAGGGGAAAGTCGATTAAATCGACCCCAGTACTTTATTTTATCGACCCGTAAGGATGAAAGGCAAAATTAACCTCGGCGGGATTTGAAGTCAGATCATAAAGGGCCGTAACTCTATGCTGAAAAGCATGGCGTCCGACGCTCTACCGATATTGCCAATCCACAGCCCTGTCATTACTAAATAATAAAATGTTTAGATTGTTTGGTTAGTAAATGGATAGATAGATAAATAGATAGCTAGCTAGATAGATGAGTACTTATGTGACCTAGTGAAACGTAATATACGTATTCAGTCTTCCATATAATCTCACATAATATATCTAGTTTAACATAGTAGCATAGTAGATAAACCTGTCTAACATAGTATTTTTCTAATTGGAACTGGTCTAATATAGTACCTAGTCTAACAGAGTTTAAGTCTTATCTAATTTCTGTGAAATATCAAGAATTTACCTTATTCTTTTCAATATGGCAGGGTGGGTTGGTGACAATACCATGTGTTGTCTGTTAATGTTGTTTCACTAAGAAATCTGGCGAGAATTGGACGTTAGCTAGCTAGCCAATGGGATTGCGTGTTTGAAATGTAAAATTTATTGGTTTTGTGTTTTTGTTGGTTAAACAAATCAATGTTGATTTCAATTTCCTTCTTTCTGAAAACAAGTCTGTCTCTTTTATATTTGAATATGTAATTAGATGTGGAACATTGAATAGACTACTATCACGTGTTCCCTAATGCCAGTACCCCCCCCCCCCCCCTCCACCCCACACACACCTATATGTAGTAAGAGACCGATAAATTTCTTTTTAAACGCCGGTACTACAATACAGTAGAAAAATACGAAAGGCAAATGACAAATAAAACAAAACAAAGTAATGTTTTCCCCAGTGTATTTTAGCATAATATTTCGTGGCTAATACACTCTTTTCAGATGCGAAGCTGAAAGAGTCCAATACAATACAAACAAACGATCAGAGTTTTCAGAGTTTTCTTCCGTAACTGGTTTATGTGTTTGAATAACGTACTCGCATTTGCGGGGTCGCAACAGTAACTATTCTACCTCGTTCAACCAAGACATTGAAGTCCCCATAGAGGTGACTGAGAGGAATAATGGAAATTTAAGGAATAAGGAAGCCACTTTCATCAGCTGAATAAAACTAGGGATAAATAATAGGTCAGAAATGCACGAGGCAGAATGGTTACTGTAGCGACGCTGAGCATAATATATATATATATATATATATATATAGTAATAATAATAAATGTGAAGACTAAAATCCGAAGAGGGCTCGATAAGGATAATATATATATATAAAATATATAAACCCGTAGAGCAAATATTTATTAAAATAACAAATTAAAGTTTAAGCAAAGAATCGCTGCTTTCACCCTTAACGGGATATGTGCATGTATATATATATATATATATATATATATATATATATATACATGCACATATACATACATATATGCATGCACACATACTTATTCAAGCGTCTGTGGAATGCTCGGCCACTTACTCTTGCGAGATGGCCTGTACCTGTAACATTCACGAGTTTAACCTTGCCACACACTATGTTACGCTAAAAGTTACTGAGAATTTGCATGAACCCTTTAGCATTTAAACCGGCCGTATCCAGCCAGAATTCCTTCCAACTCTTTCTGTTCAAACGGGCCATAACCGGCTGCTCATACTTATGTTATGGCATTGTTCTCAAAATAAATAATATAAAAATCTCGTAGATTCGATATTAAGTGAGATAAAGTGTTTACCGTGAAAATACAATAGTAAATATAGAGTAATGTAAATGCTAAAGGGTTAGAGGTACACGTGTCTATGGAGCACTCAGTCACATACACGTTAGTTTCATGAAGATGTAGCGCTGATCGACCAACTGGAACACTCATCCTCAAAACCGACGGAGGTCCATTCCGATTCCTACCTTCCATAATGACCCTCATTCTATCTGGCGACGTGGACATAGAAAAGTGAATGCTGGTCTTAATTACACGGAGAATGGAGTAAATTCTCTATGTATGTATGTATGTATGTATGTATGTATGTATGTATGTATGTATGTATGTATGTATGTATGTATGTATGTCTGTATGTATGTATGTATGTATGTATGTATGTATGTATGCCTGTATGTATGTATGTATGTATGCCTGTATGTATGTATGTATGCCTGTATGTATGTATGTGTGCCTGTATGTATGTATGTGTGCCTTGGCCATTTTTCGCTCCAATTAGACCATTTGTTTAGCATTGTTTCATACGTCCATGTTGTTCTACAAGGGGATGGAACTTTTAAAATATATGCCATTACTTACTATATATATGTGTGTGTGTGTGTGTGTGTGTGTGTGTGTGTGTGTGTGTGTGTGTGTGTGTGTGTGTGTGTGTGTGTGAGTGTGTGTGTGTGGTCAGAACAATCGCCTTAAACCAAACAAGTGTGTAGACGGATCTCCGTCAGTTCTCATGATGAGTATTTCAGTTGATACCATGAACAGAACAGTTTGTTCGTGAAATTAGCGTAGAAAAGGCTGATTATTCCACAAACACGTGTACCCTTAACGTAATTCTCAGGAAAATTCAGCGTGACACAGTGTATGACATCTCTGGCCCTTTGGATTACCCAAGTACACTCCACCCGACGGGCTTCTAAGCAGTTTCCGTCTACCCAATTTCAATCATAAGGCATGGGTCGACTCATGGTTATCGTAAATGGCACTTGCCAAAAATATCACGCTGGAGGATTGAACCAACGTTTACGGA
>OZ024756.1:26341951-26349024 GCA_964016885.1 Eledone cirrhosa
ACTATCCCTCTCTCTCACTCTCTCTTACAAACACAGTCACACACACACACACACAGACTCACACACACACACACACACGCACACACACACACACACACACACACACACACACACACACACACACACACACACACACACAGTCACACACACAGTCACACACAGTCACACACACACACACGCACACACACATATATATAATGAAAGAATGAAGAATAACATGGTCGGCTGTACAAAAGGGTTTTATTTCAAGTGTTAACAATTGTTTCATTGATCAAGTGAGTCTAAAGGCCGCTAATCACTAGAAATTGCGTCACTCGACCTTAAATACAGTGTTTGTCTGATCAAATCATCGGAATACTGAAGGATGTAACACAAGGCACTGGTATTTATATATACATCGGAGAATCAAGTAATATCTATAAATATCTATAAATACCAGTGCCCTGTCTTCATTAAGACATTCTCTCGAAGGTCACTCTGATATAAAATCTGCGACTTCGTTTGCATCCAATGCAAACGAAGTCGCAGATTTTGTGTGTGTGTGTGTATGTGAGTGTATATTTCTTTTTACAGGGTTTGATGTGCCCCCACCTTCATTAAGCAATCAGACTCAGATAGAGGTGTGAGTGTTTGAAAGAGGGAAAAAGAGAAAGAGAAGAAAAGCTGTGATGTGTGACAACATGGATGGTTTTGTTGATATTTCTTTTATCCTGTTGTTTTTTTCTTGATGATGTTAATGGTGGGGCCTGCTGCTAATGATACTACTACAACAAAAGCAGCAACATCAACAACAACAATAACAACAAAAACAACAACGACAACATATCGCTCGGTATGCAAATGAGGTTAATCAGCCGACGTACACATTTGAGAATACTATGTATTCTCATCAGTTCCAGCGGGTTGCAATCGAGTAGAATATACAATCTTGAGAAGGAGGAAAACACTCCGAAACAATTGTCAATTGTCGATTGTTTTCTCTCAGCTACCGCTGGAACAAAAGGATGACGTTGTCATCTGTCACGTGGTGTTTTACAAGGCTGTTTACTTGTAAACAAACCGAATATTAACTATTGTTTCTACTTTTAGCACAAGGCCAGCTATTACCCCACGGTATTACTGGTACTTTATTTTATCGACCCTGTAAGGATGAAAGGCAAAGCTAACCTCGGCGGGATTTGAACTTACAACGTAAAGGGTTATATCTCTGTGCTGCAAAGCATGGCGTCTGACGTCTGGCGCTCTACCGATACTGCCAATGCACCACCCTAAACCGAATATTAATAATATTAGGATAATTGTTTCTACTTTTAGCACAAAGCCAGCAATTACCCCAGGGTATTACTGGTACTTTATTTTACCGACCCCGTAAGGATGAAAGGCAAAGTTAACCTCGGTGGGATTTGAACTCAGACCGCAAAGGGCCGTAACTCTATGCTGCAAAGCATGGCGTCTGACGCTTTTCCGATACTGCCAATCGACTGTAACGAATACAACAACAACAAGAACAACAACACCTTCCAAAAACAAACAAACAAACAACAACAATAAAATGATATCAATAACTCAATCAATTAATAGAAAAAGTTCAAGAAAATCTTAATGTATCTAAATAAATGATCGATAACTTCGATGTGATTGCGATATCAATTTTATTTTATAACATACAAAATAAAGGTTTAATGTCCATTATTTCGTTTGAAGATTTTAGAACAACACAAAAGACAACACTATTTGAACATCATATATATATATATATATATATATATATATATATATATATATATATATATATATATATATATATATACATGCATATATATACATGCATATATATATATATGTGTATATATATATATATATATATATATATATATATATATATATGTATATATTATAAATATTGTGTATATTGTATATATTAGATATTGCATACATTGTACATATTTATATAAATGTTTGTGTGTGTGTATGTGTGTGTGTACGTATGTACGTACGTATGTAAATGCATATATATATATTTTTGTAGACACTAGAGTCACGTTTTGAATGTTCTGAGCAATATCGTCTGCTGAACATGGAAAAAAAACTTGTACACACACACAAAGAAAAAAAAAATCGATTTGAATATTGCTTAATAAAGATAAATAAACATATTGTTATATAATGGTGCATAAATATGTGGAATAGACGGGAAAATGTATAGTAAAAGATCGTTAGTAGAAATGGCAATCCGTAAATATGCATACATACATATATATATATATATATATATATATATATATATATATATATATATATATATATATATATTTACTGACATTAGGGAACTCGTGATAGTAATCTATTCAAAGTTCCACATCTAATTACATATTCAAATATAAAAGAGACAGATTTGTCTTCAGAAAGAAGCTAAATTGATTTGTTTAACAAACAAAAACACAAAACCAAGAAACTTTACATTTCAAACACGCAATCCCATTGGCTAGCTAGCTAACGTCCAACTCTCGCCAGGTTTCTTAGTACAACAGCGTTAACAGGCAAAACATAGTCTTGAGTCACCAACACAACCTGCCATGTTGAAAAGAATAAGGTAAAATCTTGACTTTTCACAGAAATCTTTGATTCATACCGAATTTTCAGAAAAGGCATGTTAGACTAGATATAGACTATATATAGTAGTTGCCACTATAATAAGTATTAACAAAATTGTATTTCCAGGGCGTGGCTGACGAGGAGAATAGATGCCTGTATTCTTTTATCGTATATATAGTTACTTTGGGAGCCCCTACATGGACACACTAGAAGAGGAAGACCAAGGTTAACATATGTTGATGCCCTAAGGACAGACACTGGTCTGTTGGAGATGCAGGATATGGCAGCGATAATGAGGGACAGAGACCGCTGGAGAGAACTCGTCCATGGATCTCGGGGAATTTTACCCGCCTTAGATAGATAGATAGATAGTTACTCAAACACACACACATATATGTATGTGTTATTGTGTATGTGTGTGTGTGAGTGTGTGTGTGTGTATGTATGTGTGTGTATGTGTATATGTGTGTGTGTGTATGTATATGTGCGCGCGCGTGTGTGTATGTGTGAGTGAGTGTGTGTGTGTGTGTGTCTATGTATGTGTGTGTGTATGGGTATATATGTGTGTGTGTATGTATGTGTGCGCGCGTGTGTGTATGTGTCTGTGTATATGTGTGTGTGTGTGTTGACGTTTTCTACGTATGAGTGTCTGGATATGTGTGTATGCCTATGTGTATTTGTGTGTATAGATATAATCTTTACTACTGTAAGCTATTTGTATAATTCATACATACGTATTTCGTATTAACTGGAGCTGTTGCAAACGATTGCGTTCATACGTAGCAGATAATTGAATGATCCTTAGATAGGGGGTTACCTGTGGAATTTGGGGGTGGGTACTAAAATATAAGCAGTCGTGAAACAACAGCGGATACTACCTAAAAAGGCAGTGGATTGGTAGTGTGACATGCAATTCTCTAAGGCAGGGTGTTAACGCAGACTCTAAATAAACCTATCCCAAGTGGAAGAATCCACTGTAAACTGATAGGTAGTTCAACATCAATCTTAGTTTTACGAAGAAACTGTGCCTGAACAAGGAATTGGACAGCCACGTTACTTTTGTATAACTGTTAAAGAACGGCGTTGGAAACGAGATATGTCCAACCCCTTCAAAAGAGAGGGAATATAATTGAATTGATAATTGCAGAAAAAAGGAGCTGATCATCATATCAGACCAATGAAGCAATGTTTTCATTGGTCTTTCTATTGCTGATACTATCTGTTGGTCACTATTCCATTGCTGATACTAACTCCTGGTAAGGAGCTGATCATCAGATTAGACCAAAGAAACAATGTTACCATTGGTCTTTCAATTGCGAATATTATCTGTTGGTCATAACTCCTGCAGAAGAAAAGAGATGATCATCAGACCAGGCAAATGAAATAATGCTTCCATTGGTTTTCCCGTCGCTTGGTCACAACTCCTGGTAAGAAGAAAGGAGCTAATCGTTAGATCGAACCAAGGAACAATGTTTCCATTGATCTTTCCATTTCTGATACTGTATGTTGGTCACGTCACAATTCCTGGTAAGATGAAAGGAGCTAACCGTTAGACCGAACCAAGGAACAATGTTTTCATTAGTTTTTCCATTGTTGATACTGTATTTTGGACACAACTCCTGGTAGAAAGAGCTGGGATTTGAATTCAGAATACACATAGTTGGATCAAACATTACATAGTATCTTGCCTATTTCTTTAACAATTCCGCTAATCCACCAGTCCATGGACAAGTGATTTATTTATATATTTCAATATTGTATGTAATCAGTGTTTGGAATAATGGAAACAATAATACAATTAGTCCTATTAATATTATGTTCTTTCAACCCTATATTGTATCCTTATATTTCTATAGCTGACTGATCAGTTGGCTGGTTTACTGGCTGGCTAATTTGGTTGATTCGTTGAGCTGCCTGATTGGTTGGTTCATTGGTTAGTTGGCTGGCTGGCTGTTTTCTTTCCTCTTGATTAAATCAGCGTTAAAATCCACACCGCCATTTTGTTTTCCTGTCATTTGTCCTTGTAACTTCCCCAGCATCTGTCAACCTTCGGGCCAAATCTTCTCTGTTGTGCTATTCAAATAATATCGTTATTTTTTTTTATTTTAATCTAATAATAATAATTGTTTCTACTTTTGACACAAGGCCAGCAATTACCAGTACATTACTGGTACTTTTTATTTATCGACCCCGTAAGGATGAAAGGCAAAGTTAACCTCAGCGGGATTTGAACTCAGGTTGTAAGGGGACGTAACTACGCTGGAAAGCATGTCTGACCCTCTACCAATACTGCTAATAATAATTGTTTCTACTTTTGGCACAAGGCCAGCAATGTTTTGGTGGGAGGGGGAAAGTCGATTAAATTGACCCCAGTGGTACTTTATTTTATCGACCCCGTAAGGATGAAAGGCAAAGCTAACCTCGGCGGAATTTGAACTCAGACCGCAAAGGGCCATAACTCTATGCTGCAAAGCATGGTGTCCGACGCTCTACTGATACTACCAATCCACCAATAATAATAATGATAATAATGATAATAATAATAATAATAATAATAATAATAATGATTTCTACTATAGGCACAAGGCCAGTAATTTGGGGGGAAGGGAAAAATCTATTAAATCGACTCCAGTACGTTACTGGTACTTTATTCTATCGACCCCTGTAAGGATGAAAGGCAAAGTTAACCTCGGCGGGATTTGAACTCAGACCGCAAAGGGCCATAACTCTATGCTGCCAACCATGGCGTCCGACCCTCCACCGATCCTGCGAATAATCTCAACAAAGGTCCCTTACAATGTTGAGCCGATTACACTAACTACTAAGCCACGCCCTTCATAAGTCTCAGAGTAGGACCATTCACTCAGACCCCATGCTTACAACTCTCACTCATGTTTTCCTGTCTACCTTGTTCTCTCTGTGTGTTTGTGTGTGTGTGTGTTGTGTTGTGTTGTGTTGTGTTGTGTTGTGTTGTGTGTGTGTTGTGTTGTGTTGTGTTGTGTTGTGTGTGTGTGTGTGTGTGTTGTGTGTTGTGTTGTGTGTGTGTTGTGTTGTGTTGTGTTGTGTTGTGTTGTGTGTGTGTGTGTTGTGTTGTGTTGTGTGTGTGTGTGTGTGTGTGTGTGTGTGTGTGTGTGTGTGTGTGTGTGTGTGTGTGTTGTGTTGTGTGTTGTGTTGTGTTGTGTTGTGTTGTGTGTGTGTGTGTGTGTTGTGTTTCTCACCAACCCTTTATTGTATCTGTTTACAACAGTGAGATTGATTGGAGGTATCTTTTGCATGTTTGGCTGACGTTGCTCTTACTCTTGTACTTGCTGATTTCTTTTTAAATTCTATTTTTTCCCTTCCTCTCCGACAAAGATTTGTTGTTGAACGTGTTACGGTTGTTTACATCCCATCTTGTTGTTATGGCTATTGCCATTTCTTTTCTTCCCAACATAGTTCGAGATGGTGGTTGCGTTGCTAACTGGAAAACTGCCTCTACTTCATTTCTCCCCACCTACATTCTTTCCTTGACTGGTAAACAATCTCGAAACCATGTTTATATAATCGAGTTATTTATTGTTGTTGTTTTTTTCCCAGATAAATAAATGTTTTTCTTTTTAGTGGTATGGCTCTAAGAGGCTAAAAAAAAATTAAAAAAAGAATCGAACCAGTCCTTTACGGTCGTGGTTCGGTTTTCACAACAAACTGAAACGATAAAACATTATCAAAATCCTAAAACTATCGCAAACTATCAACAATTCTTTCACAACTTTACAGAAACGAATGAGCACACGTCTCGTGTGGACAAGAAAAATATATAACAGCAACAACACCAATAATAATAATAATAATAATAATAATAATAATAATAAATATTTCCCCAAAGTGGTTAATAATAATAGTAGTAAATAATATTAAAAAGTAGTTAAGAATAAAAAGTTCAAAACAAAAAAAAAAGAAGGGAAATTTGAAGAATGAGATCACAGATAAAGTTTTAAAAAAAAATGAAAGGGAGCAGCAGTTTGAGTTGTGTTTCCTGGTAGCCATTATTCTTTATTGGTACCAACTTTGTCTTCACACATACAGGCTAGGAATTCTGTAAAATACACAGCAGAGAAAACAAAGACTTAAAGAGAGATGGTAAAAACATCATGATAATGGAAATGAAACAATATTTACGGCTATTTATATGTAACAACAATGGAGCTAAAGACGAGCGAGGCACTTCCCCCTGGAGCAGATACAAACTATCCAGTGTGGAAATGCCCAAACAGACTAAGATCTGCTGTTGGACGTGCAAAATGGGGATATTTAAAGGATGGGGACGTTGTGTGTGACTGCGGCATCGAACCACGGACTATGCAGCAAGTCCTTATATGCCCCCTGCTGGAACACCCCTACTTGGCAGAGTTTAATGAGAAAGAACAGCAATGTGTTCAGCTGTGGCGGAACCACATCTAGCCAAGCTTTGTAACTGACACTCTTGTGGACACGATAAG
>OZ024756.1:26351724-26356724 GCA_964016885.1 Eledone cirrhosa
TAAAAATATAATGTCGTCCGTAAACACAAAGAAGCAAACATATACATATAGGTACACCAGGTCCGAATACTGAGGGGCCGAACTCCCACAGTCATGGCCGCCATCTCTCTCGCCCTCCCCATCTTTTACTATTATGAACAAATGGGGTCCCACGTCCTGGCCGCCCTACGGCCCCGGCAGATTTTAAAATACAGGAACAATCCATCTGACTGGCTGCCAAACAGTTTCCGTCTACCCAGTTTCAATTCATAAAGTATGGGTTCACTTTTTTACCCATATTACCAAGCAATAGGATCGAACCCGGGACCTAATGATTGTGAAGCAAACACTTTAAACATTCGACCATGTTTCATCCATGTTCCTAGAAATAGCAGCCAAAAATTAGATCAAATGACACCCTACCGTTGGATACTAGCAGCTGTTGGAAAAACACATAACTTCGTAGTTAGGGTGTTTGGCTCATGGTCGTAAGATCGTGAGTTCGATTTTCGATGGCGCATTGTGTCCTTGGACAATACACTTTATTCTACATTGATTCATTTACATTGCTTCAGTCCACTCAACCGGAAAACATAAGTTATACCTGTAATTCAAAATCGCAAATTTTGTCACGCTGAATCATTTTGACAATTACGATAAAGGTACACGTGTCTGTGGAATGCTCATTAATTTCACAAGCAGGCTATCACCAAACAGGTGATGGGTTTGATCTACCACCTAAGGACCAAGTGGTGGTGTTAAACTGGGTGACAGATTAAGTCTACCATCCAAGGGTCAAATGGTGGTGTTAAACTGGGTGATAGATTAAGTCTACCACCAAGGACCATGTGGTGGTGTTAAACTGGGTGATAGATTAAGTCTACCACCCAAGGACCATGTGGTGGTGTTAAACTGGGTGACAGATTAAGTCTACCACCCAACGACCATGTGGTGGTGTTAAACTGGGTGACAGATTAAGTCTACCACCAAGGACCATGTGGTGGTGTTAAACTGGGTGACAGATTAAGTCTACCACCAAGGACCATGTGGTGGTGTTAAACTGGGTGATAGATTAAGTCTACCACCCAAGGACCATGTGGTGGTGTTAAACTGGGTGACAGATTAAGTCTACCATCCAAGGACCATGTGGTGGTGTTAAACTGGGTGACAGATTAAGTCTACCACCCAAGGACCATGTGGTGGTGTTAAACTGGGTGACAGATTAAGTCTACCACCCAAGGACCATGTGGTGGTGTTAAACTGGGTGACAGATTAAGTCTACCATCCAAGGACCATGTGGTGGTGTTAAACTGGGTGACAGATTAAGTCTACCATCCAAGGACCATGTGGTGGTGTTAAACTGGGTGATAGATTAAGTCTACCATCCAAGGACCATGTGGTGGTGTTAAACTGGGTGACAGATTAAGTCTACCATCCAAGGACCATGTGGTGGTGTTAAACTGGGTGATAGATTAAGTCTACCATCCAAGGACCATGTGGTGGTGTTAAACTGGGTGACAGATTAAGTCTACCACCCAAGGACCATGTGGTGGTGTTAAACTGGGTGACAGATTAAGTCTACCATCCAAGGACCATGTGGTGGTGTTAAACTGGGTGACAGATTAAGTCTACCACCCAAGGACCATGTGGTGGTGTTAAACTGGGTGACAGATTAAGTCTACCACCCAAGGACCATGTGGTGGTGTTAAACTGGGTGACAGATTAAGTCTACCATCCAAGGACCATGTGGTGGTGTTAAACTGGGTGACAGATTAAGTCTACCATCCAAGGACCATGTGGTGGTGTTAAACTGGGTGATAGATTAAGTCTACCATCCAAGGACCATGTGGTGGTGTTAAACTGGGTGACAGATTAAGTCTACCATCCAAGGACCATGTGGTGGTGTTAAACTGGGTGATAGATTAAGTCTACCATCCAAGGACCATGTGGTGGTGTTAAACTGGGTGACAGATTAAGTCTACCACCCAAGGACCATGTGGTGGTGTTAAACTGGGTGACAGATTAAGTCTACCATCCAAGGACCATGTGGTGGTGTTAAACTGGGTGACAGATTAAGTCTACCACCCAAGGACCATGTGGTGGTGTTAAACTGGGTGACAGATTAAGTCTACCGCCCAAGGACCATGTGGTAGATATATAGATAAGTGTATATATTTATATACGTTGGTGCAGTCTCGGTTACACTCTCTGTATTTGACCAGATATAACTTTATCATACACTTCGGCTGCTAACGCACTTCTTACTATATATATATATATTTTATATATATATATATATATATATATATATATATATATATATATATACATAAATATATATATATATATATATATACATATATATATATATATATATATATATATATATATATATATATATATACATATATATATATATATATATATATATATATATATATATATATATATATATATATATATATATATATATATACATATATATATATATACATATATATACATATATATTTATTTATATATATATATATATATATATATATATATATATACATATATATACATATATATATATATATATATACATACATATACATATATATTTATTTATATATATATATATATATATATATATATATATATATATATACATATATATACATATATATATATATATATATATATATATATATATATATATATATATATATATATATATATATATATATATATATATATATATATATATATATATATATATATATATTTCGTTTCTGAATTTGTTTAGCAAGATTCTTTATCTGAAAACGTGTGTTGAAACCGATATTGTTATGCTTTGGGAGGGTCATGTTGCCAATAAGAAACACACGCACCAGTTGCTTTCACTTGAATTTATTATAAATTAAATTTATAAATTTAGGAATTTATAAATTTCCGGTTGGTTGGTTGGTTCCACAACCAGACGATTGTTCATATATTGTCAAAGTTCTTTCGTCACACATTCTGTGACCTCTTCAGTGACTGGGGATTATTTTCTTTGTTTTTTGTGCCTCTCCTTTGTTCTGTCCTACGCCATCTTGTTTTTGTGCGTGTTGTGTGCTTAGTTTGCGCATGTGTTACATCCGGGTGTCTGTGTGTGTTTATATTTGTTTATTTATTTGTTTATTTACATGTTACTGGTTGGTTGGTTGTTTGTTCTATGTGTGTGTGTGTTTTCATTTTGTCCTTAATTGTAAGTTGTGATGTTGCTATTCCATTCATGTTTTCTATTTAATTTTGGTATGTATATACATATAATGTATATATACATATAATGTGTATATATATATATGTATATATATATTATGTATATATATATATATATATATATATATTATGTATATATATATATATATATATATTTATGTATAAAGAAGAAATTAAAAGACAGTTAAAAGAGTTTCATATACTTTATTATGCGCATTTCGAATACAAAATCATCCTGGGACAAAAATTGTGTTCTCATCAGATAAAATAAGGTAACATGATATGAGGTATAATAGCACTTGCTTACAGGAAAGGGCTAAGTGCTATTATGCCTCATACCATGTTACCTTATTTTATCTGATGAGAACACAATTGTTGTCCCAGGATGATTTTGTATTCGAAATGCGCATAATAAAATATATGGAACTCTTTTAACCATCTTTTTAATTTCTTCTTTATCATATATACTCCAGTTCTACCAACTGTTGAGTGCTACTTATCTGATATATGCATTGTTTTATTGTTCTACAATATTACTCACCTTCTACACACACACACACACACACACACACATATATATATATATATATATATATATATATATATATATATATATATATATATATATATATATAAAAGAATAGAGGTGTAACACACGAGTTATGATATATTGGTAAAAGGAAAAGAAAATGCTGACAAATTGTTCCCAGTGAAAAATAGTTTAATTAGGAATAAGTAAAAATTAGTAATAGTATTGGTTAGTATTCAGGTTTGGTTTTAAGTTTTACCGGTTGCGCATTTCTAATGCTATTCGAAAAGCATTAGAAATGCGCAACCGGTAAAACTTAAAACCAAACCTGAATACTAACCACTACTATTACTAATTTTTACTTATTCCTAATTAAACTATTTTTCACTGGGAACAATTTGTCAGCATTTTCTTTTCCTTTTACATATATATATATATATATATAATTCAAGGAGACAACAAACAGAGGTACAAAACATGTTATTAGTTTAACGCTTTATACGGAAAAGAGGAAAGAAAGTGCGGCGTGTCGGGCTTCAGCCCTTCATCATGAGCTCAAAATTAGAGAGATGAACACAAAGTGCATGTGTATTTATATAGAGATGTGTGTGTACATGTGCAAATATAAATGTCAGGTATGTAGTATAACTGGCTGAACACCGGGTGGGCTGTGATAAATATACTCGGTGGTGTTTAATTGCAGCGTATACGTTCCGAGTTCCAATCTCACTAAAATCGACTTAGGTTTTCATTTTTATTTTCCGGGTCTTTCGCTCTCTCTCTCTCTCTCTCTCTCTCCCTCTCTCACTCACTCACCGCACCCCCTCTCTATCTATCTATCTATCTATCTCCCTCTCTCTCTCATATATATATATATGTATATATATACATACATATATATATATATATATATATATATATATATATATATATATATTTCGTTTCTGAATTTGTTTAACAAGATTCTTTATCTGAAAACGTGTGTTGAAACCGATATTGTTATACTTTGGGAGGGTCATGTTGCCAATAAGAAACACACGCACCAGTTGCTTTCACTTCAATTTATTATAATAAATTTATAAATTTAGGAATTTATATATTTCCGGTTGGTTGGTTCCACAACCAGATAATTGTTTATATATTGTCAAAGTTCTTTCGTCACACATTCTGTGACCTCTTCAGTGACTGGGGATTCTTTTCTTTGTTTTTGTGCCTCTCCTTTGTTCTGTCCTACGCCATCTTGTTT
>OZ024756.1:26374224-26379224 GCA_964016885.1 Eledone cirrhosa
AATTTAGGTGTTGCCTCCCTTGCTGAACCCCACGTAGGGTCAGTTACAGACACATCTATGTGGACTTTCGAACTGAATCCCGTTGACAACGCGTACTCCTAGTCCAGTCAGGATACGAGAAACTTAACATCCTTTATGTAAGTGGACAGCAAATGTCTTATGGAGCCGCAGAAACCCCAACACTGGACTTTACCATCATTCCAGGGGTCCGGGTGAGTATCAACATTTATATTTTGATATATTTTTATATCTGTATATCTGTTTGACCCGAAATAGGAGATCGAATCTTCGCTGTGTGGATGATTAGTTTAACCACCATCTCAGTGTGTTTGGCCTTTAACGTAAGTTGTAAGCTCTAATTCATTTGAATTATTGAGCGCTTGCCTCACAACTCGTTTTCTCGTTATTTCTCGTTATTTCATGGGCTGAAATACGATTCTCGCTAATTTTTACTTATATATATATATATATATATATTTATTAAAATAACAGATTAAAGTTTAAGCAAAGAATCGCTGCTTTCACCCTTAACGGGATCTTCTGAAACTTATCGAGCCCTCTTTGGATTTTAGTCTTCAAATTTTAGTCTTCAAATATATATATTTTATCTCTCTCTCTCTGTCTCTCTCTCTCTATATATATATATATACATATATATATATATATATATATATATATATATATATATATATATATATATATATATATATATATATATATATATATTATATATATATATATATATATATATATATATATATATATATATATATATATATATATATATATATATATATATATATATATATATGTATATATATATAGAGAGAGAGAGAGAGAGACAGAGAGAGAGAGATAAAATATATATATATATATATATATATATATATATATATATATATAATATATATGTATATATATATATATATATATATATATATATATATATATATATAGTCGGTGTGGGATGCTTAAAGCGTCCGTAAGCGGTAGGCCGTTTGAGCACTCGATGCTCTTACAGAGCAGAGTATAATATCACATAAGAAACATTTGGAAACTCTGCTTCGCAGAATCGAGTCATATCTGACGACCTTGTGATTTCAGAGTCAGGTTCGATCATTACATCGATCGTGCCTCGAGCTGGTGGCCAGAGAAACGATTGTAATATGTCTAATAACTTTTATTCGTCGCAAAACTGATTCTCCGTTTCTTATGTGATATATATATATATATATATATATATATATATATATATATATATATATAAGTATGTTTTGAAACAGTGAGCAGGTTTGAAATTAGAAAATAGAATAGCTTTCACCGTATTTTTGACTAAAGGAATTTTAGCCTGATAATGGGGTTTAGAGCCCTCAGATAAATGGAAAAAGATGAGTATTGACGTACATGGAATCTGGCGAATCTCGCGAGGGCGCTTGGCTGTTCCAGCACATTAGCCTCGCCATCACCCGAGGCAACGCTGCGAGTGTGCTGGCTTGCCTAAAGAATCATTAGAGAGGTTGCTCAGTACCCCCCGCTGCTGTCTTTTGCTCTGGTGTTGGCTCGGTTGTTCACCCCTTCCCCCGTAAGGATGAAAGGCAAAGTTAACCTCGGCGGGATTTGAACTGAGAACGCAAAGGGCCATAACTCTATCTATACTGCCAAGCATGGTGACTGGCGTTCTACCGATACTTGGCTGACGAAACATCAACATTTGTGTAGAAACACTTCTATCGATCTGCTGTGTATTATAAAACAAACAGAACTTGGCATCAATACATCTGTTGAGCACGTATACTGACAGACACGCTTCACTAATCAGATTTACGAAAGACTGAGTTTGCGCTTAATTAAGTTTGCTTAAATTTACATATGAAACTTTATCTTCATTAATAGAGGACAGGAGAAGGAATTCTCAGCAATGAACATCTGTAAAATTTTCGTCGTTGTCTTGTTGTTGTTGTTAATGCTGTCGTTATTATTATTGTTGTTGTTCTTGTTGTTGTTGTTAGTGCTATTGTTGTTGTTGTTGTTGTTGTTGTTGTTGCTAATGCTGCTGTTGTTGTTGTTGTTGTTATTGTTGTTGTTCTTGTTGATGTTGTTGTTGTTCTTGTTATTGGTCTTGGTTTTGTTATTGTTAATGTTGTTGCTGTTACTCTCGTCGTTGTTGTTGTAGTTATTGTTGTTGTTGTTGTTGTTCTTCTTCTTCTTATTATTATTATTATTATTATTCTTTTCGTTATTGTTGCTTTTGTTCTTGTTATAAACATGTTGGCTCTCAATACAACCTAATTAAATGACAACAAACTTGTGTTGTTGTTGTTGTTGTGATAGTGTTGATGTTGTTTAACGATTTAGTTGCCATATTTTTAATGAGACACTGTCGAAGATTTTTTGTTATGAATCTTAAAAAGAAATCCAGAAATGTGTTACTTTATTTTATCGACCCCGCAAGGATGAAAGGAAAAGCTAACCTCGGTGGGATTTGAACTCAGAACGCAAAGGGAGGTAACTCTATGCCGCGAAGCATGGTGTCCGGCGCTTTACCGATACTGCCAATAATTGTTTCTACTTTTGGCACAAGGCCAGCTATTACCCCAGTGCACCACTGGTACTTTATTTTATCGACCCCGCAAGGATGAAAGGCAAAGTTAACCTCGGCGGAATTTGAACTCAGAACGTAAAGGGGGGTAACTCTATGCTGCTAAGCATGACCGATACTGCCAATAGTAATAATTGTTTCTTATATAGTCACAAGACCAACAATTTTGGGGGAGGGGAAAGTCGATTAAATCGATCCCAGTGCGTGACTGGTACTTTATTTTATCGACCCCGTAAGGAAGAAAGGCAAAGTTAACCTCGGCGGAATTTGAACTCAGAACGTAAAGGGCCATAACTCTATGCTGCAAAGCATGGTGTCTGGCGCTCTAGAGACCAGATTAGCAAATAATGATTATTTTCTTTAAGAAGAAATATAATTCATTCATTGCAAGGAATGAAGTGAAAGAATAACATGAAGGAGATTTTAGCTTCAGGTTATAATAGAATTGCTTAATGGAAGTAATTAGAATAACAGAGATCTGGTAAGGAAACATACCAGAGAGGTAAATAGATCGATAGCTAAATCAGTGGCTAGATAGATAGATAGATAGATAGATAGATAGATAGATAGATAGATAGATAGATAGATAGATAGATAGATAGATAGATAGATAGAGTGTGAGAGAGACGGGGAAGAGATAGAGAGTGGGAGAGAGAGAGAGAGGGGGGATGGAGAGAAAAATAGATATCTTTCTACACAGAAGCATATATATATATATATATATATATATATATATATATATATATATATATATATATATATATATATATATATATATATATATATGTATATATATATATGTATATATATATAAATATATATATATATATATGTGAGTGTGTGTGTGTGATTATAGTGGAGTACTTCACTGTTATATATCTATCTATCTATCTATCTCTGTATATATATATATATATATATATATATATATATATATATATATATATATATATATATATATATATATATATATAAGTATATATATATGAATGTATATAGATGTATAGATAGATATAAATTCACAGATATCAAGGTTTTTGGAATCTGACAAAAGAAAGCAATCAATGTCACTAAACGGGCATTGGTCAAGAAAATCGATACCACGTGACCATTGGTCAATATTCTATGCTTCCACACAAATTCTCTTCACTTCAATATCTGTTTACAGATTGAATAGAAGCTTATATGGACAGCATGGACTAATGGTGACCTCAGATATTGAACCATCAACACACGCGCGTATACACACACACATATATATATTTATAGACATAACTTGCTATTTCAAGCGTTAAATTAATATAGTCCTTCCATATACTCTACCGCGAGTGTTGTTATTTCTGTTTACCTTTTGCACACACACACATGCATATATATATATATATAATCTTTGAAGCTTGTTTCTGTCCCCTACGGTTAGCTATACTTTTTGTTGTTCTCCTGTCTCACTCGCTTTACGCGTTTTAATTGTCCTAATAACTTATTTTGGTTATTATTGCACCGACGTGAGATATATGATTTTTAATGCAATGAAATATCTATGATCTTCGGCAAATCACTGATGAGGGACTTATTTTATTACATGTTATCCATGTGCTACCTGCAGTATTTTTCTCTATATTTTAATACATATATTTACCACTGCGATTCTGTGTTTTTTCTCTCTCTCTTACTGTTCCCCCATTCTCTCTGTTTCTCCCCCTCTGTCATGTCCGTTAACTCTTCCTCACACTTTCACTCACTCACTGTTTTTCTCTCTCTTCTCTTCATTTCCTCCTGCACACCACGAACGCTATTTTTCTCTCTCTGCTCATAGTCTTCGTTCGTGTAGGTTCTATTCTCTAAGCGCTCATATATTCACCTAGCTTACGCTAAACAGAATAATTTTTGAAGCTTGTTTCTGTCCCCTACGGTTAGCTATACATTTTGTTGTTCTCCTGTCTCACTCGCTTTACGCGTTTTAATTGTCCTAATAACTTATTTTGGTTATTATTGCACCGACGTGAGATATATGATTTTTAATGCAATGAAATATCTATGATCTTCGGCAAATCACTGATGAGGGACTTATTTTATTACATGTTATCCATGTGCTACCTGCAGTATTTTTCTCTCTCTATATATATATACATATATATATACATATATATATATATATATAAAATAAATCTCAAAAATCTACCATGGGTCCTGAAGGCCGAAGGTCGTTTATTAATTTAATTTTTATTTTTGTTTGTCAAAATTAGGGTGCGTCCTCGCGGACGAAGCGTATATATATATATATATATATATATATATATATATATATATATATATATATATATATATATATATATACGCTTCGTCCGCGAAGACGCACCCTAATTTTGACAAACAAAAATAAAAATAAAATTAATAAACG
>OZ024756.1:26386724-26389224 GCA_964016885.1 Eledone cirrhosa
GGTTGTGTAGTTAGTAAACAACTAGCTTGTATGCATGGAAGGCTGGATAGATAGTAAACAACCAGTTCGCAAGTATGGAAGGCTGGATAGTCAGTAAACAACCAGCTTGCAAATATGGAAGGCTGGATAGTCAGTAAACAACCAGCTTGCATGTATGGAAGCCCGTTGTGTCACTAAATAAGCAGCTTTTCTTGTCTTGATACAATATATTTAATTGCAAACTGAAACCAACTTCCGAGATTTGGCCTCCAGAATAACTTTAAATTATACTTGACCTTGTTTTACTGTGTGTGTGTGTGGGTGGGGGGGGGGGGGGGGCGTGCGTGCGTGCGTGCGTGCGTGCGTGCGTGCGTGCGTGCGTGCGTGCGTGCGTGCGTGCGTGCGTGCGTGCGTGCGTGCGTGCGTGTGGGTGTGGGTGTGTGTGTGTGTGTGTGTGTGTGTGTGTGTGCGTGCGTATGTGTGCGCGCAAATGCTACAATGGATATACAGTAAAATGCAACTAGATAAAGTACTCAATAATGAAGTAGAGATTAAATATTCATTACTATAATATAATTCACTACTATAATGTCAATATTAAATGAATATATGTGTCTATGTGTGTAATATATGCTTATAATATCAATATATATATATATATATCATATAGGTATATATATGCAAATATCTGTATATATATATATATATTATATATATATATAATATATATTGGGTTGTCAAGTGTGTAATTTGTAGGAAAAACGTCTATAAGCCTCGCTACAAATTTCATACTTGACGACACAATATATATACTTATATATATATATATATATATATATATATATATATATATATATATATATATATATATATATATATATATATATTAATATATATATATATATATATATATATCTTCAGGTGCAATGCTCCGTGTCTTCGATTGTCCTAAAAGGTTTCGACCATCGGAATGCAAAATATCCGGCACCAGATCCGAGGGCGACGGCGAGACACAACCATACATTAAATGTCATAAAGATGAACATGAGGAAGTAACTGAGCGTCAACTGGATGATGTGGAACAAAGTCTGGATGAAGTGTGGCGCAATGAAAGCAGAAGGTCTGTGAAAGAATCAGAAATGTAGAAAAACTGAGAATAAAATATTTTAAAACCAAAACACTTTTACAATCATTATAAAGCGTTGGAGAATATGCTTTATGGCACAGAGTTATGGCGCTTTACGGTTTGAGTGCAAATCCCGCCAAGCTTAGCTTTGCCTTTTCATCCTTATTGGGTCGATAAAAGTACCAGTAATGCACTGAGGGCGAATTAATCGACTTTAACCTTGTGCCTAAATCAGAAACCATTATTTGATAATGTGAAAGTCCTAAACGCAGAAAATAACTAATAACAGTCAATCACTAAATAATAGTAGAGAAAATTCGGTAAAGTACCCTTAGAGACGGTAAAATGTGAACAAAAGCACCTCCGCCCATTTTTCTATCTTACAGGGTAATTTACCCAATCTTTTCAACAATAATCTATAGTTGGAACTCTTATTGCAGCTATTTTCTCCGTTTGGGACTCTCACAATTTCAAATTTCTAACATTCCCAGCGTTTATTCAATAATTTATTTATTTATTTATCTGTAAAAATCGAAAAGGAGATGAACCTAGAGTTTGATATTCTCTGGGCTATTTTTAACACTAGAAATATTTTCAACGCGCTGATGCGTGTATGAGTATGTTATTATAAACACTTACAAAAATAAGTCGCTCAAATTTATATATAAATTGTACACACAAGTGTAGTGAATGTTAGACGCTGTTTTCTGTGGTTTGTCATCACCTCTTCCTTCCTCAGTTATCTCTAGTGCGTGAAATCATCACCCATTTCCATCCTCGGCCGTCTCTAGTGCGTGTCGTCATCACCCCTTCCTTCCTCAGTCATCTCTAGTGTGTGACAGAAAGACGGACGTAAGGAAGCCGCTCATTTATATATAGACTAGCCGAATTACCCGCGCCTTGCTGCATTTCACATTTATTTTGTAAGAAAATGATGATTGATTTTAAATCAGTGATATAATTTATTCAATATTCAATATTACTCAATGTAAAATGTAATGCATGAAAAATTAGAAAACATTATTTTTTGTAATAAATATATCAAATCAAAATTACATTATTAAATCTTATTCTTATTTTGTTTCTTGTAAATAAGTTTTTTTTAAATATCAATTCGAAACTTTTGTGAATAGGCATCATATCTTGTCATTCACCTATGGTTTAAATTTCATATAAATCGAAGAGAAAAAAATTTTCAACGGGGTTATGTGCCCCCGGGGAACCCTAATAGGGGCTTTAACCCACATTAGGGTGTCTTAATATTATTGAAATTTGCTGAAGTTTTGTGAGTAGGCATCATATCTTATCATTTACCTATGGTTTAAATTTCATATAAATCGAAGGGAAAACATTTTCAGCGGGGGTTTTGTGCCCCCGAGGAACCCTTTGATTAAA
>OZ024756.1:26394224-26399224 GCA_964016885.1 Eledone cirrhosa
TCTAGGGACCTCATTAGATAACTATAACGTCACGCCCTTATAATATCTGTCTGTATGTCTGGCTGTCTGGATTACGACATTATGACACTATCTGTGTGTGTGTGTATATATATAGTGTGTAACGTTTTACGAAATATTTACTTCTGCGTTCACAGATTGATTTTTTTTAGTTTCAGAAGATCCCGTTAAGGGTGAAAGCAGCGATTCTTTGCTTAAACTTTAATCTGTTATTTTAATATATATATATTCATGTACAGATATTTTTGCATATACAATAACAAAATATAAACAAACGTATTTATTTCACGAGGCTCGATAAGGATAAATATATATCAAATATATAAGAACCCTAGAGCAAATATTGTTCTCATTACTGACGAGACAGAAGGGGATATACACGATTGGCTGAAGAAGGACGAGACTGTGTTAGTAGTACGACCAACGGCCACTATCACACCAACAGCAGTAAAAACAACAACAAAAAAGAGAGGGAACGTAATTACATGCTTTTGAAAAATCTTAATGGAAAATTATTTGTGTATTCACCCAAGGCGACTTCACTTTTTATTAGGATTTCTGCATCAATTGGGGAACATACGACGAAACTGTTTCAGAAAGGAGAGATAAACATGCCAATCTATGTTTAGAATCCCGAGCAACGCCGGGCCATTCTGCTAGTTTATATATATATATATATATATATATATAGAGAGAGAGAGAGAGAGAGAGAGAGAGAGAGAGAGAGAGAGAGAGAGAGAGAGAGAGAGAGAGAGAGAGAGAGAGAGAGAGAGAGAGAGATGTGAAAGATAAAGGGAAAACTACAAAGCAAACAATATAGCTTAACGTTTGATGTAGCAGAAGTGTCATGACGTTTTAGACGGTAATCTTTCATTGGGATATAGAGTGACAAATAAAAAATACCGGAGAGTGAGAAGAGAAGCAAACGGAGGGAGAAAAAGCACGTGTGTGTTTAGTTAACCATTATTGTCTTGAAAATATACAATGCATAAGATAGTCTTAGATACACGCCATTTGAAATAAAACTGGAATGATTCTGATCATAGTACTGTTTAATGAAAGTCTGACGCCCTAGGGCTAAACAAGACCCTCCACCACCGCCACACCTACTTCAGCAGCAACAACAACTAGAGGGACTGGTGCTATAATATCTAGTTGTTTCTACTGTGGTAGACGAAAATGGTAGAGATAATTATTGTTTTGGCTTCTCTTCTAATTACACGTTACGATTTAACGGTTGTCTCCCTTGAGACAATATTGTATGATGATGAAAAGATGGTTATTAATTATATACACAACATACACACATACATACACACACACGTATTCATCATATATATATATATATATATATATATATATATATATATATAAGTAAAGAAAAAATAGTAACAAATATGTATATACACATATATATACATACATATAAATATATATATGTATATGTGTGTGTATATATATATATATATATATATATATATATATATATATATATATATATATATATATATATATATATATATATATATATATACATACATATATATATATATATATATATATATATATATATATACTTACATATATATATATACATACATATATATATATATATATATATATATATATATATATATATATACATACATATATATATATATATACATACATATATATATATACATACATATATATATATACATTATATATATATATATATATATATATATATATATATATATATATATATATATATATATATATATATATAGGCGTGTGTGTGTATGTATATATATACACACCTTTGAATCTCTTTCTTCCTCTTTCTCTCGCTCTCTCTCTCTCTCTCTCTCTCTCTCTCTCTCTCTCACTCTCTCTATGAAATTATTTCATTAATAAGTGTATATATGTATGTATGTATATATGTATGTATGTATGTATGTACGTATGTACTTATGTATATATGTATGTATGTATGTATGTACGTACGTACGTATGTATGTACGATTCTATATATGTATGAATGTACGTATGTACGTATCTATGTATGTAAGTATGTATGTGTGTATGTATGTAAGTATGTATGTGGGTATGTATGTATGTATGTATGTATGTATGTATGTATGTATGTATGTATGTATGTATGTATGTGTGTATGGATGTATGTATGTGTGTATGTATAGATAGATAGATAGATGGATAGATAGAGAGATAGATACACACATGTACATATATACATATATATATATGTGTGTGTGTGTGTGTGTGTGTGTGTGTGTGTGTGTGTGTGTGTGTGTGTGTGTGTGTGTGTGTGTGTGTGTGTGTGTGTGTGCTTATGTGCGTGGGAGTATGGGTGTGTGTATTTATTTCATTTCTATATTTACATAATGTCATTTACTTGAAATGTTAAACCATGTATTTAATTAATCACATATCATATATATAATTACAGCGTATCATATCTACTGCAGAGATTGGTGGTGGCTGAAGGGCTGGCAGGGGGACATAACTTACAAAGAATCAAATATAAAAGCAAAACAAAACAAAACAAGACAAAATAAAATAAAACCTCTACAACACACCCTCAAACTCTCTGATTATTGCTGATTTTTGTCGTTGTAAAAATAACAGAGACAATGTCTTAATAAAAGTAATTCTATTTTGGATTTCCTGAGGAGTGCCACGGGTGGGAGTAAGCTAAATTTAGGCTCTTGTTGGCAAAAAAAGGAAAGGTGATTATCAGATCAGATCAAGTAAACAATGTTTCCATTTGTCTTTCCATTGCTGATACTATCTGTCGGTCACAACTCCTGACAGAAGAAAGGAGCTTATAATTAGATCAGATCAAGGAACAATGTTTCCATTGGTCTTTCCATTGCTGATACTATCTGTCCGTCACAACTCCTGACAGAAGAATGGAGCTGATAATTAGATCGGAGCAAGGAAACAATGTTTCCATTGGTCTTTCCATTGCTGATACTATCTGTCCGTCACAACTCCTGGCAGAAGAAAGGAGCTGATAATTAGATCGGAGCAAGGAAACAATGTTTCCATTGGTCTTTCCATTGCTGATACTATCTGTTGGTCACAACTCCTGGCAGAAGAAAGGAGCTGATAATTAGATCGGAGCAAGGAAACAATGTTTCCATTGGTCTTTCCATTGCTGATACTATCTGTTGGTCACAACTCCTGGCAGAAGAAAGGAGCTGATAATTAGATCGGAGCAAGGAAACAATGTTTCCATTGGTCTTTCCATTGCTGATACTATCTGTTGGTTACAATTCCTGGCAGAAGAAAGGAGCTTATAATTAGATCAGATCAAGGAACAATGTTTCCATTGGTCTTTCCATTGCTGATACTATCTGTTGGTTACAATTCCTGGCAGAAGAAAGGAGATGACTATCAGATCAGACCAAGGAAACAATGCTTTCATTAGTTTTTCTATTGTTAATACTCGTGAGAGATACCCGCTTGGTTCGATTCCCGGCAGTTGTCTATTTCCGATTTTCTTAGTCTCCAGCAGGTATATTACACAATTTATTCAACTGTTATTTATAATTCTCTGCATGATGGGAACAATATTTTATAAATTGCTTGGCGGGGCGTTTGAATTGTGAGTAAACAGAACAGCTTAAAGTTTTTCTTACCTGCTGCGTTTTCAGTCTTTATATCATAGAAAAGAATGGTCTCCTTAACACCTGTATGGAATGCCTGCAAAATCGAAAGTTACGGAAGCTCAGATAAATGTGCATTTAGACTGTGACCATGCTGGATCACCACTCATTTACTGGTTTCAGTCATTACACTGCAGCCATGCTGGGGCACCCCTCATTTACTTGTTTCAGTCATTAGTCTGCGGCCATGCTGGAACACCACTCATTTACTTGTTTCAGTCATTAGACCGTGGCCATGTTGGGGTACTGAATGAGACCAAAGCCGAAACCATGTGATTCTGAAGTGATCTCTTTCAACACATAGCCATGTCTGCATCTTTGTTTACTTATAACTTGTGTCTGGGAGGGACTGGCCAGTGTCCACGGCACTTTCATGGCCTCTGAGGAGGGGAAACAGAAATGTATCCTAAAACTGGATACTTGACTTGAATGCTTGTAACAGTGTGGACTAAGCATAAGATACCTAAGGAAGATGTGGTGGTGTTAAATCGGATGTTAGATTAAGCCTACAATCCAAACAAGTCACAGTGGGATATGAACTCAGATCTCAAAGAGCTGGGTCCAAATACCGCAAGGCGTTTAATTCAACGCTTACCCTCCATGATACCAAAGTGTCGGAAACTACTATTGCTTCTGCTATACAGAGCTGATTGTTTTAAGGGGTTTCTATTTATCTAAAAATCTTGTATCCTAATTGTACGTAATAAGAAAGTTAGTTATATTACTAAATCATTTGAAAAGCATACACAGTGAATCGTACATTAAAAATACTAGCAGAAAAACCACCCTTCGGGTGGTTTCTGCTAGCATGTGTAGTGTGCATATTGATATTATACGCAAATATATATGCATGGAGATATGATACATTAAATAAAATCGTAATTGACAATATACACAGAAATAGAACGAAGACTGCGTTACACTGTCTCATGTAATGAGGAACGTAATCCATGATACATTAAAAAAAGACGATATTATATATAAACTGCATTAGGAGAAAATTAGTGACGCAAATATATGAATGTTTATTTAAGCGATCGCTCACCGGAAGTGTTGACATTTGAAAATTTTAAAGAAGTGAATCTTTAAATAAGCAATAAAATATATTTAATCAACAGCTACGAAATTTAGTAGATAAATTATGTAATATTCATTCATTATTTATTCAAAGTAATCCAACTTATTTTACTAACTTGATTAAAAGAAATAAACCGTACGCAGTCCCGCACTCATGACAAATGGATTAAAGTGTTTGTATTTATTTTAAAAGAAAAACCTCCCATCATTTTTTTTTTTACGTAAAAATCT
>OZ024756.1:26404224-26409224 GCA_964016885.1 Eledone cirrhosa
ACTACTACTAATACTAAACAATGACAAGCCGTTTGGAGATGTGAAATGAAGTTAATTGGAGCAGAAGGTCGCCTTTCAGTTAACCCTTTGTCAATCTCCCCCCCCCCCCCCACACACACACACTGACCTGCCAAGCTCATATCGGATTTTCCGTCTCATGTTTCTGTTAGTGAATTAAGTAAAAACAGTGTAGTGGGTTATATTGTTATATACGCCCATTCTCCTAGTTATATACCTCATTCTCCCAGTTGTACCCTTTCTCCCAGTTATATGTCCCTTTTCTCCCAGTTACGTCCGCTTCTTGCACCTATGCGACCTCCCTGCAGCCAAATAAAATAATTTCAACTTACAGTTTGATAATTTGACGAAACTAGTTTTTTATACTTCCTACTAAGCCTGACACTAAGAACATTACTAAGCCTGCATTTTCTGCTACACCATCCGCTCTTATACATACTTAATCGACCATGTCCACAGCTTTTGATATTTCCACAGCGTTGCTACACGGCGAAGGTGTTTAGTTATTAATTTATTGGTCGTATGAAATGATTGCATATTTAATTCAATAATACAAATTTGTATAAAACTGTGATCTTTTAAAGTTCGGTAATGTGCGCCCCTGTTGTTTGTGTTATAGGTAGCTGCCTAATTAGCCTGAAGTATAAAACGTATAAAAGGTATAAAACGTGGCCCTTTAAAATTCAGTAATGTGCCTCTCTGGGCTCTGTGCCCTAGGTAGCTCCTTAGTTGGACTTAATGTTAGCACAAGCCCCGTATAAAACTGTGGCCCTTTAAAATTCAGTAATGTGCCTCTCTGGGCTCTGTGCCCTAGGTAGCTCCTTAGTTGGACTTAATGTTAGCACAAGCCCCGTATAAAACTGTGGCCCTTTAAAATTCAGTAATGTGCCTCTCTGGGCTCTGTGCCCTAGGTAGCTCCTTAGTTGGACTTAATGTTAGCACAAGCCCCGTATAAAACTGTGGCCCTTTAAAATTCAGTAATGTGCCTCTCTGGGCTCTGTGCCCTAGGTAGCTCCTTAGTTGGACTTAATGTTAGCACAAGCCCCGTATAAAACTGTGGCCCTTTAAAATTCAGTAATGTGCCTCTCTGGGCTCTGTGCCATAGGAGACTATCTAGTAGCCCTTAATAGTATAATAGTCACGTATAATACTAGTATAATAGACTAATAGTATAATAGTCACGTATAATACTGTGAATCTAAGGTTCAGTAATGGGCTCACTGTTACCTGTGTTCTGAATGACTGCATAGCTAGCCTTGATGGTAGCACCTGTACATTCAATCTGTCACACAGTGCTTAACAGACCGTGATTACAAGTAGCGCTTTACATAAAACATTCGCGATTACACGCTACAATTAGTTTTTATAAAAATGGTGGGTTACTCTCTACTATGGGAGTTATGTTACTTGCTACGTTAAAACTTTGAACTTTTTAAGTAAATGATTTATATATATACACACACACACACAGATATATATATATATACGATATTAAACAAATGGAAACTATATTTATAAAACCATATTTATTTCATTATACATATTTCGGGGATACCATATTAAAAATATGGCATGCCTTCTTCAGATAAAATACAATATATAAACAGTTTTATAAATAATTTTGACGTACCATAAATATTGACCAACCGTTATGTAAGAAGCTGGTTTGTCGAGTGCTTTATATCAGTTATAAAATATTTACTTGTTGTAACCCAACAATTTTATATAAAACTTTTGCATATATATATATATATATATATATATATATATATATATATATACACACACACACGTATATATATGGGCCTTCCAGTTTCATTTTACATTATATACAAGTCTGTATATATTTTAATTATTTAAAAAGTATTTTAAAGTGATCATGATTTTTGAAAGATATTTTGAAGTGAACGTGACCTAACGGGTCACGTGTTGTCTAGTATATATATATATATATATATAAATATATATATATATATATATATTTGGGAGGGGGTGCACGCTGTAGTGGGTTATATTGAGAGAAGCACACACACACTGGTGGATTGGCAGTATCGGTAGAGGGTCTGACGCCATGATTTGCAGCAAAGAGTGACGGCCCTTTATGGTCTGAGTTCAAATCCCACCGAGGTTAACTTTGCCTTTCATCCTTATGGGGTCGATAAAATAAAGTACCGGTAATACACTGGGATAATTGCTGGTCTTGTGCCAAACGTAGAAACAATTACATACATACATACATACATGGTGGCTGCCAACTCGTTTTCGAGTACGGCCACTACTTTATATCCATGTAGGAGAACCCCTACCGATGCGCTGAACGAGTGTGACTTTTTAGTCCAGCCAGCGACTTGAAAACTCTGGTACAAACACTACACCTGTGACAATTATTGACACATAGTGCTGGGCCCATGGTACCATGTGACGACAAGTGCAGAGAGATCTCCAGATATAAAGCAATGCCTATGCCGTGAAGCTTTTATAGTGAGCAAAGGCACTGCACAAAGCCAGTCCCACTCTCTTAACCAAGGTGATATTTACCAAAAAGAAGAACAAGTCAACATCATTGGATACCATCAGGGTTGCAGGTGTTATATCAGAGTTTTCCTTCTCCTAGAATTCTGCCTTGACAAAGACTAAGGGGTCATCTATCCCGGTGATTTTGGATGGCCATTGACTCTTAAGAGCTCATTTGCCCTTTGACAGGTTTTGTTTTTAGTCCTGCAGGATGTCCAAAGTCACCCTCCTCACCAAGAAACCTTGGTGGGGTTGTTAGTTTAGTCGCCAACGACCCGACCTTGATACAGGTTGTACTGGGATACATGTTACCAGTAGCACCAACTGGTGAACTGACATACGTACCATCATACGTACATACATACATACATGGTGGCTGCCAACTCGTTTTCGAGTACGGCCTCTACTTTATATCCATGTAGGAGAACCCCTACCGATGCGCTGAACGAGTGTGACTTTTTAGTCCAGCCAACGACTTGAAAACTCTGGTACAAACACTACACTTGTGACAATTATTGGCACATAGTGCTGGGCCCATGGTACCATGTGACGACAACTGCAGAGAGATCTCCAGATATAAAGCAATGCCTGTGCCGTGAAGCTTTTATAGTGAGCAAAGGCACCAAGGTTTCTTGGTAAGGAGGGTGACATACATACATACATACGTACATACATACATACATACATACATACATACATACATACATACATACATACATACATACATACATACATACATACATACGCACTTCGGAAAACAAAATTAACAACAAACGAGGAAGAATATATTGAGACAGATGGCACTAAGGAATACTGGTGGAACCTGAAAATAAAAACTGCCACCAAATTAAAGCACAACCGGCCTGATATTGTTGTTTGGGACCACACATTGAAAACATGTTCTGTTGTGGAGATCAGCTGCCCACTTGATGTAAACGTTGTCAGAAAAATACAGGAGAAGGAGGACATCTACGGACCATTGATGAGGAGTTTACAAATCCAGTATCCAAGATACACCTTTAACTTCATACCCATCATTATTGGAGCTACGGGTTATATACCAACCCGCTTGGACCAAAGTATGACTGAACTTGGATTTGCGGACAAAAAGCGCAGCTCCCTAATTCATAGTCTATAAATGGCTGCGATAGCTAGCACCTTCAAAATTTGCAAAACATTCTTGCGATTCAAGGGATGACAATTTCTTTTCTTTTACAACCTTGCCACCAGGAAGGTGGCCGGTCAAAAAAAATATACTCGAAATTAAGAGAAAGAGAAAACATACATACATACATACATACATACATACATACATATAAATTCAAAATAAGGACCGCACAGGACAAATTCAATGGAGAGAAGAAAAAAACAACGGAAAGACGGAATATATATATATATATATATATATATATATATATATATATATATATATATATATATATATATATATATATATATATATATATATATATATATATATATATATATATATATATATATATATATATATATATATATATATATATATATATATATATATATATATATATATATATATATATATATATATATATATATATAATAGTAGAACACTGGAGAGTTATATCCGTAGTAGTAGAGCACTCAATCCGTATGACGAGTTTGGTAAAAGTAGTTCCACAACAGTTAGTTCACCATACCGAGAATCATCTTCAGACCGAGCTGAAGATCTGCATAATGTGAAACATTTATTCTCGGTATGGTGAACTAACTGTTGTGGAACTACTTCTATATATATATATATGCGTGTGGGGAACAGTCTTTCTTTTAGATATGTGTTGTTAGAGACACGACTAGATTTGAATTTATCAAATTTTCCTCGTGTTTTCTATTTACCCCTTTGTAGCCCGGTTAAAAACACAGTTCCTAAATCCATAATCTAATCAGAGTTTCTAGCGTTGTTGGAGTATTTGTACTGCTATGTGTAGTGTAAGTAAATGTTGGCAAAGTCGGCGAATTGACAGAGTCGTTAGAACGTCTGATAGAATGCTTTATGGCGAGCATGTCAAACTGAGAGTCCGCCGAGGGCCTCATGGGTCATATATGTGTTGTCTGAGTTCGACACACGACAACTATCTGCGCATATTACAACTATCTGCGCATATTACAACTATTTTTTTAAATTTTATATTACGAAGATAAAACCTGCTCGCCCTGTAAAAACCTTTGTGCGGGCCGCATGTGTGCTTGTAAGGGCCCGCATGTTTGAGATGCTCGCTTTATGGTCTTCGCTCCTACTCTCTGCTCTCTGAGTTCAAATCCCACCGAGGTCAACTTTGCCTTTCATCCTTTCGAGGTCGATAAAAAAAAAATTACCAGTCTAATACTGGTGTCGATTCTTCCTCTAATATCACTTTCTCCTTTCCTCTCTCTCTCTGTTTATCTCTGGAAGAAATCTGCTGTACTCAGGTCTGGAGACGCTTAAAATG
>OZ024756.1:26424224-26459224 GCA_964016885.1 Eledone cirrhosa
TATATAAATAGAGAGAGAGAGAGAGAGGAAAAGAGTCAGGACCCCTACGGGTGAGCTCCGAACTGTTCGGATCTATCTGTCGAAACGGCCAGAGCTCAGCCGTTAGAGTCCTGACTCTTTTCCTATTACCCACTCTACTACCCTAAATATCGAGTACTCTGGTGCGTTATGATCAACCTGGTTTTTTTACCACACTTTCTTTGTTATATATATATATATCAAACACACACACACATATATATATATATATATATATATATATATATATATATATATATATATATAAATATATATATCAAACACACACACATATATATATATATAAATATATATATCAAACACACACACACACACACACACACACACACACACATATATATATATATATATATATATATATATATATATATATATATATATATATATATCAAACACACACATATATATATATATGTGTGTGTGTGTATAACTTGAAACTTAACCAAAACGTCACAGAAGGAAAACACGCAAATAAGGGATTGTTCAATGAATATATATATATATATACACACACATATATACACATAAGGACGGATTTGGTGGGGAGGGGGGTTTAGGGGTGCGTACGCACGTAACAAATTAAGTATATGTAAGTAACTTGATGGCGATTGAAAGTAAATCACATGCATAGTTCTTTGGTGAAGAGAAGTTTTAACCATGACCAAACTTTCTTTTTTCTTCTTTGCTTTCTGAGTCTACATTGTTGAATCTGTATTTCTAGGGGAGTATCGGTCCTGTTATTTTTCACAGCCACGCCTATGATGAGAATAGAGTGGCCTCCCTTCGTGTTTATACAATTATATTCGTTGTGTCAACAGTTGTACTATTTAAAATGTTTGTCGTTTAGTGAGTTTTCCGCATCTGTTATCTCATTACTTACACACGCACACGACACGCACATACACACACACACACACGTGTATGTGTGTGTATATATATATATTGTTATACTTTGGGAGGGTCATGTTGCCAATAAGAAACACACGCACCAGTTGCTTTCACTTCAATTTATTATATATTTATAAATTTATAAATATATAATAAATTGAAGTGAAAGCAACTGGTGCGTGTGTTTCTTATTGGCAACATGACCCTCCCAAAGTATAACAATATCGGTTTCAACACACGATTTCAGATAAAGAATCTTGCTAAACAAATTCAGAAACGAAATATATATGACTTTTATGGGCATACATGACTTTTAACGGTTTGAAAAATGAAAGTAAATTTATTTTCATTTTCAACGTCATGAAAATGAAACTACATTTATTGTCATTAATTATTTTTAAGGGCAATGGATTAGCAGTATCGGTAGAGGGTCGGACGCCATGCTTTGACGCATAGAGATACGGCCCTTGCCATTCTGAGTTCAAATCCCGCCGAGGTTAACTTTGCCTTTCATCCTTGCGGGGTCGATAAAATAAAGTACCTGTAATGTACTAGGTGATTGCTGGCCTTGTGCCAAAAGTAGAAACAATTAATTATTTTCATTTTCGATTGTAAATGTTGTTGATACCGTCCGTTCTGTTTTGGCTTGATTCAAGAACGAACTGGGGTCATAAAAAGGGCAGAGAATGAGAACGGATTGGGGTCAGAAGGGCAGAGAATGAGAACGGATTGGGGTCAGAAGGGCAGAGAATGAGAACGGATTGGGGTCAGCACATTATTGGTATTATATACATGTGGTGCTATGATCAGGCACAAGTTCAGATCATTAGAGAAACGGGACTCTCCGCACGGACAGTTATAGACTGGTGCTATTTTATTAGAGAAGTTTGTGAGCAGTATTTGGAGGCAAATCCTCAACAACTTGGAGGCTTCGATGACAATGGTGAGTCGATCATTGTAGAGATCGACGAATCGAAATACTTCCATAGAAAGTATCATCGTGGCCAGTGGAGACAAGGCTACTGGGTCTTCGGCGCTGTTGAACGCCATTCTGGACGCTGCTCCCATTTTCGATTGTAAATGTTGTGGTAACACACAGAACGTATAGTATCAACAACAACATTTACAATCGAAAATGAAAATAATTAATGACAATAAATGTAGTTTCATTTTCATGACGTTGAAAATGAAAATAAATTTACTTTCATTTTTCAGACCGTTAAAAGTCATGTATGCCTATATATGTATATATATATATATATATATTTGTGTATTTATGTGTATGTATGGATATATATATATATATATATATATATATATATGTGTGTGTGTGTGTGTGTGTGTGTGTGTGCATGTGTGTTTATCTACTTTTATATTTATTCTTTTTTCTTTCCTTCTTCTTTCTCCAGCCTCACTTTCATTCCCGCCGAGGTTAACTTTGCCTTTCATCCTTACGGGGTCGATAAAATAAAGTACCAGTAATGTACTGCGTAATTGCTGGCCTTGTGCCTAAAGTAGAAACAATTATATTATATTTTTGTTTTTAAAATCCACTGTCAATAAATACACCAGGATTTTTTCATTCTGATGACTGAAAGCAAATTTGTTTGCTTTCAAGAAACCACTGGTAAATGAAATAATTACCTTATGTTGTTTATTACATAACTAATAAGCTCTGTAACCTACATAGAGCACTCTTTTTTCCTGGACCTTTCCGACGGAATTACTTCACTCATATATATATATATATATGCAGAGGTTATATTTAATTTGTTGGGATTCAACAAGCTTAAAATTTTTTATAACTGATATAAAGCACTCAACAATTTAGTGGAGTAAATATACAATATATTAACAATTTCCATTTGTTAATATATTGTATATATATATAATGTGGGCAATATTAAATATTATCTAATTACAATTATATATATATATAATTGTAATTGGATAATATTTAATATTGCCCACATTATATATATATATATATATATATATATATATATACACACACGCTGTTGACCATGTTATTCTTCACTCACTATATATATATATATATATATAATACGTACATCCACCGGATTTACCATTGTGATTAGGTGTGCTTAAGCATGGGCCCCGTTGTTCAGGTGGTGCCCATCTTCCTGCCAAAAAAAAGTTTTACGAGAAATTTTCCAAAGTAAGGGGCCTCATAACTTAACTAGCATAGGACCTCATTTGTCCTAAATCCGGCACTGCGTACACATACATCTAATATTTTCAGTACCTATGTGACGTTGGGGACACACCTTGCCTATATATATATATATATATATATATATATATATATATATATATATATAGTTTTGCGAGGTTTTTTATATGAAATCGTGTGTCGAAACAAATATTGTTATACTTGGGGAGGGTCATATTTGTGTAATATTGCCAGAATTAATAACAGATCACACTCACTGTGAGTGTGTTCTGTTATTAATTCTGGCAATATTACACAAATATGACCCTCCCCAAGTATAACTATATATATATATATATATATATATATATATATAGGAAAAAGTTTGACCCCGGTGGCAGAGCTCAAAGTCATAACAAAAGCTAAGAAAAGAAAAACAAGATTGTTCACTGATCCCTATATTAGGTGAGAAAATCGGGTTAAGTATAACTGGGAATAAAGTAGATACATTTCAAATTTCCCAGAGCTCAAGCTGTTTCGATGGCTATAGAGCCGATTTTCTCACCTAATATAGTGATCAGTGAACAATCTTGTTTTTCTTTTGCCTGTTTTCTTTTTTAGCTTTTGTTATGACTTTTGTTTCTTTAGTTTGTTTTTGTCTCCTTTCTTGGACATTGGTTAGAGAATATATATATATATATATATCCGTATGTGGTTGACGGCTGAGAGAAAAGAGTGCTCAATACCGAAGTAGTTTAAATATTCATTTTATTAAGGCTAAATAGTGACCATTTAGACCGTACACATACATGGGATATAAAGTGAGGGAATTGTCCAGAGTTGATGGGAAGAGGCCAGATGATGTCCCTGGGCAAGTGATAGATATCTAATTTAGGATGTCACATTCAGTGACTCGTTTCTTGTTGTTGTTGTTGCTGCTGCTGCTGCTGTTGCTGCTGCTGTTGTTGATGTTGAAAGGTTCACGAGGGAAGAGTCCTCAGACACTCATTCCAGCAGGTCCTGTATCGGAAGCAACCATCTCCAACTGGTTGTGCATGTCAATCCTGTAAACAATGAACAGGAATGGTGACAGTATGCACCCTTGCCATAACACTTTCTGACACCCGCTATCTTGTGAATATCTCCACTCCCACCTGTGCAGTCATTTCTGATGCCACACCTGAATAGAGGAGTTTCCATCCTCCATCCAAACCTACAGTATCAGAGACACAGAACTATGTGGACGAAACCCCGACTATATCTAGCCTCCTTCACTATTTCCTGCTCCTTACCTTTAAGAGTTGTGATGTTCCAGGTTCCAACCATCAAGATTTGCTCCCTTCCAGACCCTCTTTGGGGTCTAGCCTTTGTGCTTTCATCTCATGCCGCTAGGACAGATCACAGGCCCATTGCCAGTTTTTGCAGCATGAAATGGAGACTGCAATATATTTTTCCAACAGGCCCCTCTACCTAAAGCCTGAATGCATCCCTTGTTAACCGCATGAAGGACAATGCAGTATGGTTCTTGTTTGTTTTCCTTATCATATTACAGTTGCAGTTTCGGTGGGCTTATTCACGCCACTCACCAATCTAGACTTTGTCAAACCCACGAAGACTAGGCTTTTTTAAAGGCAGCCTTTACTCGCCTCATCATAGCTTCATCACTGGATTGTGAGAGTTTTCTCGGGAGCTACAGGTGTCACTCATTGCTTCATCTCCCCTAGTAGTTATGCCGCTGTCGTTCTGGGGCTGCTTATTCATCTGGTAGTTGCCTGCATATATCGCAACTAGCCATCGTATCTGGTAACCATATTGCTATCTGCCACCTGCAACCCGTTCTCTAGCTGAAGAGCTCTGCCGAGAATTAGAGGGAAACATACATATATATATATATAAATGTGTGTGTATGTGTTTTTTTTAGAGGGAAATTCACACACACACACATATATATATATAGTCTTGTTCATTATATTCTAGTTTGTGGTGAATATACACAAAATTAAAAAAAAAAAGTATTGGAGGATTGATATCACCAAAATTTAGTTACGGGTAGTGTCCCAGCATGACATCATCCTAATGAATGAAACCAGCACCACCACCACCATCCCAAAAAAAGAAATACATACATACGTGTGTGTGTTTATAAGATAGATAGTAACAGATTTACGAAATCACACAACCACAAGAGGCTTTGTGCACCTGTGGCATTGTAATACCATGCCACAATCTTACTCAATGGTAACTGAAATTAATTCCCAAAACAGAGTTTACTCATACAGATTTAGTAGTGTGGTGGCAATAATTTAACAAACCAATTAGGGTTATTATTAAAATGAATACAACTAATATCAACCAATTAATAAATCAAATCAATTAATTAAAAAAATATCGAAAATGTTTATATATATAATAGGCAGGCAGGTAGGTAAGTAGGCAGGCAGGTAGGTAGGTAAGTAAGTAGGTAGGCAGGCAGGGAGGTAAGTAAGTAGGCAGGTAGGTAGATAGGTAGGCTGGTAGGTATAACATTTTGGTTTGTGCATTTTAACTCCTTAAAGTAGGCCAATGACATGACATCAGACAAATAACTTAAGATATACTGAATCGCATGGGCAGAAAGTATTCTTTACATTAGTAATTTGGTATTCCTTTAGATTAGTGTCAGATATGACCAACTAGATTAGTACATCTATAGTGTCAGATAATACCAACTATTTTAGTACTCCAAGTCAAATATGTCCAAATAGTTTAGGAAACCTCATCATAGCTAATGGCTGGTTGATTGGTGGTTGTGGAGGTAGTGGTGGGGATAGTGTTTGTGGTTGTGGAGGTAGTGGTGGTGATAGTGTTTGTGGTTGTGAAGACAGTTGTGGTTATAGTGTTTGTGGTTGTGGAGGTAGTAGTGGTTATAGTGTTGGTAGTTGTGGAGGCAGTGGTGGTAGTTGTGGTTATAGTGTTGGTAGTTGTGGAGGCAGTGGTGGTTATAGTGATGGTGGTTGTAGAGGCAGTGGTGGTTATAGTGTCGGTAATAGTGATGGTGGTTGTAGAGGCAGTGGTGGTTATAGTGTCGGTAATAGTGATGGTGGTTGTAGAGGCAGTGGTGGTAATAGTGATGGTGGTTGTGGAGGCATCTCTAGTGTGTGACGTCATCACCCCTTCCTTCCTCAATTATCTCTAGTGTGTGACGTCACCACCCCTTCTTTCCTCAGTCATCTCTAGTGTGTGATGTCACCACCCCTTCCTTCCTCAGTCATCTCTGGTGTGTGACAGAAGGACGCTCTAATTTATGTATAGATTGCTTCAAATTTTTTCTTGATTATTTATAAAATTAATTGAAAAATGCAGGTGGTGTATTTCATTAGAAATATGCTAATGAAAAGGTTAAACCTCAAACTCTGTTCCAGGTGTGAATAATGTCGATCTATCCCAACGTACCTGTCCAACCACCACCTCAAGAATGTGCCAGTCAGGTGGAGATTCGAATTCAGTGTAAGGATCTGGTGAACAAGGATGTGACATCAAAATCTGACCCCTGTGCTTCTGTCAACCTCTTTGAAGGGGCTAAATGGTGTGAGGTAATTGTATATATATACATATATATATTTTTTTGCTTTATTTCTTGCATCCAATAACTTTTGGTGCAGTCATAGATGGGCTGTCTTGGGTATTTTAAACCCTGACAGAGCCCATACCCTCTCCATGACTGAAAACAACTGATTTCTTCCAGAGAAGGAGAGAGATACACATATATCCATGCTAGCATGGAAAATGGTGTTAAATGATGATGATGAGGGGAAGAATCAACCCCAGTTTTTTATTGACCTCAAAAGGACGACAAACAAAGTTGACTTCAGCAGGATTTGAACACAGAATGCAAAGAGCCAGAACAAATACCACAAAGGATTTTAACCGATGTTCTAATGACTCTGCCAATTCACTGCCTTTCATATATATATTATATCCTAGTGCTGGTGCAACGAAAAATGTACTGTGCATCCTGCAAAGTGGTTGGTATTTGGAAGGGTTTTTGGTTACAGAAACCAAGTCAAACAAAGGATTGAGAGAACTCTTCACTTGTGTCAAGGGCATGACAATTTCCCTAATGTCGATGACATAATAAATTACACCCACTTCACTCTGTAAAGTGGCTGCTGTTATGAAGGGCATCCAGCTGTAGAAAACTACTGGAAATATTTTTGTATATTCAGATTAAAGAAGCAGCAAAGTTTACGGTAACAATATAACTCACTATAATACTATTTCTATTGAAAATTAGACTAAACATGAGACTAAACATTTAAATTGTTTACAGGATTATGACTTGAGGTATTTTATTTCAGTTTTGCATTGATGAATATTTGGTGTTCTGTCTTCTTTCTGTTGACAATTCCAGATAGGGAGAACTGAGAAGATCAATAACAACTTAAATCCACAATTCTCTACAGCCATTAGTATGAAATACTACTTTGAGACGGTGCAGAAGATCAAGATTTGTGTTTATGACCTCGATAATGCAACAGCTTCATTCAATGATGATGACTTTCTTGGAAGTTTTGAATGTACTCTCGGTCAGGTAACTAACAAACACTTAATTACTCAATAATTCTTTTTAACATTGGCAAAAGGCCAGCAATTTGATGAGGAAGAGGGAAAGTTGATCATATCTACTGCAGTACATTACTGGTACTTTATTTTATTGGCCCTAGAAAAGTGGAAGGCAAAGATGTCCTTGGCAAGATTTGAACCCAGAATGTAAAGGACCATAACTCAATGCCATAAAGCATTTTGTCTGACACTCTAACAATTCTGCTAATTCACCACTCTCTACCTTAATAATTGTTTCTACTTTAGGCACAAGGCCAGCAATTACACCAGTGCATTACTGGTACTAATAATAATTGTTTCTACTTTTGGCACAAGGCCAGCAATTACACCAGTGCATTACTGGTACTTTATTTTATCGACCCCGTAAGGATGAAAGGCAAAGTTAACCTCGGCGGGATTTGAACTCAGATCATAAACCCTTTGAACCAATTCTGCCGAACCACTACATATCTATGTATGTATGTATCTATGTATGTATGTATGTATGTATGTATCTATGTATGTATGTATGTATGTATTTATGTATGTATGTATCTATGTATGTATGTATGTATGTATGTATGTATGTATGTATGTATGTATGTATGTATGTATGTATCTATGTATGTATGTATGTATGTATCTATGTTTTCTCTTTCTCTTAATTTCGAGTATATTTTTTTTGACCGGCCACCTTCCTGGTGGCAAGGTTGTAAAAGAAAAGAAATTGTCATCCCTTGAATCGCAAGAATGTTTTGCAAATTTTGAAGGTGCCAGCTATCGCAGCCATTTGTAGACTATGAATTAGGGAGCTGCGCTTTTTGTCCACAAATCCAAGTTCAGTCATACTTTGGTCCAAGCGGGTTGGTATATAACCCGTAGCACCAATAATGATGGGTATGAAGCTAAAGGTGTATCTTGGATACTGGATTTGTAAACTCCTCATCAATGGTCCGTAGATGTCCTCCTTCTCCTGTATTTTTCTGACAACGTTTACATCAAGTGGGCAGCTGATCTCCACAACAGAACACGTTTTCAATGTGTGGTCCCAAACTACAATATCAGGCCGGTTGTGCTTTAATTTGGTGGCAGTTTTTATTTTCAGGTTCCACCAGTATTCCTTAGTGCCATCTGTCTCAATATTATATGTATCTATGTATGTATGTATGTATCTATGTATGTATGTATTTATGTATGTATGTATGTATGTATGTATGTATGTATGTATGTATCTATGTATGTATGTATGTATGTATGTATGTATCTATGTATGTATGTATGTATGTATTTATGTATGTATGTATCTATGTATGTATGTATGTATCTATGTATGTATGTATGTATCTATGTATGTATCTATGTATGTATGTATGTATGTATGTATCTATGTATGTATCTATGTATGTATGTATGTATGTACGAGTGTGTGCGAGTTTACTGATTCTAACCCTACTATATTGATAACAAGGCTATATATATGTGTGTGTGTGTGAGTGGTACCTCAACAAAAAATATGCGATCTACTTTGTAAGGTGGTAAGCCTGGTGCCACAACAAAAAAAAAGCACCCAAAACACACTATAAAGTGGTTGGCATTAAGAAGGGCAGCCAGTTATAGAACATAAATGGAATATACGAGCAAGACCTGTTCACTTCACTAGTCTAGCTTCAATATGTGATGACCTGTCTAAATCATACTGATATGATCCTCCATTGGTTGCTTCAGGTCAGATGGTAGTGTTGATGAGTCAGCAACTGCACGAAGATGTTTGTGTCTCAATGTCTCAATGGTGCCATTAATCTCCATAGCATTCAGCGACATCAGGGTATGGGATGTCATTGGCATCCTGCTAGCATCAATGTGTCTGGCTAGTCTTCTACTCAGTGTATATAAATATATATATATGCATATACATTATCATACATTATCATATATATATATGGGCGGTGGATTGGCAGTATCGGTAGATGCTTTGACGCATAGAGTTACAGCCCTTGCCATTCTGAGTTCAAATCCCACCGAGGTTAACTTTGCCTTTCATCCTTACGGGGTCGATAAAATAAAGTACCAGTAATGTACTGGGTAATTTTTGGCCTTGTGCCAATAGTAGAAACAATTATCATATATATATATATATGTATATATATCAATAAAAAATCCAAGGCCATATTCATTTTTTTATTGATATATAATGTTCCAGCTTACACTTTTATACAGGTCGTTGAGCGCTTTCTTTTATCTACTTCACCACCGCACATCCTTGTTCAGTTAAACCCTTCTATATATATGGAGGCACATGGCTTAGTGGTTAGAGCATTGGCCTTGCAATCGAAAGGTTGTGAGTTCAATTCTCAGACCGGGTGATGTGTTGTTTCCTTGAGCAAGACACTTTATTTCACATTATTCCAGTTTACTCAGCTGTAGAATTGAGATGATAGGAACTGGGGTCCCTATCATTCCACTGCAAAGTGGTCGTGGAAGTGCCACAACAAAAAAGCACCCAGCCCACACTGTAAAGTGGACGTGTAGGTGCCACGGCAAAAAAGTACCCAGCACTCACTGTAAATGAGGTTGGTGTTAGGAAGGGCATCCAGCTGTAGAAATCAAGCCAGAATCAGTTCCCGTCCCACCCTTGCAACCAGGGAAAAGCGGACGTAAAATGATGATGATGATATATATATATGCATATCAGTTTGGAAGAGTGTATATGTGGGTGAGGGGAGTTTGTATATATAGACTTCTTAACCTTAACTGGACTATATTAATAACTAGACTATATATATGAGGAAATCATCTGTATCATTGCAGCTTGTCTCAAGTGGACCAATAACCAAAAAATTGCTAAACGAGAAAGGAAAACCGTATGAGAAAAGTACTATAATTGTAAGTAGCTGATACTTTTATAACTTTAACCCTTTAACATTTAAACTGACCATATCCGGCCAGAATTCTTTCACCTCTTTCTGTTCAAACTGGCTGTAACTGGCCGCTCATACTGATGTATAAATAATATCAAAGTCCGTAGATTCGATATTATGTGAGATAAAGCCTTTACTCCAAAAATACAATTTATATAGAGTAATGTAAATGCTAAAAGGTTAAATAGATAACAACCTCTTCAGAAAATGTTGGATTGTTTGTTTATCAAATTTACTTTGAAATCATCTGATTTTTTTTATATCATAGTAAAGGTTTAGTGGTTAGGGCATTGATTCACAATTGTAAGGTTGTGGGTTTGATTCCAGGACTGGGCAGTGTATTGTGTTCTTGAAGAAAACACTTTGATTCACATTACTCTTTCTGCCAGGAATTGCTAATAGCACATAGTATAAACAATGATAAGACCAACGGAAATATTGTTTCCTTTGGATGATCTGATGATCAAATCTTTCTTCTACCAGAAGTTGTGACTGACAGATAGTATCAACATTGGTAAGAGCGATGGAAATATTGTTTGCTTGATCTGATCCGATGATGGAATTTGAATTCCAGATAGCAATGAGCCAGAAAAAATACCACAAAGCATTCTAATGACTCTGCCAACCATTTTAGCAATGTAAAATTCTTAAATTTCTGTTTTTCTGGAAATACTTTCAGGTTTCTGCTGAAGAAGTCTCAGAGAAAACAGAATTGGTCCAATTGTCATTTAAAGCCAAGAAACTTGACAATAAAGTAAGTCACACACTTATTCTCCCTCTCTCTCTCTCTGGTGTTATTTCTGCTCCATGGTCTTCTTGTCTCTCTCTTTATTTTCTTCATGTCATTGATGTCAAAAACATAACTGTCCCTAATTTTATGTAATTTGATTAACTTCTAGGATTTCTTTGGAAAATCTGACCCATTCTTGGAATTTTCCAGACAAAACAGTGATGGAACCTGGCAGGTGGTCCACCGAACAGAGGTGAGTATGGGACTGGATGGTTCTGCAGTTTTGTTACTTTCTTTGGACAACATAAGATTGGTCTTACTGATCAAAGTAATATGATTGTTATATAATAATATACCTTATTACATATTGCATAACATTGATGGTCTTAGTGGCCAAAGTAACAGCACAGTGATGTATTTTTATATGTTATTACTTATCTTGGTCTTAATGACATCATAACACTGATGTCTTAGATGAAAGCATTTTGTTTCAAATTTGAGTCTCAGTATGTAACTGGTAAATATTACAATAATCAGTGTCTTGTGAATGTGATTTCGTAGACAGAAACTGTATATATTCACCAATTCTATATCTTCACCTCTACAGGTGGTGAAAAACAACTTAAATCCCACATGGCGCACCATTGAGATTACATCCCAGGTTCTGTGTAAGGGGAACAAGAAGGCTTCAATTCTGGTAAGACTAATCACAATAATATAATTATCAGCAGCATTATCACCACCATCAATACCATCACTGCCACCATCATCATCACCAACGCCACCTCCACCACCACCACCACCACCATCACCACCAACCCCACCATCACCACCACCACCACCATCCCCAACACTACCACCATCAACATCATTATCATCACCATCACCACTGCTCTCCCTCTCTCACACAACCACCATTGCTCTCCTCTCTCACACACACACACTTACCATCTCATTTCCCTGACAGGTACAGACATTTTACACCACAGATACACCAACATTAATATAATAGCCAGATAGATTATTGTTTATTTTGTTATATTTCACAGATCAACTGCAATGACTGGGACTCTGACGGTTCCCATGATATTATTGGTTGCTGTAAACTGTCTCTGGAGGAAATGATGGAAGCTAGTCCAACTAATGAAGTAAGGGACATGTTTTTTTTTGTTTTTTTTAAAATAATCAATCAATTGTTTAGAGAGTGGTGTGCGTGGGTTAGATCGAAAGTCCGGGTGGGTGGTGATATGGGTGGTTAGTGGTGGGGAAGATGAGGGTAGGGAGGGAAGTGCTGTTTTCTAGAATGTTCTATGAAAGGTGGGGGAGAACAGTGAGATTGACATGGTTGAATAGACCTACTCTAATGATGCTTTTCTAAACAAGATTAAAGAAACAAGGAGAGGGCACTTTTAACGCTTTAGCATTTAAACTGGCCATATCCGGCCAGAATTCTATCACCTCTTTCTGTTCAAACTGGCCATAAATGGCCACTCATGCTGATGTTAAGGTATTGTTCTCAAAATGAATAATATCAAAATCTCATAGATTCGATATTATATGAGATAATTATGTGAGGTAAAGCCTTTACTGTGAAAATATAATAGTATATATAGAGTAATGTAAATGCTAAAGGGTTAATGCTTGTGAGGCAACAGAGTAATCCAGAATTTTGTGAGGGGTTCTCCCTGAAATTGCCCCAAACAACAGTCCATGCCTCTATTGAAAGTCGTTATTGTGTTTAACCCTTTAACATTTAAACCAGCCATAACCAGCCAAAATTCTCTCACCTTTTTTTCTGTTCAAACTGGCTGTAACGGGCCACTCATACTGATGTTAAGGTATTGTTCTCAAAATAAATAACATCAAATTCTTGTAGATTCAATATTATGTTAGATAAAGCCTTTACCACAAAAATGCAATAGTAAATATAGAGTAATGAAATGCTAAAGGGTTAACCAGGCTCTGTGTGCCTTGGCTATGAACAGTGTAGATTTTTTGCTGATGTTGTTTCTATTGCATTGATAATACTTTTCGTAATATTATTATTATTTTTCTTGGAGTCTCAGTCATTGATGTTGTTTAACTGGAAAGTTTGTTCAAATGAACATCAAGCCACTACCTGCAGCCTCGGATATTCAGAACGTGTCGGAGGGTTCTTGCTGTTCCAAGCAAGCATGCCTTTTGAAGTGTTCCAAAAAAGGGGGCTGGATTAATGTTCTTTAACCATCCTTGAAGACTCTTCGAGATAGTACCTAGAGCTCCTATGACAATCAAGACGCCCTTGATCTTATGACAGTCCCAAATCCTTTTTAATTCCCACTTTAAATCCTGGTATCGGTTAATTTTCTCCTTCTCCTTTTCTTACACTCTTGTTATTATTATCATTATTATTATTATTCAGGTTGTCAGGTTGTGTATCCACCCTAAAAATGCTGCCAAAAAGAAAAGTTCTGGAAGTATTATTCTACAGACCTGTAAAGTAAGGAAAAAGACATTTTATGTTCTATGCTTTTTACACACTCCATAATATATATATATATGTCCTGCATGGTTGTAAGTGCCTCAAGTGAATTGTAGGCCCGTGATTGGACATTCTGTATACTTGTATTGGTCTGGTTGGGTTGTCCACAGATCCAATGTGGTTTTTGTTGTGATAACACTGGTCTGAGGATCAGGCAGATTTGGAGTCTGGTCTGAAACATCAACCCGGATCATGAGCCAACTGTGTGTGAAACATTTGTAACCAGGATTGAGCAATAAATTTCTTATGTGATTGGTGCCTTACGGCGAGTGGGCTGGTTGCTAGAAAGTGCAGCCTAATATTGCCTAAATTGCATCTCAACCTTATGGGAGATTATCAAATATAAAGATTTACATATACACAAACTATACAAAGTCATATATATATATATATATGTTTTTGGCAACCATTCACGATGTGGCTCAATGATGAATTAATTAATTAAATAATCAGAGCAATATACAATAAAGTATGTCCATAGAATCATATATATATATATATCATGATCCGGTTGATACATATATATATATATATATATATATATATATATAGTGTAATCTTCCCCATGCCTTATTATACACTATTAATTATAGATTATTATTATTACTCTTTTTCCATTTCTAATTACCTCATGTACTTTCTCCTCCGTTATATATATATTGTACGCCCTTTGTGTTTGTGTAGCCTCTGCGCACCCTCTGCACCATACTATCGACGCCACCCCATCTATGGTTCAGCTAACCACCCGACTCCCGGGAATGAATATGACTGCAGCTAGTAAACAAGGACCCACACCCCACCCTCCCGCACCAAAATTAGACTTATCGTCCCCTACTTTTGCTCTTTACTCTCTTTACTCTTTGTTCTTGAATGTTTGGTTGGTAGAGTCCATAACACCAATCAAACCCCTTTTATAGCTCTGACGAATCCTACAGTTACGTAAGGAAGAAACATTGTAAGCCAATAAAAATCTTTTGATGTTGTAGACGCTCTTGTGTTCTTTTTCATATATATATATATATATATATGCCGGCAGATCGACCTGCTCATATTGCCATTTATAAATTTAATTTATAATAAATTTATAAATTTAATTTATAATAAATTGAAGTGAAACAACTGGTGCATGTGTTTCTTATTGGCAACATGACCCTCCCAAAGTATAACAATATCGGTTTCAACACACGTTTTCAGATAAAGAATCTTGCTAAACAAATTCAGAAACGAAATATTTATATATATATATATATATATATATATATGCTAACAATGAGGAGGAGGTGTCTGTATGTTTAAAGAGACTTCAGGTGAATGTTTCTATACCAGAGTCTTCAACAATATTTCTATTTCTGCTCCAGGTGTCTGTGTTACCATCATTCTTGAATTACATTATGGGAGGACTGAACATAAATTTTACGGTGAGACCCATTCTTCTTCTTCTTCTTCTTCTTCTTCTTCTTCTTCTTCTTCTTCTTCTTCTTCTTCTTCTTTTTCTTTTTCTTTTTATTTTTCTTTTTATTTTATTTTTTATTTTATTTTTTATTTTTTTTCTTCTTTTTCTTCTTTTTCTTCTTTTTCTTCTTTTTCTTCTTTTTCTTCTTTTTCTTCTTTTTCTTCTTTTTCTTCTTTTTCTTCTTTTTCTTCTTTTTCTTTTTATTTTTATTTTAATTTTTTTTCTTTTTCTTCTTTTTCTTCTTTTTCTTCTTTTTCTTCTTTTTCTTCTTTTTCTTCTTTTTCTTCTTTTTCTTCTTTTTCTTCTTCTTTTTCTTCTTCTTTTTCTTCTTTTTCTTCTTTTTCTTCTTTTTCTTCTTAAAAAGACAACAAATGTCCTCTCTACCCAGCGTTGCCATTATGATCTCATTACCAAACACACACACACATGTGTCTATGTTGGTATTTCAGTGATTGTTTTAATGTGCAGTTCTCAATCTAATTCTGTGCAGTAAACTTACAATTTATGTCAAATACTGCATGTGGTGTTTACATGGTAAATGGTGGCTAAAAGAGTTTAACCTTTTAGCATTTACATTGCTATATTATTACTATTGTATTTTCATGGTAAAGGCTTTATCTCACATAATTATCTCATATAAAATCAAATCTATGAGATTTTGATGTTATTTATTTTGAGAACAATACCTTATCATAAGTATGAGTGACTGGATACAGCCGGTTTGAACAAAAAGAGGTGAGAGAATTCTGGTCAGATACAGCTTGTTTAAATGCTAAAGGGTTAAACTCAGAAAATGTTAAAAACAATCTCATTACATTACAAATGCTTCTCAGTCTCAGAATATAAAAACACTGGATCATGACAACTGTTGCAAATATTTCTGCAGTTCTTAAATGTCCTTGAAATAAACCCCTGCTCTCTTTATAATACTAGGTTGGTATAGATTTCACTGGATCTAACGGTGACCCAGTAGATGTCAACTCTCTCCACCATATACACCCAGAAAGACCAAATGATTACATGCAGGCCATACAAGCTGTCGGCCAAATCTGTGAAGACTATGACACGTAAGTAACTATTTTCATCAGTTTCTATTTTTATTGCATGTACCCTGGTTTTTAGAATAGGATTTCCATCGGCTCCAACAATATATGTTCCATTTGTTTCAACAACTGAACTGCCTGCTCATGAACTCTTTACAACTGCCTGCTCATGAACTCTTGTAATGAACACTATTACAACAAAAGAAAACTTTAACATTAAACAGGTTAGCACCATGAAGCACATCTGGATGTAAAACATTGCACAAAATAGGACACCCATGATGATTATGAAGTTTGTCCTTAACCTTGAAAGGATAAAAAGCAAAAATGACTTTGGCAGGATTTGACCTCAGAATGCAGTGAGCCAAAAGAAATACCAAGACATTTTTAATCTGACACACACTTAACGGTTTCACCACCTTATATCGCATTGTATATATATTTTTTACCTTCAAGACTTTTAATAAACTTGACCCCTTGCCACACCTGATTTAAAAAAGCCTTCACTTCTGTAACTTGCTATTTTAGGGACAAATACTTCCCAGCTCTTGGATTTGGGGCCAAAATTCCACCAAATAATGAAGTTTCCCATGAATTTGCAGTCAACTTCAACTTTCAGAACCCATTCTGTGAAGGTAGGGATCATACCACATTACAACCCTAAAGTTATATTGTAAACTGGTTGGTGTTAGAAAGAACAACCAGCTGTAGAAACCACAATAATATTTTTGAATGTAAAAACATTATATGCTCCACTATAATATACACAAGTATGAAGTTTCAGCTGTGTACTCACAGGGTCTGATGATCAGGTGAGTACACAGATGAAATTCCAGAGTAACAAGGCTCAATACTTAGCCATAATAAAGAATATATATCTATATCTATATGTGTATGTGTGTATGTATATTATTATATATATATTCAGGAAGGGCATCCAGCAATTACCCCATTGAATTACTGGTGTGTGCTTTATTTTATCGACCCCATAAGGATGAAGATAATGTTTTCTTTATTAACCACAAGAGTTGACACAAAGCATAACATTAAAGATAGTACAGGACAGTACAAATGGTCATTTCTGCAAGTAAAAACAAAAACATAAAACAAAAACAAAGGATGTAACAGAAAAAATTAAACAAAGGAAAATTCAGGATTTCTGAGGCTCAGTCGTGGAAAAAGCCCACAAAAAAGCTACGGTAACCCTGACCACCAGGGCAAGTGCCCTCTCCTAGTTTTCCATCTCCAATCTACTGACATACTCAGATCAGGTCCATTCTCTTGGGCCATGCTCGCTTCTCTCACCCATCTTTCAACAAATTGCTTGGAAGGGAGCATTTCCCTCTCCACCCTGATTTTCCTTTTCAAATGAATTTGCTTTATTTTCAGGAGTGAGAGGAGTTTTGGCTGCTTACCAGAATTGCATTCGTCAAATACAACTGTGGGGTCCTACAAATGTTGCCCCTATTGTACGACATGTTGCTAGATTTGCTGGGGCTGCACAGAATGAGGAGGCCTCTAAAGGAGCAGCAGTAAGGACCTGTTTTAATTTCACAATTCCAGGGTGAACGGGCAGGGACTGTAGTGGGTGGAGAGGGTGGACTGTAGAAGGGTTTGAATGTCCAAAAAACTATCAAGAGTTAACCCTTTAGCATTTAAACCTGCCGTATCTGGTCAGAATTCTCTCACCTCTTTCTGTTCAAACCGGCTATAACCAGCCACAGATACTGATGCTAAGGTATTGTTCTCAAAATAAATATCAAAATCTCATATATTCAATATTATAATAATTGTTTCTACTTTTGGCACAAGGCCAGCAATTACCCAGTGTATTACTGGTACTTTATTTTATCGACCCCATAAGGATGAAAGGCAAAGTATAATAATGATAATAATGAAATTATTGTGTACAGTGCTCGGGTGCACTGCAACTCATCAAAGGTGCATGTATAGTACATAGAATAATTGTTTCTACTTTTGGCACAAGGCCAGCAATTACCCAGTACATTACTGGTACTTTATTTTATCGACCCCGTAAGGATGAAAGGCAAAGTCAACCTCCGCGGGATTTGAACTCAGACTGTAAAGGGACGTAACTACGCTGGGAAGCATGGTGTCCGACTCTCTACCGATACTGCCAATCCACCGCCCTTGTACATAGAATAATGTACAAATGTCAGGAAAGTGAACAGTGTATGAGTCATGATATACATGTGTGCGTTGTATGGAGGGGGGATATTATGTGAGATAATTATGAAGTAAAGCCTTTACTGTGAAAATATAATACTAAATACAGAGTAATGTAAATGGTAAAAGGTTGAGGGCTCAATAAATCAATAAATGAATGACTTTGATGTGATATTCTGCCAATGATATCCATTGTTTGTTTTTTTTATCCTCCATTTTCTCTCTCATTTCAGGCTTATTTCATCCTATTATTGTTAACAGATGGTGTCATTACTGATATGAATGATACAGTCGACGCAATCATTGAGGCATCGGGCTTGCCCATGTCTCTTATCATTGTTGGAATTGGTAATGCAGACTTCAAGAACATGAATTTCCTCGATGGTGATGATGGCGTCCTGAAATCAAAGTCAGGCAAGGCAGCACAACGTGATATCGTGCAGTTTGTACCCTTCCGCTCATTTGCCAGGGTAAATATTGACGAAAACTATGTACGTTTCTGCAGAATATCTTTCAGAAACTCAATAACTATTTCACTTAGCTGAACTAGGTTTCAGGAAACATTTTTTTGCTTGTTTTTGTTGGCATGGACAGTGACTGCAGTAAGGCCATATGATTAAGTGATTTGCTTGACAATCATATGGATTTGACCCCACAGTGTGGCATTTTAGGCAAATGCCATCTACCATAGCATAAGGTCACCCCAACCCTCATGAGTGAAATTGGGTCGAAGGAAACTGTTTGGAAGCCCATCAGATCAACTGTATCCACTATAATTCAAAGGGCAGCCATTTCAGACACACTGTGCCATGTTGAATCTCCCTCAGAATTACATTAAGTATACTCTTGTCTTTGGAATGCTCAGCCACTTACTCTATAATACAAGAAGGTGTGGGTGTGAGTATATATATATATGTGTGTGTGTGTGTGTGTGTGTGTGTGTGTGTGTGTGTGGAGAAACATGGCCTAGTGGTAAGGGTTTTGGACTTATGATCATAATGCTTTGTGTTCAATTCCTGGGTTGCGTGTTGTGTTCTTGAGTAAAACACTTCATTTCACATTGCTCCAGTATACTCAGCTGAAAATGAGTACCAGCAATAGCTGGGGGGTTTAACCCTGCGATGGACTGGCGTCCTGTCCAGTGGGGGGAGTCTTGTACTCTCAGTCACTTCATTCTATGAAACCGGGATAAGCACCGGCCAAATGAACATTCTGGCTTAAAACAGACATTAGACTTAGATATAGATATATGTGTGTGTTAGGTTATATTGGAGTTTACCAATATATGTCTTGGTAAAGATTATAGAAGCTCAATGCTAAATGTCCGATATATATTGAGGTATGGCCAGCTGTTATACATTGAAACGTAGAGTAAAATTATGTTATAAGTCTAAATTAGTTATTCACTCTTAATTGTATATATATATATATCAGAGCAAACATCACGGACGCTCTATCTCAAAATTATTTTTGAAAAGCATTAGAAATGCGCAACCGGTAAAACTTAAAACCAAAACTGAATACTAACCAATACTATTACTAATTCTCACTTATTCCTAATTAAACTATTTTTCACTGTGAACAATTTGTCAGCACTTTCTATTCCGTTTACCAATATATATATATATATATATATATATATATATATATATAAGAAAAGAGTCAGGACCCCGACGGCTGAGCTCCGGCCGTTTTGGTTTAAGGATAATCAAGGGTTCAAGCATCCTTATGTAGAACTAGACTACCCATGACCCATTGGGTCATGTTCACTTCAAAATATTTTTTAAAATCATGTTCACTTAAAAATAATTTTTAAATAATTAAATTATACACAGACATGTATATGATGTGAAATGAAACTGGAAGGCACATGTATATACGTGTGTGTGGGTATATATATAAATGTGTGTGTGTATATATATATAAATGTGTGTGTGTGTGTGTGTATACATATATATATATGTATGTGTGTGTGTATATATATATATGTGGGTGTCTGTGATCTATATACACTGGTGATAGACACACACACATATATATACACAACACCACCACCAGACCAGCTCTCTCTCTCTCTCTTCCATTCTCCTTCTCTGTCTCCTCTCCCTCTCTCTATGTCTCTCTTTCAATCTACTCTCTCACAACCACTATCTCTTCCTCTCTATCTTACTCTCTCTTTGTTTATGAAGGTACCCAGAAAAATCCCATATCTCGGGTACCCATGCTCCGATTTACGCAAAACTTGTTTTACTCCATTTGTATTCACATTTCAACTTCCTTTCAAAATATTTTCCCATTATGCACCCTTTTGGCTGTATTACATTACAAACTTTACGTGCTGAATCTTTGCGAGTGTAAACTCGGCTGAAGAATAAGAAGTGACACCTCCACGACCACTTTGCAGTGGGAGGGGCTGGGGGCATATTGTCTATATGCTTCAGCTTCGGCTTGTACCTGTGGAAAATTGAGTCTTCTGTATTACTGCGCAACACCAGAGGTCTTGATCCTGCGCCATTGCCTTTGAAAGGTGCAATTGGGCAAGGTCAGCTTTTATCACCTCATCCCAGGTCTTCTTGGGTCTCCCCATTCCAACTTTTAGTGCTCTGCACCTTTTTATGCAGCTGTCATCCTTCATACGCATCACATGTCCATACCAATGCAACCTCATCTCCTGCAAATGTGTTGTATGTCTTTAAGCGGTATAACTCTTCTATTTCAGAGCACAACAGCTGAACTGGCCCGTCATGTTTTAGCAGAAGTACCAACTCAAGTTGTCTCCTATTTTAAAACAAGAAATCTCATGCCAAAAGAAAGACCAACCTAGGACTTTACTGTCTATCTCACTCACTCTGTCTCAATCTTTCACTGACTCTCTCCCTCTCTCTGCCTATCATTCTGTGTCTCTCTTCCCCGCTTTCTCATTATCACACACACACACACCCACACACAAATACATATATACACACACATACACACACATGTGCACACACACACACACACACACATATACATACCAATATATTGAGAATCCATCTCTACAGTAGCTAGGTGTTTCTGGCCTCTTGTATCCTGGGGTCACTGTCTGTTTCTAGGGGTTCTTACAACCTAACCTACACCCTCATCCAGGTTGAGCCCACTGAAGTTGATCAATCCTCAGCTGGTGTCCAAGCAGCTTTCTACTGACACCTAACTGTTACTTCCTTTTACTTAGAACCATCAGGATGCTATGCCTGCTCTTTCCACATTCTTAATGGTTTTTCTGCTGCTCATTGCTAATAATTGTTTCAACTTTTGGCACAAGGCCAGCATTTACCCAGTGCATTACTGGTACTTTATTTTTTCTACTAGAGGCACAAGGCCAACCGTTTCAGAAGAGGGGAAAATCAATTATATTGACTTCCAGTACTTTATTGGTACTTTATTTAATTGACCCCAGAAGTAAGAAAGGCAAAATTTGTACTCAGAATGTAATGGTCAAGAACAAATACTGCTAATTTTTGTCCGATGCTCTAACGATTCTACCTAGTCATCACACTTTCTCATTCCTAATAATAATTGTTTCTACTTTTGGCACAAGGCCAGCAATTACCCAGTGCATTACTGGTACTTTATTTTATCGACCCCCATAAGGATGAAAGGCAAAGTTAACCTCGGCGGGATTTGAACTCAGAATGGCAAGGGCCGTAACTCTATGCGTCAAAGCATGGTGTCCGACCCTCTACCGATACTGCCAATCCACCGCCTATAATAATAATGATTCCTTATATAAGCACAAGGCCAGCAATTTGGGGAGAGGGGAAAGTCGATTAAATTGACTCCAGTTCATTACTGGTACTTTATTTTATCGACCCATAAGGATGAAAGGCAAAGTTAACCTTGGCGGGATTTGAACTCAGACTGTAAAGGATCGTAACTTTGCTGCAAAGCATGGTGCACGACGCTCTACCGGTACTGCCAATCCACTGCCCTAATAATGATGCTGATAATAATAATAATTGTTTCTACATTTGGCACAAGGCCAGCAAATATCCCAGTGCATTACTGGTACTTTATTTTATCGACCCCCGTAAGGATGAAAGGCAAAGTTAACCTCGGTGGGATTTGAACTCAGAATGGCAAGGGCCGTAACTCAATGCGTCAAAGCATAGCGTCCGACCCTCTACCAATACTGCCAATCCACCACCGTGATGATAGTAATAATAATAATAATAATAATAATAATAATAATAACTGAAATGCAAGTGACACAGATGCATAACAGTACTTTCTGATAGTTTTTTAATAGCTCCCTTGAGAAGGGATAGATTTTCTGAAATATTTCAGGAATAATAAATATTACCAAAGGACCAGGTTGTTATTTGCCAATTTGTTATCCCTTCCTTCTGCTCATTCTTACCTCTCTCCTTCTTGCTTATTCAGCTTTGTTACCTCAATATTTACAACCTTATCTGCATTTAGGCAGCTTTCAAAATATACCCACTTGTAATAATAATAATAATAATAATAATAAATAAATTTATTCAACTTCTTCTTTTTGTGTTTTTTGTTATTCATTCATTGTGAATCATTGAAGTTGTTTTTTCACAAGGATCTCAAAACCTTTGTGATCGTGTAATACTGGACCAAGGAGGGCAATTGAATAGTGTTTAGTTATTACTAGACCACCCAAACATGTGGCCGCCTAACTCTTCTCACAGCAATCCTCTGGACTATTTTTTCTGGTGTGCAGCTGAACAAGACAAGCTGAAGCAGAGCATTTGCCAAACATTCCATGATTTATCAGCTGAAATAGTGAAATGTTTAGTGGCAGTTGTTAGTAGTTTTTGTTTTGTTGTTGCCTGATTGATTTGTTCATTTGTAGTAGTAGTAGTAGTAGTAGTAGTAGTAGTGATGAAATGTGAAGTTGATGAGTGGGTAGCTTGTTGGTTGAATAATGGCCAGTGAGTAAGTGAAGTTGGTCTCAGTGAGTTGAGAGAAGCTATACTATAGTCAAGGAAACACGGACTGGTACTCATATGTGGTGTGCAGTCATATTGCCGTGGAGAAGATGATTTTTTCCCATATCCCATGGATACAAATGAACATGGCACTGCTAATTTTAATGTTTTTATTTGTAACATTGATTTACTTTGATATCATGTACAGCAATGAACAACAGAAAAATAATATATGTGTAGTGGTCGTGTGTCATATGTGCAAATGTAATAATATTTAACTGACTTGAGTTGTGTTGGTAAGATTTTATCACCTAATGTCGACCCCAGCAAGGCTAGATAGCAAGAGTGTGTATTGTATATGTCGATACAGTACAAGCCGAAGGAAAAAAAAGTGATCGCTCTGTTTCTGTTGCGAAGTGGAAGGCAGACTGATTTTTCCAAAGAGGAAATTTATCTATTGTTCTCCCTTTATATAAGTGGCTCCGCTAGTTCTTCAACAAGAGAACGTTATCTAAATTATGAGGTTCAGTGTGGCAGACTAAGAAAAGCTATTGTGGGAAAATTTGTTGAGATTTCGCAAGAAATTCACCGGTTCTCAATTCCAAGGTCATCTTGAAGAAGTTATTAAAGCTGGTGGAGATTATATTGAATAATTATATAGTATGGAGGTCCAGTAATTTTGTGTATCTTGAATCTTCAATAAATCTTAATAGACAAAGATTTTATGCCTTTTTTCCTGAACTCTGTCGGCTGTGCCTATTCTATACCAGCACCCTGTATATTTATGTATACAGGGTGTTCAGGATAAATTTGATAGTCTAATTTTTAAACATGTTTTTTTCAGATGTACCTTTTATCTGTGAAAAGTGTACAGCATTGTGAAACTTAATCTGTATCTCTCTTCCCCTCTTTCTCATTATCACACATACACATACACACACACACACATTCATATACATACACATACACACACATATACATGTGCACACACACACACACACACATATACATACCAATATATTGAGAATCCATCTCTACAGTAGCTAGGTTTAATGATGTCAAAGTTAACTGAAATGGACAAGTGGAAACAACCTGAATATTGGAAAAGAGTAACCTGCATCACATCATAGTGATTCATGGCAGGCATCAAAATTCCGCAATCATGACAGCTGCTCAATGCTCTTTGAACACTGAAAGTAATAAGACGTCAGATGAAGAGCTGAATGAAGACTACAAGACTGTGGCTTGTAGCAAACACCACAGCAGATGTTCTGATTGCCTCCATACACTAGAATTTATACAACAACAGCTGGGGAAAGTGATGGAAGACCCAGGCAAGAAAATGTGAGCTTTAGTGCAGGAAATATGTGTGGCAGCATTCACCATGAAGTTGACCTTGAACGAGGACCTTTGCTACCACTCATACAAAAGGCGCGTAAAGGCCAACTTCTTACAGAAAAAGCTCAAGAAAACCATCTGACAAACACAAAGAAACTCCTGAACAAAGTGAAACATCATGTTGAACCAGGGACAATCTGGTTCTTCTCTGATGAAAAGAATTTTTATCAGGTGCACAACACCCAGAACAACAGATGGCTTGCCCATAATCCATATGATGTTCCTCGTGTCATGAAAACCAAGTTTCCACAAACTGTAATGGTTTTGGGATGTCTCCAGTGTGGGTAATGTCATGCCACCTCACATCTTTGAACAGGGTCTCAGCCTCAATTCAGCTGGCTATGTGGAGTTGCTGATTACCATGGTTAAGCCTTAGTGAGAGAGAATAGCTTCTGGAAGACCATATATGTGTTAGCAAGATTCAGCTCCCTGTCACACCTTGGGAACCCTCAGAATTGGTTGTCAGAGAATTTTTACGACTTCACCAGCCCCTAACTCCCCTGATTGCAATCCTATGGATTATTATGTGCAGAGCTCAGTTGAGAAAGACACCAAGATCCAGCTGATTGACAGGGTTCAGGAGGTGTTTGAGGCTCTTTCTTTAGTGACACTGTGAAGGCCACATGTGCCAGATTCTGGAGTCAGATCAAGGCCATGATGGATGCTGTGGGTGGCTTATTTGAGTGAATTTTCTCTTTTGATTGTTTTAATCTTTGTCACTTTCTATTTTTCCAATAAATTTATTTTTGACTGATTTATTCACTTCTTTTTCCTTTAAAAAAAAAAGTAAAATTTATCATTTTTTGTTCATGAATTTATATTATTGTGTTTAGACATATTTGTCCTGAACGAATTGCGATCAATTTTTGGTGTTATTTACGCATTTGTTATGTTATTTATGTATACATTTAAAACATATTTGCTCCGTTATTCTACAGTAAATTTATACAACTGTGATAAAATTCCAGTAAGTTACGTTCATTTGTTTTGTAGTCTAAATAAGACTTATCCTTAATAATTTTGAATGGAGTGGAACGGTGCCTTTATCTGACGGAAAAAAATGACTGTAAGGGGAAGGCAAAGATAAAATAAAAGCATGAAAAAACGCTTTGGTAGGACGGAGAAAGTTGTTAAACGGAAGTGAGATTAAGGTCAGGTGAATGTGACGTCAAAAAGCAATTACAGGTGATAAACTGGATATATTGACAACGATTTTAAAAACCTAGCTGAAGCCATTATTGGATCTCTGGTGTTTTATTTCAAAGCCTTATTCTCTTTGGTGGGAGATTATGTCGTCTTTTAAATTAATTTTATCTTGCTTTTCTATAATTTTCATCAGCTCAGGTAGGTAAATGTTTTAAATATAATTTGTATCCTGCCATGTTTTTTTTTTGTGTTGGTTTTGTCACAAAAAGTTTTGTTTCTTTCTCATAATGTTTCCTGTTAAGATAAGAGATTAGATGTATTAAATTGATTTTAATGTGGTTATAAAACCACAAAGTTATTGCCAATGTCAAGGAAAATCCAATATAATTTGTGATCTACAATGTTTTCTTCGATATTTCGTCCACCTGAACCACACCTAATTACGAAAAAGACGATCAGTTGTCTTCAATTTTTAAACAATTTTTTTTTATCACACCAAATACGTTCAGTATTGTTTTAATGAAAGAAAAGAGATTTTATGAGCCATATGTATATATATTATTATTATTAAAAGATTTACGATCTGAGTTCAAATCCCGCCGAGGTTGACTTTGCCTTTCATCCTTACGAGGTCGATAAAATAAAGTAGCAGTAATGCACTGGATAATTGCTGGCCTTGTGCCAAAAGTATAAACAATTATTAAAAGATCAGAGGCCATGAGAGAGAGAACGAGAGAGAATTTAAAACAAATTCGTAAAAACTTGCAAATTCTAACGTAGAAGTTTTAAAGTTTACTTGTTTTTCTTAATCACCTCAATTAAACCCTCGATTTAATCGACTAAGAGGACGTCCCCGTTAAATCGAAGGTAATAGAGAGTCAGTCTTTCTTTTTAATGTAGAAAAAAAACTTTAATATAATATACACAATATAAAATTATTCGGTTACTATAAAGAATATGTAAGTTTTATTTCACTTTTGGTAGTATAGTATAGTTGAATGGATTGGCAGAATCGTTAGATCGTCGGACACTGACAATTCCTCTACAGTATTGACGGCGCTGGTTTCTCTTCCCAGCTCGAACCAGCGGGGTTGGACCATGGGTGGGTGGGGGCAAATAGCCAGGCGGCATGGCAATCTTCTCGTTCTGTTGGAGCAGTTAATTGTATAAATATTACAATTATATCGACTTTTGATACGAAACTGCCTGAAAACATTTTTGGTTCTAAGATACAAAACTTTGTTTTAAAGTGTTTATATTTATCAAAAATCTTTCCATCATGATTTTATCTAAGAACGTGTTGTGTTCCAGACATCAGCTTAATAATGAGAAAAGTTAGTTATTTTATAAATCTCTCCAGATTCTTGATTATTTAAAAAATTATTCGAAAATTATAGGCAGTGTCTTTCATTAGAAATATAGTATCAAAAGTTCTTTAAGCTTTAAGGACCTATCCCCCGTCCCAGTTAGATGGTCGTGCTGGTAACAACAAAAGTCCCTAGTCCACCATGTATGCTGCTCATGGTAAGCATTTACATTACTCTATACTTACTATTAGATTTTCACGGTAAAGGTTTTATCTCACATAATATGGAATCTACGAGATTTTGGTATTATTTATTTTGAAAACAATACCTTAACATAAGTATTAGCAGCCAGTTTGAACAAAAAGAGGTGAGAGAATTCTGGCCGGTTGCAGCCAGTTTGAACAGAAAGAGGTGAGAGAATTCTGGCCGGTTACAGCCAGTTTGAACAGAAAAAGGTGAGAGAATTCTGGCCGGTTACAGCCAGTTTGAACAGAAAGAGGTGAGAGAATTTTGGCCGATTACAGCCAGTTTGAACAGAAAGAGGTGAGAGAATTCTGGCAGGATACAGCCAGTTTGAACAGAAAGAGGTGAGAGAATTCTGGCAGGATACAGCCGGTTACAGCCAGTTTGAACAGAAAGAGGTGAGAGAATTCTGGCAGGATACAGCCAGTTTGAACAGAAAGAGGTGAGAGAATTCTGGCAGGATACAGCCGGTTACAGCCAGTTTGAACAGAAAGAGGTGAGAGAATTCTGGCAGGATACAGCCAGTTTGAACAGAAAGAGGTGAGAGAATTCTGGCAGGATACAGCCGGTTACAGCCAGTTTGAACAGAAAGAGGTGAGAGAATTCTGGCAGGATACAGCCGGTTACAGCCAGTTTGAACAGAAAGAGGTGAGAGAATTCTGGCAGGATACAGCCAGTTTGAACAGAAAGAGGTGAGAGAATTCTGGCAGGATACAGCCGGTTACAGCCAGTTTGAACAGAAAGAGGTGAGAGAATTCTGGCAGGATACAGCCGGTTACAGCCAGTTTGAACAAAAAGAGGTGAGAGAATTCTGGCAGGATACAGCCGATTTGAACAGAAAGAGGTGAGAGAATTCTGGCCAGATACAGCCAGTTTAGAAAAATCTGTTACCATAATTCTATGTCAGAACCTTTATGTTCAAAATAAGAACTTAATAATTGTTTCTACTTTAGGCACAAGGCCAGCAATTATCCAGTGCATTACTGGTACTTTATTTTATCGACCCCGTAAGGATGAAAGGCAAAGTCAACCTCGGTGGGATTTGAACTCAGATCGTAAAGGGACGTAACTATGCTCGAAAGCATGGCGTCCGACCCTCTACCGATACTGCCAATCCACCGCCCTATAAATAAGAACTTAATAATGAGAGATATATTTTGTTTATATTATTTTCTGTTTTCTTGTTCCTCAGTGCACTGCCAAGAGCCAAGCATTGTTGATGACATTTTCAAAGATATAAAGAGAATTGGTGAAACTGGAATACTTAATTGCACTGTGGCACGACTCGGTTCAAATGTGGTAAAAATATATTTTTTAATTTTGCTATACTTATAATTATATTTGGTACATACCTGTATGTGTACATCTTGTCTAACGATATTAGGTACATACCTGTATGTGTACACCTTGTCTGATGATGTTAGGTACATACCTGTATATGTACACCTTGTCTAATGATATTAGGTACATACCTGTATGTGTACACCTTGTCTGATGATGTTAGGTACATACCTGTACGTGTACACCTTGTCTGATGATGTTAGGTACATACCTGTACGTGTACACCTTGTCTGATGATGTTAGGTACATACCTGTACGTGTACACCTTGTCTGATGATGTTAGGTACATACCTGTACGTGTACACCTTGTCTGATGATGTTAGGTACATACCTGTACGTGTACACCTTGTCTAATGATGTTAGGTACATACCTGTATGTGTACACCTTGTCTGATGATGTTAGGTACATACCTGTATGTGTACACCTTGTCTAATGATGTTAGGTACATACCTGTACGTGTACACCTTGTCTAATTGTGTTAGGTACATACCTGTATATGTACACCTTGTCTAATTGTGTTAGTTATACACCTAGTCTAATTAAGTTCATATTGTTTGCATACCTTGTCTAATTAAATGCATCTTCCATTCCAAAAGCAGGTGGAAACCCACTCTCAATTAGATCTCTTCCTGTTGTCTCTATTATGTGTGATTTTTAATCTATCTCCTTTTGAGTCGTAGGAGTGTCATCATGACAAACAGCATGTCTTGGGCAGTTTAGATCTGGCTGAGGCCATACATCTCTTGGTCTAAATACAGTTGATTTCTTCCATAGAAGGAATGAGAGTGATAGGGGGAAGTGAGAAAGAGCCATAAAGGAAGAATCAACCCCTGTACTAAATTGGCATATTTTTTTTATTTTATAAACTTTGAAAAGATGAAAGGCAAAGTTGACTTCAGCAGGATTTGAACTCAGAGCACAGAGAACCAAAATAAATACTACGAAGAACTCCATTTGACATTCTAACCACTGTCAATTCATCACCTCTTTTTAATTTATGATTTTAAAACATGTTCATTTTAAAAAAAAAATGTTCTATTTAAACTAAAACTGCCAATCATAATCTAATCTATGAGTATTTTATGTTCCAAACACCAGCTTAGTAGCAACAAAGTTAATTGTAAAACATAGGCAGTATATCTTATTAGAAACATAAGCAATGGTAGAATGGATTGCACTATTTGATTGAGCTCTTTGTTCTCTGACTTCAAATCTTGCCAAAGTCAACTTTTAGACCCCCCCCCCCTCTCTCTCTCTCTCTCTCTCTCTCTCTCTCTCTCTCTCTCTCTCTCTCTTCAAACCTGGAGAAGGATCATGACTCCACTAGGAGTTACAGGTCCATACATGCATTATAGAGCCTGGGTTGGTTTCATGCAGTTTGGTATGGAAATGACTTAACCCTTTAGCATTCACATTACTCTATATTTACTATTATATTTTTGTGATAAATGCTTTATCTCACATAATTATTTCACTTAATATTGAATCTATGAAATTTTGATGTAATTTATTTTGAGAACAATACTTTAACATCAGTATGGTTACGGCTGGTTTGAACAAAAAGAGATGAGAGAACTCTGGCCGGTTTAAATGCTAAAGGGTTAAAGCTGTTTTGTTGTCTTCTCTTTGCAGGTTTCATGGAGTCATGACCAACCATATCAGGTAATCAGTCGTGGTGAGGTTATTAATGTCTACAACAAAGAAATAGATGGTCTAAAACAGTATGAGGTTAAAAAGCATCAATCTAAAAACGGTGACCGAATTACCTTTACGTTAATAATTCGCTTTCTCTCAGAACTGAATGATGGCCGTTATATATGTACCATCGAGATTATTGGTACCGATCCTGAAAAAAACCCAAAGAAATTTGGATTTATCACAGTTCTTGGTAAGTATTTATTTATTCTTCTTCACCCACTTATGCCTTGGAGGATCATGTGTACAGAGTCCTCAAGCACAGCCTACCAACTGGTCCTGTCAGAAGCTACAGTCTCCAATTGGTCCTGCTGGATCCCCAAACAAGACCAACCAAGCTCATGAATGTTATTTGACCATCTTGCTTTATTTTTTTATTTCATTTTTCCGGTGGGGTGGTGGATTTGAAATGTAGTCTTCCCAATGGAAATGACTATAATAATAAATGAATCACTATAAATAATAGAAGAGAAAATTGGGTAAAGTATATTTGAAATTGGAAAAAGGTGGACTGAGGCACCTATGAAGATAGGAATCCTGCATCACTTGGATGCAAATATGTTAACCATTTTCTCTTTTAATTTCAGGGAAAATTCTGATTAGATCCTTATTTTTTGTTGGTGGTGTCTTTTGCATTAATGTCACATTATTTTTTCCTGGAAATCCCAATGGAAACTTCAGATGATTGTGGTTCTTGATTTGAGGAGGCACTTAGATATATTCATATCTCTGGTGGAAGACCCCTGCCCCCTCTCACTACCCCACACCACCCACAATCTATTTATTGTACCTGAATGCACCCTTAAGTATAAAATATATCAATTATAATCCATTATCTGTGGGGATGTGTGAATCCCTAATATTTAGTCTAAATTTGACACCCTTGTCATTAAAGTTCACAGGTTTAAATACCCCCACCCCACTCCCTGGACTTCACCAGACAGACAGACAGGCAGGTGGGTGTTTGAGCAGATGGGCAGACTAACAGGTGGGTGTTTGAGCAGATGGGCAAACCTATAGGTGGGTGTTTGACCAGATGGGCAGACTAACAGGTGGGTGTTTGAGCAGATGGCCAAACTAACAGGTGGATGTTTGAGTAAATGGGCAAACTAACAGATGGGTGGGTAGACAGTCAGAAAGATAGGCATAGTTTTGTTACAATTTGGTGAAGAAATCAAATCTGAGTTCTTCTGTGTGTAAAGCAATGGTGTATGTTTGTCTAAACCAGAGGCTCTCAAAGTGGGCACTACTGCCCCTCTTGGGGGCGAAGGTCCAGGAGCAGTAGAGATGATATAATAGTATATTAAATATCAAATGATACATATATATAAATATAGTAAAATAAAAAATATATAATATTTATACATAGTATATATTATATTATTTATTATATATAAAGTAACAAATTTATTTATTATATATTATTTACAATTTGCATGTAGGCAGGTCTCTCTGGAAATAGGGATGAGGTGCACTGAGGGTATTACATGGCCAACGGAGGGGGGAGGTCAGTGGCCAAAAAAATTTGTGAACCTCTGTCCTAAACAAAAGACAAGATGGAGTATCAGATTAAAAGCAGAAAGAAGAGGAGACACATAAGAGAACAGATAATAATCGAGGTCACAGAATGGTGTATATATTAGTCATTATAAACAATGTATGCCTTTGTCTTAAGCATTTACTTGTCACTTTAAACTATTTCCTTTTTTTTTTTTTTTACTTATCTGTCACTAGTGCCTCCCAAGATAATGTTTTCGACAACAACAACAAGGAAGGAGTTGAAATTAGGAAGTAACAGCACGTTAGGATGTAATTCTACAGGGATTCCTCCTCCAAATATCACCTGGGTAAGAACCAATGGTGATCTACTTCCTAATATGAAGCACAGTCATAGAGTAAGTCCACATATTTCTCTTTCTATATATATCATCTAACCATTTTAACACACTCTCAGCTCTCTCTCTCCTCTCTCTCTCTCTCTCTCTCTCTCTCTCTCTCTCTCTCTCTCTCTTCTCTCTCTCTCTCTCTACTCACATCTCTCTCTCTCTCTCTCTCTCTCTCTCTCTCTCTCTCTCTCTCTCTCTTCTCTCCTCTCTCTCCTTCTCTCTCTCTCTCTCTCTATATATATATATACACACACACACACATGATTATTACTGGAATTCTATAAGAGTCCAGCTTCTATAATTTTCGGCAGAAGAGGGAGTACGTAGCTCTGATGATTGCCAAGCAGCATGAAACAGACTGTTAGCTTCTCTGCCTTATTTCGCCGAAAAGAAGTAAGTGACATAGTCACTACTTTAAAAATGATAGTGTAGGTCTTCAAAATGTTTTAAATTTAAATATACGGTATATTGCCAAATATACTAAGCATACATTCATATATATATATAGTTGAATAAATAAACAGAGAGGCAGTACAAATGGTATGGTTTTTAGTTTCACGCTTGAGAGTAGGAGGTGGGGGACAACGTTTCGGGCATAATCCCTTCATCAGGAGAACAGTGGGTAGGAGAGAGTTTCGAGGTGTGTGGGGGAGTGGTGGAAAGACATTTAAAAAAAAAGGGGGGGGGAACAATTTACAAAGAGAAGGAAATTTTTTTAAAGTAACAAATAAAAATTGTCCAACCCTTGCAAGCAGGGAAAAGCGGACGTAAAATGATGATGATATATATATATATATATATATAATAATATTAAAAAGGATGTGTTAGATCTTCATTACATTTATTGAGATGTGATTCGCGTTTTGTGATTGATCAGCTCAAGTCTTCAGTACATCCATGACGTGTAGTGTGAATGATCTGTCCTCCTTCTTGTTGCATTTACTCTGTATACACGTAAGTTCATTTCTTATGTATCCGGTTTTAGCACTAATGGGGAGGGCTGACCTATAATGCACAAAAAAGTCTCTGTTGGTGGCTTTCCTATAGAAGTTGGTGTATATAGCACCTTCTTCTGTAATTCTAAGCTGGAAGTTCAGCAGGGACAAGGGACTGTTTTTATTGGGGTATTCTATGGTGTCTTATGTAGTTATCTATGTTTGAGAACATTCAGATATTATGTCAGCCTCTTTTTGGGATGATGTGAGGATGAGTATATCATTTATGTATTGGGTGAAGAAGACATAGGGGCAGCAGGTGTTGAGTGCTCAATGTTCCAGCTAGTTCATATAGGTGATGGTCAGTAGGCCTGAAAGACTCGATCTCATGAGTAGGCCTGTTTGTTTGTATGTATGTGTGGTCTTGGAAAGTGAAATTTGTATTTTCTACAATGACGGATAGAAGTTGATGTATGTTTGGTGGAATGAGGCCAATGCAGTAAATGATGTATGAAATGATGCAGCAGTCACTGGTTACCGTTGGGTGAGAGGGTACTGTTTGTTTATATAAACAAATGAGATCGTGTAGGTGTCACGAAAAAAAAACACACAGTCCACGCTGTAATGTGACCGTGTAGGCAACACGGTAAAAACGTCCCAGTCCCACACTGTAAATGTGGTTGGTGTTAGGAAGGGCATCCAACTGTAGAAAACCCGCCAGACAGTCCTATGCGAGCAAGACAACCACTCTTGCCTCAAGTGGGAAAACTCCCGTCCAAACCCATGCAAGCATGGAACACGGACGTTAAACGATGATGATGATGATGATGATATAACTTTGATAGGTTTCGGCCAGTATTGACCCAGGCCATGTCTAACTTAATAGCACCACTTGGCATGTCTTTATCTATAATCTGCTGACCATTTGATGATAGTGGTGTTTTGTTTTCTTTTAAAGTATTCCATATTACATTTGACAAACGTCCGAAGTGAAGATCAAGGTGTGTATCGCTGTGTGGCTGATAATACAGTGCGACCTCCTGACCATTTAGATGTCAGTGTCTATGTCACTTCTCATCCTGTAGTCTCTTATGTCCAAGATACAGTTGGCCAAGCTCCGACTGGAAAATATTCAGCAATATTGGAGTGTAAAGTATCAGGTATGCTTCCACATCTTTTTACTTTCTTCCACATCTTTTCACATTCTTCCACATCTATCCACACTCTTTCATATGCTTCTACATCTATCCACAGCCTCCACTCTTTTCCAGATGTTCCCACTTTCTTCTGGAAGTATCCACTCTCTTCTAGAATTGTCTAAAAGCTAATCCCTACTTTAATGACCTTAAAACGTTTTCTCTCCTCTATTACTGAAATTAACTCCTTCGGTTGTCAACATCACTATACAAGAGTTCTATTTTTTTATTTCACAAGACCTCCATAATTCTGAGAAATTCCCCCAACAATGTATTCCTTAACTCTTTAACATTTACATTACTCTATATATACTATTGTATTTTTGTGGTAAAGGCTTTATCTTACATAATTATCTCACATAATATCGAATCTCTGAGATTT
>OZ024756.1:26466724-26474224 GCA_964016885.1 Eledone cirrhosa
CGTCCATTTTGCTGGTTTGAGAACTGACGAGAGTGAAGATGTGTCTTGTACAATTCCTTTATTTTCTTCTTCTAGTCACTTCTGTGTCCCAGTGCTCTTCTCTTTGTCCTCCTCCTCTTTCAATCTCTTCTATATTTCATCTGCCTGTCACCCACATTATGTGTTGTCTCTCTGTTGACCGCTGATCTGTCCTTTGAAGTATTTTTTAGCCATTGCTGTCTTTTACAGCATTTAGCTGCTTTATCAGCTATTTTTATATGTATTCATATATATGTGTATGTGTATATATATATATATATATGTGTGTATATATTTTACTCTTTTACCTGTTATAGTCCACAGGCTGAGACCATGCTGGGGCACTGATATTATTCCTACTCTTTCTGTAGCCATCCTTACTTGATTGGTCATTAATGACTGATGGAGTTTAATATTGCTGCCCTTATTTGGGTATTTTGTTGTGTTTTGGCCTCATCTGGGATCTTAGACAGCAGAATTTTGAGATGATTCTTAGGAACATATACCTCTACCCCATGTAGAATTCTTAAGCCATATGGCTGGAGGCCCTCTGAAACCTATGCTATTGCAGTATCATGTCTTTACTCTAGATATGGTGAGCAAGACTTTTGGTACTAATCAGAGACTAATGTAGTTCTCGTTATTTAACAGTTTGATGCTAGCCCATTTGGGATCATTCATATGTAATACTGTGTTTTTGTTCTTGGGAGTGGTGTCTTAACCTTCTGGGCGCATTATAATCTCCCCTTTAATACATAATACAGTATCAAGGGAAGCAATTCATAAAAAAATTCAGTGTGCTAAAGATTAATTCTTAGAGCCTTTCTCAGTAACTCTTCTTGGTGTTGCATTGTTTGATTGCTTCAAGTTCTGCAGTTAATTTAACATAGTGGGGTGACAATAGATGAGAGCAAAACTCCAGATAAATGAAGACAAATGTCCTTCAGTGGACCAGCATGATTTTCTGTCCCCTTCTGAATGATCTCAGAATCCATTCAGCCTGTTGTCTAGACTTCTAATCAGTAGGGCTTCAAATACCTCGTAAGATTGGCTTATGTCCTTTATCATACCTTGGTGGGGCTGCTCCAGCATGGTCAATGACTGAAACCAGTATAATATATATTTTTTGTGTACATTCCTTTTTGTTAATTTGTATTAGAGTAATGAATGAAAATATTTTATATGAAAACAAAAATATACATCCTTTGTTTTAATTATATTTTTATATCAATAAGAGGCATAGCTTAGTGCCTGGAGTGTTGGTCAATAAGAGGTTTAATCCAGATTTTTCTTGAGCAAAACACTTCATTTCATTTGTATAAAAATTCTTAAATACATTGTTGTTATACCACACAAAAGTACAAAACTTTATTTTTTATTAATATTTTTCAGGTTTTTACATTTTAGTTGTCAGACTAAAGAATTATTGAATTATCATTTTCCTTTTATAAATAGATATCAATTGATCAAATTAAAACCCTTTGAAACCGTCCCTGGTTCTATTTGTTTTTAAATAGTTTGTCAATCAAAACCTTACATCATAGTTTTATGTTAAGAACTTTTAAGTTTTGTTCACACATCAGCTTAATAATCAGTTATTTCACTAAATTTTTCCAAATTCTTAATTCAAAATCACAGACAGTATTTTTCATTAAAAATGTGCTAATGAAAGGGTTAGTGTTATTTTAACATCAAAGTCCACTATTATAATTTAATTATATGTTTTGTCATTATCAAGATTTTCAGTCTTGTATCAATTTAATGTTTCAAACCTGTTATTCATTTACTCAAGGACTGGTAGTATTTGACTATATTCCACTTGCCAGATACTCTAGTACAAGTGTTTGACTGTATTCTGTCAGACTGGTATTCTCTGTGTATAAGAGGAGGCATAGTAACCTAACTAAACATGAAAGAACAGCCGAACTCCACTGTCATTGCTTCCATTTCTCTGTATGGTCAGCAAATGGGTTCCCACAGCCACGGCGGACAGAATGGAGAAGGCGTTTCCCCAGAGGATGGTAAGGGAGATGCACTGGAAGAGCCATCCCAACTCGCGAGGCTCACACCAGCGGCTGGCCAGCTCAGCGCCTATGGTGGTGAGTAGGGAGGTAGCCCTAGGACCCCAGAAGTCTCACTACCAAGGGCAACCAGTACTTGGAGAGTTTGGCCTCCTCAGCCCGACATGCAGCAAAACCTGGGTTAGTTGCAAACTGCACCAGGTTGCGGCTGGAGAAAGTGTCGCTGCAAGTGGCTCTGCCACACATTTCCTTTCACTATTATTATTTACACAAATTGATCATTAAGTAGTATAGGACAGGCATACAACCTCCAATAATGGAAGTTGTCATCCTAACTGGAAAAGACCTATGAATCTGAAAGTATTTTTGAAGGCATACAACAAATATATATAATGCCGCCATCATTTTACATCTGCTTCAGCACAGCATCTCTCCATTTGTCATGGTCCTTTGTCATCTCTGAGAGCTTCAGCGATCTGTGGTCAGCTCTCACCACCTCCACTTATGTTTTGCGTCATCTTTCCACTTTAAGACGCAGTAGGGGAAGACCACGATAAGCAAGGGTAAAAGTTCAGATAAATAAAGTGATGCCAACCAAGTAAATCTACAAGTATATCAACTAAGAAAATCCTAATCAATTCATCACAGGTATAATCTGTACAGTATTAGGAATCAAACTGAGTAAACAAATTTGACATGTTGTATGAATGCAGAGGTACAGAGCACATAGATAATGGACAGATATAAGGAGCCTTTACATAGTTTTCAGGGAGATACAGCATGATAATGTGTGATATAAGACTGTCCCTTTGAATCACAGGTACAACTAATTTTTTTCCAGTTGAATGGACTTGGAGCAATGTGAAATAAAGTGCTTTCCTCAAAGATACTACACCAGCAAGAATTAAACTCCCAACCTTATGATCATTAGTTGAACACCCTAACCAGTAAGCCATGCACAATCACAACCACATGAAGTACAGGTAGTAGATAAAAAATAGTGAGCTTCTCTTCTTGTGCCTACTATAAACTTCTTACATTACCTTTGGTCCTACTGCCAGATGTGTCCCCAACTCCCTTATCTGGCCCTGCTGCCATAAATCAGATGTGCACCTAACTCTTGTCTCTCTCCTGTCATTCAAGGGTTTACTGCTGAATGCTACTATGTTCTCTATTTAACTCCTTTGATACCAAACTACCCCTAGCTCTATTATTTTAAACTGTTTATATTTATCTTTAAAAAAAAAAAACTTCCATCATAATTTTATCTAAAAATCTTTAAGTTATGTTCATACACAAGCTTAACCCTTTAGCATTTACATTACTCTATATTTAATATTATATTTCATGATAAAGGCTTTACCTCACATAATATCGAATCTGAGATTTTGATATTATTTATATTGAGAACAATACCTTAACATAAGTATGAGTAGCCAGTTACAGCTAGTTTGAACAGAAAGAGATGAGAGAATTCTGGCCGGATATAGCCGGTTTAAATGCCAAAGTGTTAATGATGGTTCAAGGCCAGCAATTTGTGGGGAGAGGGGAAAGTCAATTTTATCAACCACCAGTACTGGTTCTTTATTTTATCAACTTCAGAAGAAAGGACAACAGAATTTGAACTTGGAACAACTAAAACAAAAACTGCAAAGCATTTTGTCCAAACATTCTAAAGATACTTGCCTATCCACAGCCACAAAGCCAGAAATTGGTTTGGTGGGTAAACAGTTGATTATACCTGAAGACAGGGCTGGTACTTTATTTTATCGACCACAACACTAATGAAAGGCAAATGTGAGGAGAATAAACAAAACATTTTGTTTGACATGTTACTGATTCTGCTATTAATAATTCTAACATTGACACAAGGTCAACAATTAGTGGGATGGGGGAAGTTGATTATATCAACCCCATCAGGATGAAATGCAAAATTGACCTTAGTGGAATTTGAACTCAAAACAAATATTGCTACATGTTTGTCTAACTCCTCTGCCAATAATAATGGTTTCATATTTAGGCACAAGGTCAACAATTTTAAATGCCAAAATGTTAATGATGGTTCAAGGCCATCAATTTGTGGGGAGAGGGGAAAGTCAATTAAATTGACCCAAGTGCATTACTGGTACTTTATTTTGTTGACCCCCGTAAGGATGAAAAGTAAAGCTAACCTCGTCGGGATTTGAACTCAGAATGTAAAGGGCTGTAACTATGCTACAAAACATGGTGTCCAACACTCTACCGAACCACTGCCCTACCTCTACCAATAATAATGATTTCTAGTATAGGCACGGGGCCAGTAATTTGGGGGGAAGGGGAAAGTTTATTAAATCAACCCCAGTGTATTACTGGTACTTTATTTTATAGACCCTGTAAGGCTGAAAGGCAAAGTTAACCTCGGCGGGATTTGAACTCAGACTGTAAAGCACGGTGTCCAACTCTACCGATATTGCCAATCCACCGCCTTGTCCCTCTGCCAATAATGACTAAAATCACTGGTATAAAACAATAAAATCTACATGAGAGGTACTGATGATTTAATTGACCTAACATCAAACCCTGAAGGATGTAAAATATATTCAGCTTTGTTGGTACTTAATGTCACACCAGAGATAATGATAATAATAATAATAATGATTTCTTTATTCTTAATAATAATAATGATGATGATGTACATTTGTTTTGCGTATTTGCGTGATAACGTTTGTGTGTGCATGTGTATGTACAAGCACACATGGGTTTGACAGTGCATGTCCCTGTGTGAATGAGTAAGCGTGTTCTGATAGGCACACATCCACAAATGTCTTCACAAATACAACACACAGAGTAAAGAGGTCTCAGCATATTTGCCAATGTCCAGCATTGTAAAGGTGAGTGACTTTAATGTTTGCCACTCATCAACCAACCCAGCTGACATTAGTCTACATCACCTGATCAGGCCAGCACCCAAACAAAGTTATTTACATATCTTCAACACTCCACTTATACGCCATCTGTGCTGTGGCTTTCTTCTCCGCAATTTTGGAAAACATTTGTGCTTCATAACCATTGGAACGGTTCACTCCATCCCATCGGTAACCAGGTTGGATGTTGTACCTGTTAGGTGGTGCAGCTGGACCCTTATATTCAGGTTTTTCTAGAAACAAAACAAAAAAATGCAATGAGGAAAACGATCAGATAAAATTATGCAAAAATAAATATTTTTAATTTGTGTAAAAACATTTTTTTAATTATATACAAGGGTGGTACCCCAGCATGGCCTAAGCTAGATGGTTGGAACAGGTAAAAGAATATACGAATGAATAAAGTAAAAATACTTTTTAAATGCATATATTACTAAATCCTTCAAAATTCTTGATTATTTAAAAAATTATTTGAAAATCATAAACAATGTCTTTCATTAGAAATATGATAACAAACAGGTTTATACAGTTCAGTTGTTGTGATAGTTTATCATAATTCTAGAAATTTTAAAATACAAAAAATATTTCAAGTCATAGAATTAGATTTTAAAGGAAAAGAGAGAAGAAAATGGCTCCTGTTGTAAAGAAAACTTCAAATTGTGTTAATTATAGAAGTTAGAAAGAGGTGGCTAATTATAGGATGTCTCGTCATTCTCAGTTAACATCCATCTTCACTGCTAACAAGGGCTGGATGGGTCTTCACAAACCAAGTCAATACTGAAGCAGGCTACTGACCTGTCAGATGGGCTAGGAACTTACATCTTGCTTACATACAGTCCATTGTTCTACTGAGAGCACTTTATTGTGACACCAGCCCAAGAAAGGTTGTCATGCCTTTGTCACAATTCAACGGTCCTCTCAACCCTTTTTTTTGGCAGGCTTTCTTTAGCTAGATGCCCTTCCTGGAATGTTTTGAAACAGTGTTGCACTGCCAGATGCCTTTCCTAACACCAACCTTTTTAGTTGCTTCTTACGCCACACAGAGATATGGTGTACCTATTCTAAACTCGATGTACACAGGTAAGCTATGCAAGAAAAGGCCCAACTAATATATATATCAGAAATGGTGTGGTAAAATACCAAGTGGACCATAACCCACCAGAGTACTTGATACTTGAGGTAGTAGAGTGGGTAATATGAAAAGATTCAGGACCCCAGCGGCTGTTTCGACAGCTAGATCTGAACTGAATCGGCAGGAATCTAGCTGGACTTATCAAGGGGTACAGTCCATATTTGGGCATACAGTCAACCCCCACAGATCACTGACCACTCCCGAGTAAAATAAGAAAACAACAAACTTAAAAAATTTTTTTTTTTATTTGACTGTATGCCCATATATGGACTGTACCCCTTGATAAGTTTAGTTAGATTCCTGCCGTTCTCATAGCGGCAATTCAGTTTGGATCTAACTATTGAAACGGCCGGAGCTCAGCCATCGGGGTCCTGAATCTTTTCATATAAATATATATATATGTAATTATAAATATTCATATAATTATCAACCTTTTATGTCTGCTGTTGGTCGGGTCTTTTCTAGCACAGCCATTCTATGTACATGTGCATCATATCTCTGCATGGCATACAGACATATTTCATTTTTATATATTCATAAAAAGTAATGATAAAAAATAACCACACAATAAATATCAAACCATTACCTTTAACATTTTTATCTGGTTTCTTTTTCTTCTTAATAAAGGCCAACATTGGGTCACCATCAACTATCTTCTCTCTCAACATCTGGTCAAGGTCTTTATCATCTTTGTATCTGGCCAAAGGTTTAGACATCTCATAGAAGGAATCTTGGATAGCCTGCTGTTGTTGGGCCTTCTGTTTCAAACTGACCACCACGACAGAGAGACATATGAATAAGAAGAATATTAGAAAATTCCCACACAATCATTTAAGGTCTGTTAGATTGTGTGTGTATATATATACATATATACATATACATATATACATATACATATATATATACATATATATATACATATATATACGCATACATATATATACATATATACATATACATATATACATATACATATATATATACATATATATATACATATATATACGCATACATATATATACATATATATACGCATACATATATATATATACATATATATACACATACATATATATATATATATACATATATATACACATACATATATATATATATACATATATATACACATACATATATATATATATATATACACACATATACACATACATATATATATATATATATATACACATATATATACACATATATATACACATATATATACATATATATACATATATATACACATATATATACATATATATACACATATATATACACATATATATACACATATATATACACATATATATACACATATATATACACATATATATACACATATATATACACATATATATACACATATATATACACATATATACACATATATATACACATATATATACACATATATATACAC
>OZ024756.1:26481724-26484224 GCA_964016885.1 Eledone cirrhosa
CGAGAAGCGAAAACCAACCAAACAGTGAGTGTGTTCTGTTATTAATTCTGGCAATATTACGCAAATATGACCCTCCCCAAATATAACAATATCTGTTTCGACACACGATTTCATATAAAGAACCTCGCAAAACTATATATATATATATATATATATATTCTGAAAAAAGCTTTTGACGAGGTTCCCCACTCTATAATTTAATAAGCTCTTAGGAAACTAGGGGTAAAGGAATGGTGTGTAAGCATGATGTAGGCCCTGAACAGAGGTCAGTAAGGTTAGAGTCAACAATGAATATAGTGATGAGTTTAGTGTGCAGATGGAGGTCAACCAGGGCTGTCCTTAGCACCCTCATTGTTTTTCAGACCATAACAGGAGTTTAAAACTGGCTACCCATGGGAACTCCTATATGCCGAATATCTAATCCTCAAAGCTGAAACTGTGGCAGAACTAGAAAAGAAATTCCAGACAAGGAAGCAAAACCTGGAATCAAAAGGCAAAAATTGAAATCCTAATAGTATAAAGGACACAACAGAGAAGACAAAAATACTCACCCCTTCCCCCATTCAGCATATTTAGCATCTTTCTCAGCCTTCTTCTTCTGTTCCTCCTCCTTCTTAGCTAGCTCCTGCTTCATGTCACGTCTTCGTCCCGTTGTTCGATCCCGGATTACAGTCTCCGCATCTTTCCCTGACACAGTTGTGTCCATCTAGGAGAGCAGCAATGAGTAGAATTACACACACAAATGTATGTAAGTATATAAATGTCTGTGTATACATATATATATATATATATGGGAGTTTTTCTTTTGTGTGTGTGTGTGTGTGTATATATATATATATACTAGCCGAATTACCCACGCCTTGCTGCGTTTCACATATTTTTTTTGTAAGAAAATGATGATTGATTTTAAATCAGTGATATAATTTGTGGAGAAAAACTCTGCATTTCAATATTACTCAATGTAAAATGTAATGCATGAAAAATTGGAAAACATTATTTGTAATATATCAAATCAAAATTACATTATTAAATCTTATTCTTATTTTGTTTCTTGTAAATAATTTTTTTTCAAAATATTAATTCAAAACTTGATCATTTCAGTTTTCTGTAAAGCATTATTTTATTTAGGCTTCCAAAATGTTCACTATAGGGGGTTTAACCCCCTTTAGGGTGTCTTAATATTATTGAAATTTGCTGAAATTTTGTGAATAGGCATCATATGTCATTTTCCTATGGCTTAAATTTCATATAAATCGAAGGGAAAAAATTTTCAGCAGGGGTTTGTGCCCCCAGGAACCCTTTGATTAAAATGACATATACTTATCCAAGTACCCTGGGCAATGTAGTTTCAGAATATATATGGTTATGGGATCTATCTCCAAAACTATAAGAGTTTGTGAACAAACAAACAAACAGACAGGAACTACAACTTTATATATATAGTTATGTGTGTGTGTGTGTGTGTGTGTGTGTATCAAAATAGCTGTGTGTATCATATAGACATGCTTTTCCCCCCTGCAAAAAAGTTATTTTCATTTCTTCCTCATCTTACCCTACTTTCTATCTCTCATTTTATCTGCCAATGAAGGACTAACCCCCAAAACATTAAGAATATTTCCCACTATATCAAGCATTATAGTAACTAACACATCATTGTATTGTATTGTTTTCTTGTGTTGTGTTTCCTCGTTGACTTTCACTAATCTTCTACGACCTTCCCCCTCCTTTTGTTTCTGTCTCCTTTTCCTTTCCCTTCTTTTTGTTCTCTTTGTTTCCATTTCCTTCCTGACCCACCATGTCCAACCAAAATACCCTCCTCCACCACCTCCACTCCAGCTTAAAACTCTTCCTCCAATTTCCATTTTTTTCCAGGTAACAAAAGCTATCAACTGCTTCTAGAAAACCCTCCAAGCATTTATATATAAATATAAATTTTAACAATTAGACAGATAAAGCTCCCCATCTTGAAATTTGCTTACAACCCCATTTCATATGATACAGAATCAAAAGAGAGTCATACCTGCTGAAATAATCTGTCTTCTTTCTGTCGTAGTTGACGGATTTCTTTCCTTGTCTCTGCAGCTGAAGACAGCCCAGCCCTAACTCCTCCTAAAGTTTTCTGAGGCCTTCCCTTTCCATCATTGCTGTGAGGTGACACTGAGGAGCTGTGGCGGTGTCCATGACGAGGAGGAGAGAGATCAGAGTCATCGTTGTCGTGGGACCGTTGTGTTACATGCCAGTCCTTAACGTGGGAACTGGAGGAGTGGTTATATCGTGATGGCGGTGTCAATTGACCAGACCTAGAACCTTTCTTTCGTTGTGGAGATGATGTGGAATCTCTGTGAGATGACCGTACAGGCGAGAGATCAGAATCTGAATCAATAGCCTTCTTCTTACGATGAGACGCATTATCAGAATCCACTTGGCGTTTTGGTGAAGTGTGGCCTGAATTAGCGAGGTGTTTATATCTGAAGCTGGTGTACTGTCTTCGACGAGGGGC
>OZ024756.1:26491724-26526724 GCA_964016885.1 Eledone cirrhosa
TCTTCAAGACGTTTGGGGGAGTCGGGTTACTGACTGCGAGGTTCTTGTCATCACTGGCGGCTCGCCAAATCGAGGTAACTGGTGAAGCTCGTGATGGCACTTGGCTGTTCCAGCGCATCAGCCTGACCATCACCCGAGGTAATGCTGCGAGCGTGCTGGCTTGCCTCAAAAATTATTAGAGAGGTTCCAGTGTTCCTTGCGATATTGTTATCTTTTGTTCTGGCACCGGTTCGTTTGCCCACCCCTATCGTTTGCCTTTTGATGTGTGTATTACCAGCCCAAGATATATGTATTACCAGCTTGTATTTTTTTTTCGTTTTCGTTTTCATTTTTTCCTTTGTAATATTATTTATACAATAGTGAATAAAATTATATATATGTTGCATGCCTTCAAATTACTTCTCTTGCGATCTTTGTTCTGAGGTTCCGGCTCTAGCGAGGATAGGACTCAAGATTAACACACCCATTCCACCAGCATCAACACCACCACCAACAACACCCCCACTGGCACCGTTAACAACAACACTGCCACCACTCTAAGGAATATTATATACTTCTAGTTTGTCATAGTTTACGCGCTCTATACGGACGTTTAAATTGATTGAATTAATAAATAGCATTTCTGTTTTGTGTTATATTTATATTATTGAATGTACTTTTGATATTTACTTATATGCTATATTTTAAAGGAAGTGTAAGGTTCACTATATATTACTTGTACAGTAGTTTACTGATTTGGAGAGGAAGAAAGAGACTACGGAGAACTTAGATAGTCAATACTGCAGGCCATTTTATCCAATTCTGACCAATTTGTACTAATTCTGACCGTCTAATTCCACACTTCTCTACATATCCACTTGTTTATCTATCCCAATGTCTATCTATTTATTTATCTGTCCATCTCTCTCTCTCTCTCTCTCTCTCTCTCTCTCTCTCTCTCTCTCTCTATATATATATATATATATATATATATATATAATATATAAGATCAAAAGATGGTTAAAGGAGTTCCATGTATTTTATTATGCGCATTTCAAAAACAAACATCATCATGCAATAATATTTGTGTTTTCATCAGATAAAACAGGAGAACATGATATGAAGGCTAAAAAACACTTGTGGATAGTGCAGTTATGTTGATTTAAAACTGCACTATCCACAAGTGTTTTTTAGCCTTCATATCATGTTCTCCTGTTTTATCTGATGAAAACACAAATATTATTGCATGATGATGTTTGTTTTTGAAATGCGCATAATAAAATACATGGAACTCCTTTAACCATCTTTTGATCTTATATATTATGTATACTCCAGTCCTACAAACTGTAGAGTGCTTCTTATCCGATATCTGCATTGCTTTATTGTACTACAATAAAACTCACCTCCTACATTATATATATATATATATTTCTCTCTCTCTCTCTCTCTCTCTATCTATCTATCCTTCTATCTCTCTCTCTCTCTCTCTATATATATATATATATATATATATATATCTATCTATCTATCTATCTATCTCTCTCTCTCTCTCTCTCTCTCTCTCTCTATCTATCTATCTATCCTTCTATCTATCTCTCTCTCTCTCTCTCTCTCTCTCTCTCTCTCTCTCTATATATATATATATATATATATATATATATATATATATATATATATATAAATATATATATATAAATGGCTTCTACAGGACTAGAACTGTTTCATTCAAAAGAAATAATCAGGAAAGCAGAAAGGATTTCCTGATGATTTCTTGAAACAGATGAAACAGTTCCAGTCCTGTAGAAGCCATTTCTATATTAAACATGATGTTTACACTCTACTAATGTATTGAGTACCTTACTTTTTGTGGTTACCCCTGATTAAACCCGGGTCTCAAACACAGAAAATTTATTATATCTAAATTACTTGGGCAATAAAAACTCATAAATAAAATAAATAAAAATGATGTTGGTGTTGTTGTTATGGACCACCTGGTCAGCTCGGGTTCAGCAAACATATCATTAAGGTATTCCTGCTATAACAAACTTTTTTTTAAAGGTTTGAGTAAAAGGAGAGACTTGGCTGCTATTTCTAGCAGGTCAAGCGACCATGGAATAACTCCATGTTTTTTTTATATTGGTAATTATTGATGACAATGTAAATGCAAATCCATGATGATAATAAAAAATATTAATTTCTAACAATAAATATTTAAAAAAAATCAAATAACTCAATACATTTACCGTGTTTTGAGAGAAGCAGACAATTTTAGTACGAAACTAAGAGAGGAAGTTGAGTGTTGTGTTGTGATGTTGCAATGATGGACGTAAACGGAGTGAGTTGAGTGAGTCCAACAATATATAAACATAGAGAGATTTCTCTATATATTTGTATATATATATATATATACATATATATAGATCTGTGTATGTATATATATATATATAGAGAGAGATCTATATATTTGTGTATACATACACACACGTATATCTATATATAAACCCAACATATTGCTTACTGTATAGACAAACTCCTGTTGTGTTATGGCTCAAGCAGAAGTTTTGCCTCTCGACGAAAAAATTGTTGAAATCATTAACGACGAAGGATCATCAAACTATATTCCAGCTTTGGTATGTTTAATTCACATCGTCACTTTCCCTCCTTCTAAAAACCCCAATTGCTTTCCCTTCAATTCTAGCAGTTGACACCTCACGTTCGCAATTATCAACAACACCCATCTCATCAGTCTTGGAAGGCATGTACAAGACAAAGGGACCAACCCTTCCTCCAGCCCCAGTAATTAAAACAAAATTACTTTATCGTTGATCACAAGGAACCCAGAACAGTGTAGGTGGGTGTCTATACAGAATAAATGAGAGAAGTTAACACTAATAATTTCTAATTTAGGTACAAAACCAGAAATTTGGTACTTTATTTTGGCTTACTTGTACTTATTTTATCGACTCCCAGAAGGATGAAAGACAAAGTTGTGTTGTCTGATCCTGTGAGTACACGTGAAACTCCAGAGTAACAAGATTTATCATTTAGACATATATATGAAGTATTTCCGTAGGAAATTATATATATATATATATATATATATATATATATATATATATATATATGTAATTTTCTGCTACTGTCCACTCTCCTCTATCTTTCTATATCTTCTTTAATTTCTCATTCTTTTTTCTGATGAAGAACTAGCGTCCGAAACGTTGAAACTCTTTTCCTACTATATCAAGCGTAAAACTAATAATATATTTCTTCATTGTACTGTGTCGTTTGCCTTGTTATTTATATTTGTCTTTTGCATATATATATATATATATATATATATATATATATACGAAGGAAGTGTGGTAAGGAACCAGGTGGACCATAACGCACCAGAGTACTCGATACTTTGGGTAGTAGAGTGGGTAATAGGAAAAGTTTCTGGACCCCAGAAATAGCCGTCGAAACGGCTTGAGCTCTGCCGTCGCGGTCCTGAACCCCCCCCCCTCTCTCTATATATATATATATATATATATATGTATGTATGTATGTATGTAAAAGGTAAACAGAAATAACAACACAATCGGTACAGTATATGGAATGGATATATTAGGTTAACGCTTGATATAGCAAGTATGTGTGTGTGCTCGCGTGCACACTTGTCCTATTTATTTTACTTTCATTATTGAATATTTGAAGTTTTCCTGTTCCCTATTTAAGTGCTATTTTGTTTCTGGGGGCCCTTGTTAAAAGTGAAACTATTGTCCAGGTTAAAGTGAATGAGGTATTCTTTAAAAAATATATATATTTAAAAGCTTTTTTCAAGGAGCAAAAAGTGAAAATTTATGTATCTGTGAGTCTTTTTCATGGAACTTCTCCCCCAGAAGAGCCTGTTCATGCCACAACTAAGCAATATTAACTCACTCATTCAACTGCACCAAACAACCAAATCTGGCTCAAAACCTGTCCTTCCTTATACTTGCAGTGAATTATCAAAATTTCATCTATTCCCATCTCAATACCTTCCACACCAATTAAATCAAAATGTTTTGCTAATTCTCTGATGTTGTATTATCATCATCATCTGTATTTAACCCTTTAGTATTTAAACTGGCCATATCCGGCCAGAATTCTCTCACTTCTTTCTGTTCAAACCAGCTGTAACTGGCCTCTCATATTTTTCTCAAAATGAATATCAAAATCCCGTAGCTTCAATATTATGTGAGATAAAGCCTTTACCATGAAAATTCTCTGATGTTATGTCTGTGCAACATGTTTCTAATTCAGGATGGCCACTGGATGAAAGATGTGGAGTTTGTCAGCTACCAACATCCACCGTTAGATCTCCAAGATGTTGCTGCCTATGAAGAATGGTTGGAAAGAACACGATTTATCAGTGAAGACCTTCATTGGCTTCTCACCCAACCACATGATAAATTCTGGAGCCAGGTGAGTGGTGGATATATATTCTAGCCTTTCTTATGGGTTTTCTGGTATCATAGCCATTACCTTTTCTTCTCTTCCCCTTTCACTGTCTTCTGATATCATAGCCCTGTATTAATCAATTTACATTTACCTAAGACCCTTATTGGTGAATTGGCAGAGTCATTAGAACGTCAGATAGAATGCTTTGAGATATTAGTTCCAGCTCTGTGCTCAAAACCTGCAGACGTCAACTTAACTCATTCATCCTTTTGAGGTTGATTCAATAAAGTAGCAGTCAAATACTGGGTTTGGTTCTTCTATAATTCATTTACTCACTTCCTTTCTGTTACTCTCTTTCTCTCTCTGGAAGAAATCAGCTGTGTTCAAACCTGGAGAGAGGGGTGGGCTCCACTAGGTTTTAAATGCTTAAGACATGCTAGTGTGCCTATGACTCCATTAGGAGTTGTAAGTTCATACTTAGATACAATCCTAATACTACCTCTCCGACACACCTAAATAACCCTCTCCTCCCCATCCATATTTAACTACAATTATTTAAACTAACCATTAACCATGTTATTCCTACCCACATGCTTCTATCACCACTCCTATCATCCTTACACTAATTTATATTACACATGAACATGTATCAATGATGATGATGATATTTAATTATCTTATATCTAATTATCTTTCTCTACTGCCACAACTACTACTACTGTTTCAAGGTTGTCTTTGATGTGTCGTTACACAGACTTATTGATTCCTACCTGGAATCTGCACCCAGGTAAATATTTTTAATTATCTCCCTTTCTATTTGGACGTTGTTGTTTAATCCTAGGTTGGTCTTCATCATGCAGCAGGCTTTAACTTGTTGTTTAACCCTAGGCTGGTCATGTTCAAGCAACAGACCTATAACTTAGTGTTTAATGCTAGGTCAAGCATGATCATGCAACAGACCGATACCTTGTTGTTATTATTATTTAGCCTTGGATTGGCAGTATCGGTAGAGCGTCAGACACTATGCTTTGCAGCATAGAGTTATGGCCTTTTACGTTCTGAGTTCAAATCCCACCGAGGTTAACTTTGCCTTTCATCCTTATGGGGTCGATAAAATAAAGTACCAGTAATGCACTGATGTAACTGCTGGCCCAAAGTAGAAACAATTACCTTAGGTCAGTTACATTTAACTTGTTGTGTAACCCTAGGTCAGTCATGATCTAGCAGCAAACCTATAACTTTTTGATATTTGTGTGTGCTTGTTTTATGGAATTTTGTAATAGTACCAATCAAGTACTGACGTTTATTTAATTGACCTCACACCAAAAGAAAATCTAGCCTTGTATCAAAACTAGACACCATAATTATTATCTGTATATATATTTTTGCCTATCGCACATTAGACCGTACGACCCTATATACAACCAGCTGACAGTTGACGCCAGAGAATTACAAAATGAGGTCCATCGTAAAATCTTTTTAACCTGTGTCAGAATGGCCACGCATAAAGAATCTAAGGTCAGTCAATAAATCTCAGTTATCTCCCTTTTCTACACTACCTTGGCTCTTCCAGAGCCTCTCTTACACACACATTTTTGTCTTCACATTGCTCCCCTCTCTCTCTTACACACACATATTTTTGTCTTCACATTGCTTCCCCCTCTCTCTCTTACACGCACACATTTTTGTCTTCACATTGCTTCCCCCTCTTTCTCTCCCACACACGCATTTTTGTCTTCATATTTCTTCTCTTTCTCTCTGTCTTCACATGCATTTTTATTTGCATTATTTTTGCCCTTTTTGTGTTTTGTTAATAAAGTTTATAACGTGGTATCCTTGCATGTCATAAGTGATGACTAAAAAAGTTGGTGTTAGAAAGGGCATCTGGCTGTAAAACATTGCCTCCAAAAGTCCCATGCAACCCATGTCAACATGCAAAAATCAATGTAAAAACAATGATGATGATGTCCCTGGTTTTCTGCACTACACGGGGATCAACATAATGACTCAGTGAGAGGAGGAAAGGCTGTGTCAGTTACCATTTTTAGTGCTTCTGTGACTGAAGACTGGGCCTAAATACATTCTGGACTCTGTTAAAGGTATTCAAAAGACCATGTAGTGGTATTAAACCTGATGGTACAACAGGAACACTTCACACAGTTCCTATCTACCAAATTCTACTCACAAGGCACTAGTTGAGCTAAGGTTCTGGTAGAAGGCACTTGCCCAAGGTGCCACACAATAGGATCAAACCCATGAACTCCTGATTATGTGGTTAGTGACTTATAACTCAACCCTTTCATTACCATACCATATTTTAAATGAAACCCACTGCCTATGGTTTTTAAATAATTTTGAAAATAATAAAATAAAGAATTTGGTGAGTATAACTAACTTATTATCAAGCTGGTGTTGAGAATTTAACATAACAAAGGTTCTTACATACAATTATGATAGGAGGTTTTTAGATAAATATAAGTACTTTAAAATATACTGTTTTGTATTTTAGAACCAGGGTAGTTTAGTATCAAAAGAACCAAAGGTAGTTTCAGGTGGGTTGGTATCAAGAGTCAATTTCATTGCTCAAGTAATGTTTTGAAATATCTGTTTTATTTTTTATTTAATCATATTTTTCCTACAGGAAAACTTCTTGACTCCTTTAATCTTTGGTGAAATTATCTACAAGAACTTCATCTTTGATATTCCAAAACTGATGGATATGTGTGCACTGTATGGTCAAGGCAATCGACAGTTACTCTCCAGAATGGTCGGAAATATATTTAAACAACAACCAAAGTACGAGAATGATTTACGAGAGGTGATTTCCACCGTGTGTGAGGTTTGTATATTTGGAATTTTTTTTTTCATTCGTAGCTCACACCTCAGCTGCATAGAAACATCATCATTATCACCATCATCATCATTGTTTAACATCTATTTTCCATACTAGCATGGGTTAGACAGGTTCTCGCTTGCTGAGGCTACTCCTCAGTTGACCACACCCTGCTTATACACTTCATTTTGGCTTGGTTTCTATAGCTCAATGCCCTTCTTAACACCAACCACTTTACAGAGTGTACTAGGTGCAATTATCGTGTAGATCACCAAAACTAGGGAGGTTGTCATGTCTATGGCAGAGCTAAAGAGTCCTCTTAACCCTTTGTGTCAGTCTATAACAATAGTTTCTTATCTAGATATGAAATATGAAGTTGTGGTATTCATGCCTTTAATAAGTAAATTAGTGTATCAAGTAATGTGTTACGGGTCCAGGGTTGCTTATTCGTCCAGCTTTTGCCTATCTGCCACCTGCGACCCATTCTCTAGCAGAACAGCTCTGCTGAGAAGGAAACTTAGTTATATTACTAAATTCCTCCAAATTATTTTTGTAAAAATTATTTGAAAATTATCGGCAGTGTCTTCCATTAGAAATATGGTAATGAAAGGATTAAATATGTTTTAAAGTGTTTATATTTATCTAAAATCCTACCTTCACACTTTTATGTAGGAACCATTGTTAAATTATATTCCAAACACAACTTTATGAGAAAGTTTATTTATATTACTAAAGCACTTCATGTACTTGATTATTTTCTAAATTATTTGAAAGTCATTAGCAGTGTCTTTCATTAAAAACATGATAATAAAAGGAATAGATATGTTTTTTTTGGTTGTTTTTTGAGGGGTTTTTTTTTGTTCAGATGATTTATGAAAGTCGTTTGTTGTTATGGTGATTGTGATTCTTTTCAGGTATTCAATGGAATGCTGACTCAGTGTGGCCTCGATGAAAACTTGGCCCCAACAAAACTCACTGACCAAAACCCACTGAAACTAAACCACATAACAAGTAATGAGTTTCAAGATATTATTTTCTACCTAGTTGATGTCAGCTACACACTGTCCAGCTTCCTAGAGATTTACCCTCCTTCTAGAATATATTTCCATGAAGCTAATCTATGCTTGAGGTAAACTCTATTATTGTTTGTAATAAAAAAGAAAAAGAAAATTAAAACATAATTCAAAGTGTTAACGACATGATATGTGGTTAAAGACAAAACATGGATAAGCTTAGAGAAAAGCTAGATATAAGAGGAATCAGATCTAGTGTGCAAGAGAGAAGACATGCAATGCATGTGGATGATGATTGTTAGGTAAAGAAGTGCCAAGAAATCCTAGTAGAAAGAAGCTGCAGCAGAGGGAGACCAAAAAAGACCTGGGCTGAAGGGGTGAGAGGAGCTGATTCCAAATTGCTGAAGCTCGCAGAGGAAATGATGAAGGACCACAATGAATGGAAGATTGCTGTGATAAAAAAGACCTATCCAACCCATGCAAGCATCGGAAAGCAGACGTAAAATGATCATGATTTCGAATTTGTAGCTTTTCATAATTTTTGGCAAGTTTTTGTCTGACTGAATGCTTTTCATATCATCAACCACTTTACGGCATATCATCAATCACTTTATCATACCACCAGCATGAGAAAAGTTGCCTGATGTGACTAAAGAATCATCTCTACTCTATCAGTTTTAATTCAGAGTGATTGCTCTCCTAGACAAGGCTGCCTTTGCTATGGTTTATGGAGCCCACATCTACCTAATACAGTCATATTTATTTGGAGTGACTGCTTTCCTAGATGAAATTGTCTTCTTCACATAGATAGAAATTTACATCTGATCAATTTCCCTCACAAGTAAAGACATTTGCTACCCATTTGCAGTGGGATCAAACTCCAGATCCCATGATTGTAAAGAGAACTTTAGCCATGTCTGTGTCTACTATGTAATAATCATCATCAGCATCATTTTTTAACTTGGGTTTTCACTGTTAGCATAGACCAAGTCAGTACTCAATTAGGGCCACTGACCTCATAGATGGACCAGGGCCAAGGGCCACATCTCACTCATGTACATTCCTACACTCTACAGAGTGTATTGGGTCCATTTTTTCGTAGCACCAGCATTAGAGGTTCAACCCTTAAAACAAACTGAAAAGCTCTCGCAACTCTTTGTTTAGTAAGTTTTCTAGAACTGGATGTCCTTCCTAACACCAACTACTGATGTACTGGTTACATTTTATTATGGTACCAGCACTAGGTGTTTGGTAAGATGTAATATTCTGCTAGCAATGCCTACCGTTCCTTTATATTCTTATCTGTTGTTTCTCTATATATTTTTCAGAATAGCCACATTCTATGATTTAATAGTTCCAGCTTTGACTTCAGCTCTAAAAACTAAAGAATTTGAAATGCCAAGGTTTGATATATATTCTTTGTTTTTCATTTCCTTTCATATCATCTCAGTAAATGATCAACAGTTCCTCCCTGTCTGTCTGTATGTCTTATTGTATTGTTCTTCACTACATATATATTATGTTCTAAAACCAATTTAATAATGAGAAAGTTAGTTGTATTAAGAGAGTGTTCAAGTTTATTTGAAGCATGGAATAAGAAAAATAGTCAGTTTGGAAGCCTCCACAATGCAGTTGGGTAAATCTTGTGGCAACGAAATCCAGTGACAATAGGAGAAGAAAAAGGAAAACAAACGTAAATAAATGTAAATGTAAGGAGAAAATTTTAAACAGGATCATACAACCAGCAACGTTCAACAACGTTTTTATTTTCCCTTCAGAAAACCACCCCCGTTGATGGATGCGAATCCAAAATAAAGGGACTAATAAATCTTTTAAGGTACACAAACTCTGGCAATCTTCTTCTTTTTCCTCTTTTCTCCTTACACCTTTTACATTTATTTACGTTTGTTTTCCTTTCCCGTCTCCTATTGCCCCTGGATTTTGTTGCCACAAGATTTACCCATCTGCATTGTAGAGGCTTCCAAACTGACTAACTTTTAAGTTGTATTATTAAATCCCTTCAAATTTTTTATTATTTTGAAAATTATTTGAAAATCATAAGACAATGTCTTTCATTAGAAATATTGTAAAGTGAGGGTTAAAATGTTTATAATTATAATAAAAAAACAAAACAAACCTTCCATCAAAGTTTTATATAAGAACATTTGTTAAGTTACGTTCCATACTCCAGTTTAACCCTTTAGCATTTAAACTGGCCATATCCAGCCAGAATTCTCTCACTTTTTTCTGTTCAAACTGGCTGTAACTGGTCACTCATACTGATATTAAGGTATTTTTCTCAAAATAAATAATATCAAAATCTCATTAATATTATGGGAGATAATTATGTAAGAAAAAGCCTTTACCATGAAAATACAACAGTAAATATAGAGTAATGGAAATGCTAAAGGGTTAATAATGAGAAAGTTATTTTACTAAATCCTTCTAAATGCTTGAATATTTTCAAAATCCTAAGACAATGTGGTAAGGAAAGGATTAAAAAAAGAGTTAAGTTTGTCTCTCCTATGTATTTACCAGCACCAAGCTATTGCTGAAGAATCGACTATCTCTAGCCAAAAAACAAATGCTGTCTATATTCTATGAAATACTTAACTATTGCTGTATACAGCCCATTCTTGATAAAAGGTAAGTTATCTTACTAAACATGTCAACTAACAAACATTGTTATCACCAACATGATGATGACTTGTTGTTTTTGTGTATATGCATGAAATAGTCTGACCTACTCTGTGTGTGTGTAATTGTCTGACCTACTCTGTGTGTTTGTGTGTGTGTAACTGGCTGACCTACTCTGTGTGTGTGTGTGTGTGTGACTGGCTGACCTACTGTGTGTGTTTGTGTGTGTGTGTGTGTGTGTGTGTGTGTAACTGGCTGTCCTACTGTGTGTGTTGGTGTGTGTGTGTAACTGGCTGACCTACTCTGTGTGTGTGTGTGTGTGTAACTGGCTGACCTACTGTGTGTGTTGGTGTGTGTGTAACTGGCTGTCCTACTGTGTGTGTTGGTGTGTGTGTGTGTGTAACTGGCTGTCCTACTGTGTGTTGGTGTGTGTGTGTAACTGGCTGACCTACTCTGTGTGTTGGTGTGTGTGTGTGTAACTGGCTGACCTACTCTGTGTGTATGTATGTAATTCTCTGACCTACTCTGTGTGTGTATGTAATTCTCTGACCTTCTGTGTGTGTGTGTGTGTGTATGTAATTCTCTGACCTACTCTGTGTGTGTATGTAATTCTCTGACCTACTCTGTATGTGTGTGTGTATGTAATTCTCTGACCTACTCTCTGTATGTGTGTGTATGTAATTCTCTGACCTTCTCTGTGTGTGTGTGTATGTAATTCTCTGACCTACTCTGTGTGTGTGTGTATGTAATTCTCTGACCTACCCTGTATGTGTGTGTATGTAATTCTCTGACCTTCTCTGTGTGTGTGTATGTAATTCTCTGACCTACTCTGTGTGTGTGTGTATGTAATTCTCTGACCTTCTCTGTATGTGTATGATTGTCTCATCTACTTTGTGTATGTATATATTGATGATGTTGTTCTATTTTCAGTTCAAATGATGAGAAACAACAACTGGAAAATTACATTGAGAATTATCTTCACATTTTGTCTTTAGTTATCTCAGAAAGAAGGTATTTCAACTATTTGTTAAACTTTTTAATTTATATAGCTACTAAATGAAAATGAAATGTCTAGCTCACACTTTGGCAGGTTTAGCTTTCCTCATGAGATACAATCTTGTAGGAGGTTTCTCAGATGTTTTAATAATGGTAGCCTCCAGTCCTATCATGAAAAGCAGCATAGAATGAAGCATCTTGCTCAAGAGTACAATGAATCACCTGGTCAAGGAATTGAACCCACAACCTTATAATTGTAATTTTAACACCCTAACCACTAGGCCACGCTCATCCACTTAGCTACTGTTTTACGTATTACCATCATCATCATTATCAATATTTTTACACATGACTTTTCCATGCTGGCACGGGTTTCACAGGATATTTTGAGACAATGTACTGTAGTCAGATACCCTTTCTGACACCATCCGTTTTAGTCACTTCTTACAACTTACATGGATACAGATATAGTGTATCTATTCTAAACCAGATACATATGGTTGCATATTTACCTGCCTACCTGTTGGGGGGCTTCCAGGTTTATAGGTTGACATCTAAACATTCTAGCAAATGCACCAAGGTACTGATGTTTTGTAAATTTTGTAAACAAACTGTTCTTGCTGAAATCTTATTTTCATATAATGCAAATGAATGAAACAGTTCTAATCCTGTAGAAATAATTTCTATACAATCGAAATATGTATAATCTCTACTAATGTATTGAGTATCATATTTAACTCTGGCTTCTTTCCATTTCTCTTTGGAAAACTATTCTTAATTATATAAATCATTATGGAAAAGAAAAAGGAAATGGCTGCCTCCTTAAGTCATGAGTGGCCATGGGTTCTGTACCTATGACTGACTAACCATAGGTTTATCTTGCTGTGGCACAAGCTTGGTCAAGGTCTTTTGTGGAAGATCAGTAGTCATCGATGCTTACATGTCTTTTCTCTATGACACCAAAGTTGTCCAAGGTAAAGGCAAAGGCTGGCACAGCATGGCGCCAGTGTTGTCACAACTTATTTTTTCCAGCTGAGGTAACTGGAGCAACATGAAATAAAATGTCTTGCTCAAGAAGACCATGTAAAATAAAATATCTTGCTCAAGGACACATTATTTCATATCACCTTGTCTGGGAATTGAACTCATGATCTTACGATAATAAGTCCAGCGCCCCAACCACTAAGCTATGCACCTTCAGATTATTCTGATTATAAACTATATTGTTGTCTCTTTTAGATTCATAGCTGACTATGAAGGACAGTACAGTATCCAGAATGAAATCAGTATTTTGCGGCAGACATCAGCTATAATGTATCCTTCTTTTTCAATGCCCATACCAGTCATGGATCAACTGCAACCCACGTTAGCCATGAGGTTAACAGTTAGTGATATTCCCTTCTGCTAAAAACCTCCAGTTAATAAATCAAGTTTACTGTAATCTGGAAAGTCTTCTAATGAATTTTATATTAATCATGTTAACCCTTTAGCATTTACATTACTTTATATATACTATTATATTTTCATGGTAAAGGCTTAAACCTCAGATAATTATCTCACATAATATCAAATCTAAGAGATTTTGATATTATTTATTATGAGAATAATACCTTAACATCAGTATGAGCGGCTGGTTGCACCCAGTTTGAACAGAAAGAGGTGAAGCAATTCTGGCCGGATATGGCCTGTTTAAATGCTAAAGGGTTAATACCAAACCAGCCCTAATTTTACAATATAAAACTGTTTATTATAGAATGTTTATATTTTTCTAAAAACCTTCCATCATAATTTTATATAAGTGCCATGAAGGCTACATTCCAAATACCACCTTAATAATTGTTTCTACTTTTGGCACAAGGCCAGTAATTATCTCACTGTATTACTGGGACTTTATTTTATCGACCCGGTAAGGATGAAAGGCAAAGTTAACCTCGGCAGGATTTGAACTCAGAATGGCAAGGGCGGTAACTCCAAACACCACCTTAATAATGAGAAAGTTAGTTATGTCACTAAACCTCAACATGTTCTTGATTATTTTGAATATGATTTGAAAATCCTAGGCAGTGTGTTTCATTAAAAATATAGTAACAAAAAGGTTAAACCTTAACTTCTTTCAAGAGATGAAACCAGATTATCATTTCTGCAGAATGCATTTGATTCCTCTTTTTCCTTGTTTGGTAAACGGAACCAGCCTAAAGGATCAAAGAATGCTGGGGGTCGATGTACGCCAGAGGGTTGTGTTGGTAATTCTGAGGACAGACTTCAGGCTATTGATGGCAAGGAGAAAACTACAGACACCAGCAGCAAATATGTGGTAGGTATTGATCTAGTTATCTGGCTGTGGTGTGGAGGTTGTGTTGTTATGTCACTGTTAATTGTGACCTAGTTATCTGGCTGTGGTGTGGAGGTTGTGTTGTTATGTCAGTGTTAATTGTGACCTAGTTATCTGGCTATGGTGTGGAGGTTGTGTTGTTATGTCACTGTTAATTGTGACCTAGTTATCTGGCTATGGTGTGGAGGTTGTGTTATGTCACTGTTAATTGTGACCTAGTTATCTGGCTGTGGTGTGGAGGTTGTGTTGTTATGTCAGTGTTAATTGTGACCTAGTTATCTGGCTGTGGTGTGGAGGTTGTGTTGTTATGTCACTGTTAATTGTGACCTAGTTATCTGGCTGTGGTGTGGAGGTTGTGTTGTTATGTCACTGTTAATTGTGACCTAGTTATCTGGCTGTGGTGTGGAGGTTGTGTTGTTATGTCAGTGTTAATTGTGACCTAGTTATCTGGCTGTGGTGTGGAGGTTGTGTTATGTCACTGTTAATTGTGACCTAGTTATCTGGCTGTGGTGTGGAGGTTGTGTTGTTATGTCAGTGTTAATTGTGACCTAGTTATCTGGCTGTGGTGTGGAGGTTGTGTTATGTCACTGTTAATTGTGACCTAGTTATCTGGCTGTGGTGTGGAGGTTGTGTTATGTCACTGTTAATTGTGACCTAGTTATCTGGCTGTGGTGTGGAGGTTGTGGTGTTATGTCACTGTTAATTGTGACCTAGTTATCTGGCTGTGGTGTGGAGGTTGTGTTGTTATGTCAGTGTTAATTGTGACCTAGTTATCTGGCTGTGGTGTGGAGGTTGTGGTGTTATGTCACTGTTAATTGTGACCTAGTTATCTGGCTGTGGTGTGGAGGTTGTGTTATGTCAGTGTTAATTGTGACCTAGTTATCTGGCTGTGGTGTGGAGGTTGTGTTGTTATGTCAGTGTTAATTGTGACCTAGTTATCTGGCTGTGGTGTGGAGGTTGTGTTGTTGTTGGTAAATAGTGACCTAGTTATCTGGTTGTGGTGTGGAGGTTGTGTTATGTCAGTATTGAAGGTTCAATATTAACAAGGTCACTATTGTGTGTAATATACCTCTCATTTATATATGTATGTATGTATGTATTTCTCATTTCTCATTCTATTTTCTGATGAAGGACTAGCATCTGAAATGTTAAAACTCTTTTCCTACTATATCAAGATTTAAACTAATATATACCTTCATTGCACAGTATTGTTTGCTTTGTTGTCTTCCATTTACTTTTCATGTGTGTGTGTGTATATATATGTGTTGTATTTCTGTTGCAGCCACCAGAAAAGCTAGGGGCCTGTGCTAATCCAGAACTAGAAAGTTTTATCTCCTCAGTTAAAGAGTTGTTTCCTGATCTCGATGATGGTTTCGTTCATGTAAGTTCTGTTCATTTCTGCCAATACTACTATCACTACTACTGCTAATACCATCACCATCAACACCACCACCACCACCACAATCAACAAAGCCACCATCACTACCACTAACAACACCAGCACCTACAACATTCTTACTTCCAATGCTACCACCACTAACAACACTATCACTATTACTGTTAATACCATCACCACCATCAACACCACCACCACCACCGCCACAATCAACAAAGCCACCATCACCAATACCATCACTATTGCCAATACCAGCATCACTATCACTACTGCCATCACTACTACCACCAACATCAACACCAAAACCACCAACACCACCAACACCACCAACACCACCAACGATGGTTGCAATGTTGGTGTTTAGCTACTGATTGTTTCCACCCAAATCTTACTGATATCTATCTATCTCTCACTCTCACTCCCTCTCATTCTCTCTATTCCTCTCTCTCTCTCTCTCTCTCACATACATTCTTCCTCTCTCTCTCTATTCCTCTTTCTCTCATGTTCTTTTCCTTTCTCTCTTTCTAGGCATGTCTTGAAACCATGGACTTCAACACTGAGCTGGTGATAAACTCACTCCTAGAAGACAACCTTCCGCCTTCGTTAGATCACCTGGACAGGTGAGCAGAACCTTAATTGATTTTATCGGTCTCTCTCTCTTTCTATATATATATATATATATATATATCATCATTTAATGTTTTATTTTTCCATGCTAGCATGGGTTAGCTGGGTTGTCCACATTATGAGGAGGGCTGGCCAGTTGGCTATGCCGTACCTTGCTCATAGTAGAGTCATATTTTGGGAACTATATATATATACAAATATAATTTCAGCGAGATCGAATTTCGGCAGAGGTCGAAAACAAAGCGAAACGCAAAATCTGAGTTGTGCTGGCAAGTGCTCCATGAACTAAAAAAAGACCAGAGCAATAAACATAAGTTATAAAGGCCAAATAAACTGAAATGGCGATCAAGAAGCCATCAACCACCTAAGCCAAAAAAACGTGGCAAGCCAAACAGGTCAAAACAAAAGAATATTTACCTGGACCCCAGGAAATGATGGTATAATCCAGTAATGGGTTTCTGCGACACCTAAATCAATTATACTGCCTACTTCAATAATAAGCTTTTGGTATAATGATCGAACAAGGCTGTCACTTCCTCAGCAGGTATTTTGTTCTACGCCAGCATGCGGGATAAATGCAATAGTAAGCAGTAGTGAAACACCACGTGCATAACTCTGCAAGGGAGGTAACCCCAGTTATTGGCAGATGAATTCAGTAAGTGTAATATATATATATATATAAAACAGAGTTTTGTAGCTTGCTTGAGGCATTGTTGAATAGGAAACAAATTTAAGTAATTTTGAAAACCAAAACATTCAACTTAAATCTACTCTCCAACCAAGCAAGTCAATCCGATCGATTTTTTAAGTCTCTCATAGGGTTACTCCCTTGATAATGGGTTTATAAACCCAAAATATTTGGGATCGTTAAATTTGCTAAAGTAAGATTCTTTTGTTATGTTGGCGATTTAATGTTCTTCCTAACACATTGTTTTGGTTTTCAAAATTATTTTTATATATATATGGAGGCACATGGCTTAGTGGTCAGAACATTGGCCTTGCAATCGAAAGGTTGTGAGTTCAATTCTCAGACCGGGTGATGTGTTGTTTCCTTGAGCAAGACACTTTATTTCACATTGCTCCAGTTTACTCAGCTGTAGAAATGAGATGATAGGGACTGGGGTCCTTATCATTCCACTGCAAAGTGGTCGTGGGGGTGCCACGGCAAAAAAGCACCCAGCACTCACTGTAAATGAGATTGGTGTTAGGAAGGGCATCCAGCTGTAGAAATCAAGCCAGAATCAGTTCCCTTCCCACCCTTGCAAGCAGGGAAAAGTGGACGTAAAATGAAAATGAAAAAAATATATATATATATTTGAAAAAAGGGGAAGAATGACTTCATTGGTGGTTGATGTTCTTTATTCAAATGTTTAAAGATTAATCAATCTTTCCTATCATAAAACAATTGTAAAATATACTAGCATCTTATTACTTTCTCAACTTTATCACCAATGTCACTAAGGTCATCTCTATCTGACCATCACTGTCTTCACTCCCCTATCAAAAGTACTCTATTTTGGTTTACAACCTCCCATTTAGATGTACGTTCTCACACATTTACCTCTCCCTCCAAAATTTCCATGATTCCCATTTATAATTATACCTCTAATCCGCTCATCACACAGATTTTTACAGTTTTTTCAACAATATAAGATATAAACCATCTTGCCAACAACAACCCTGAGGACCTTTTTGAATTCCATGAGTCTAACACACGTGGGCATGCCTACAAAATCAGAACACAGCATAGCTCCCATGACTTTCGGAAACATTTTTTCACGCTCAGAGTTGCTTTTGTTGTTAGCTGGCGAGACACTGCATCCTTTAAAACCTCCATGCTTCCTGAAATTCACCAACACTACACCTGGTATCCCCTCTCCATACACACGCACACATGTATATCATGACTCATACACTGTTCACTTTCCTGACATTTGTACATTATTCTATTTACTATACATGCACCTTTGATGAGTTGTAGTGCACCTGAGCACTGTACACAATAATTTCATTATTATTATTATTATTATTTAAAAACACTTATCTCATTAACTTTCTTTTGGTCATGCATCTGCCACAATAAGGTGCCATCACTTAATCAACCTCTCCTATCATAAAAAAATTCCCCATTTGTAAAATACATCAATATTTTATTGTTTTTCAACGTTATCACTTTAATCACCAATGTCACATCGATCATTTCTATTTGACCATCACAACAAAACCCTAATATCATTCTCACTCCATCTTCATTTCCCTAATCATGAAAAGAAATGAAAACCTCAGTAAGATTCAAAGCAGAATGTGGAAACCAGGAGCATATATCCATCCTTCTAACACCTTTGCACCCACTTTAAAACATATGTCTAGTCTAAAGTCTAAAGTCTGTCTCAAGCCAGGAAGTTCATCAGGCCGGTTCTTATCTAAGTGACTGAGAGTACAATACTTCCTCCTGGACAGGATGCCAGTCCATTGCAGGGTTAAACTCCCAGCTATTGCTGGTACTCATTTTCAACATGAAATGAAGTGTTTTGCTCAAGAAAACAACACACAACCCAGTCCAGGAATCGAACCCATAACTTTATGGTCCAACACCCTTACCACTAGGCCATGTACTTCTTCTTTGACCTGTAATTCCTGGTGGAGTTGTAAGGACACTGTAGTGACATACGGCAGTTTTGGGGTATTTTTAAAAGATGTCCGAACCCATCTGCAAAACCAGGTCTGAACAAAGTCAATTACTTGTTGAGAAGGAGAGAGAGTGATAGAGAGGAAGTAGTAATTGCTGTTGTTATTCTTACCCCCTTGTTTGTAGGTTCAAACCAAAGGAAAAGGAGCCATCACCACCAGCACCACCATCGTCCCCTATACACTCCATATTGGACAGTAGAAGGAATGTCTTTGACTACGATGAGTTTGATGTCTTCCACAGAGACACAGTGGACACGACAAAGATTCACAAAGGGAAACAGTAAGTACTTGTTTTGGGAAAACTGGTTTAGTTGTATATATATGTGTGTGTGTGTGTGTATATATATATATATATATATATATATATATATTGGTAAACGGAATAGAAAATGCTGACAAATTGTTCACAGTTGAAAAATGGTTTAATTAGGAATAAAAGAGTATTAGTGATTGTATGGGTTAGTATTCAGTTGTGGTTTTAAGTTTTTAAGTTTTTACCGGTTGCGCATTTTTAAATGCTTTTCAAAAATAATTTTGAGATAGAGTGTCCGTGCTGTTTGCTCTGATCTGTATATATATATATACAGTATTTACGTATCGAGAGAGAGAAAAAAAGGGGAGGGTAGGTGATACATATAGTTATTTGCCAAGTAGCGTATGCCAAAGGTGCTCGATACTAGTGCAGGCAGTATTAAATATTCGAAGTTTAATATTTAGTGGGCTAGAGAGTTAGCAGAGCGTAAGCACATGGAAAAGTAAGAAATCGGAGAATAGACCGTTAAAACATGTTTATTTAAAACAGCACCTACGTACGTTTCGCCCAGTTGGGCTTCTCAAGGTCATAAATAATCAAAAGTGTTCCTTACATTGCTCGGAAAGAGTTTTTAGGGTTAAATCCACGTCAAGGTTCATTGCTCGCAAAAATAGCTTGTTTTGATTTTGCAGCAGGTCAAGGGAGGTTACCTGCAAAATCAAAACAAGCTATTTTTGCGAGCAATGAACCTTGACGTGGATTTAACCCCAAAAACTCTTTCCGAGCAATGTAAGGAACACTTTTGATTATTTATGACCTTGAGAAGCCCAACTGGACGAAACGTACGTAGGTGCTGTTTTAAATAAACATGTTTTAACGGTCTATTCTCCGATTTCTTACTTTCCCACGTGCTTATATATATATATATATATATATATATATATATATATATATGCTTGTATATATGTGTGTGTATATATATATACATGTGTGTATGTGTGTATATATATATATGTGTGTGTGTGTATATATGTGTGTATATATATATGTGTGTATATATATATGTGTGTGTGAATATATATATGTGTGTGTGTGAATATATATATATATGTGTGTGAATATATATATATATGTGTGTGAATATATATATATATGTATGTGTGTATATATATATATATATGCATGTATATGTGTGTATATATATATATTCACATGCATGTATATATGTGTGCGTATATATATATATATATACACACACAATGTGTGTATGTGCAGATGTATATATATGGGATATCGGGGATATATCGGAGATGGCGAATAAGGAGAGAGGACATATTGGATATTTATTAAGCACAACAGCTAAATGTTAGGGTACAGGCAGATATGTAGATATATATATATGTATATATTTTCTCTTCTTTCCCTTTGGTGTCTCCATTACCAGAGATTTAGCTCAACAAGTTGACCTCAATGATAAAACCAACATCCGTGAAATGAAGGCCACCTATGAATTATATGGCAACGTTGATGCAGCAACACTTTATGACAAACACCTGTTGGAGGCGAACCTTTACGAAGATGAATATGACGATACCTATGATGATAACAACACTAGTTTGACTGTTGGAGACACACACACTGATGACCTGCTTGCTCTACGGTGAGTGATCATCATCATCATCATCATCATCGTCATTTTACGTCCGCTTTTTCCCTGCTTGCAAGGGTGGGACGGGAACTGATTCTGGCTTGATTTCTACAGCTGGATGCCCTTCCTAACACCAACCTCATTTACAGTGAGTGCTGGGTGCTTTTCTGCCGTGGCACCTCCACGACCACTTTACAGTGAGTGCTGGGTGCTTTTTTTTTTGCCGTGGCACCTCCACGACCACTTTACAGTGGAATGATAGGGACCCCAGTTCCTATCATCTCATTTCTACAGCTGAGTAAACTGGAGCAATGTGAAATAAAGTGTCTTGCTCAAGGAAACAACACATCACCCGGTCTGAGAATTGAACTCACAACCTTTCGCTTGCAAGCCCAATGCTCTAACCACTAAGCCATGTGACTCCATATATACTAAAATGTAACCATAGCATACCATGGTGATGGAGGTGGTGGTGGTTGAGATAGTGATGATATATGTATACAAATATATGCATGTGCATTTGTGCATGTGTGTGTGTGTGTGTATCTCTTCCACGCTAGCATGGGTTAGACAGGTTGTCCTGTTGTGGGCAATGCCAGGTCAGGTGACCGTGTCTCGCTCATACGGAACTGATTCTGGCTTGATTTCTACAGCTGCATGCCCTTCCTAACACCGACCTCATTTACAGTGAGTACTGGGTGTTTTTTTACCGTGGTACCTCCACGACCACTTTACAGTGAGTACTGGGTGCTTTTTTACCGTGGTACCTCCACGACCACTTTACAGTGAGTACTGGGTGCTTTTTTACCGTGGTACCTCCACGACCACTTTACAGTGAGTACTGGGTGCTTTTTTACCGTGGTGCCTCCACGACCACTTTACAGTGGGAGAGAGGGGGGCGTATTGTCTATATGCTTCAGCTTCGGCTTGTACCCATGGGAAGTCGGATCTTCTGTAATACTGCGTAATACCAGAGGTCTCGGTCCTTTGAGAGGTGCAGTTAGGCAAGCTCAGTTTTTATATACGTATGAATGTAAGGTCCCGTAACCCTTGATAAAGTTGTAGGGGTGCCGTATTGACATACAGCGTTTATTGGGCATTTTAAGGCTGGCGGAGCGCATCTCCCTCTCCAGGCCTGAGTACAGCAGATTTCTTCCAGAGAAAGACAGAAAGTGAGAGAGAGGAAATGAGAAAGAGATATAGAGGAAGAATCGACCCCAGTACTAGACTGGTACTTTTTTTTATCAACCTGGAAAGTTATGAAAGGCCAAGTTAACCTGGATGGGATTCGAAATCCGAGAGCACAGAGCTGGAATGAATACCCTAAAGCATTCTATCCAACTCTGCCAATTTGCCACCTTGTGTATGTGACAAAAATGGTGTGGTAAGAAACCAGGTGGACCATAACACACCAGAGTACTCAATACTTAGGGTAGTAGAGTGGGTAATAGGAAAAGAGTCAGGACCCTGACGGCTGAGCTCCGGCCGTTTCGACAGCTAGATCTGAACTAAGCCAACAGTATTAGAACAGTGGGAATCTAGCTGAACTTATCAAGGGGTATAGTCCATATATGGGCATGCAGTCAAAACCCCCCAAAAAACAGAAATATCAAAGCAAAAAATCCTAGAATTATAATTTGTGTCTATAGTCAGTGAGTCCATGATAAATCTGTTGTCTTTTCTCTTTCAGCCCCTTTACTGTACCAAGAGCCCTGGTCAACATTAACCAGGCCAAACGAAACGACATTGCTGGACATATCCAAGTGGACAATAACTCTTCATCTTCTGACCAAGAAGTAAGTTGGAGATCTCTCTTTCACACCAACTCACATATACATATATACATATATACATACACATTACACACACACATATACATATACTGACTATACACACACATATATATATATATTACACACACATATACATATACTGACTATATACATACACATATATATGTATTACATACACATACATATACTGACTATATACATACACATATATATACATTACACACACACACACACACATACATATACTGACTATACACACACACACACACATACATATACTGACTATACACACACACACACACATATATATATATATACAAACTACACACATACATATATATACACAAACTTCACACATACATATACAGAATACACACACAAACTCATAGGTATATACAGACTACACATATACACATACTACAAACATCAGATCTGCTAATACAAGCAGTCTGATATGTATATGTGTGTGTGTGTGTAGTATGTCTATATGTGTAGTCTGTATATACCTATGAGTTTGTGTGTGTATTCTGTATATGTATGTGTGAAGTTTGTGTATATATATGTATGTGTGTAGTTTGTATATATATATGTGTGTGTGTGTGTTTGTTGTCTGTATATATATATATATATATATATATATATATATATATATATATATATATATGTATACGTACATACATATATGTATACAGACGTACAGTAGTATGTATATATATATACATACATGCACACATATATATATGTATGTATGAAATTTCGTTTCATTTTTTCCGTTTATATATATATATATATATATATATATTTATTTAAAAACAACAGAAGGCCGGATTCAAAATATTCTTTTAATGTTGCAGAAGCACAATACGTATTTCAATGGCCTAGTTACATCATCTGATCATGATGTTAGACTTAGGCAATGTCATCAGGTGTGGATTGCAAAATTAGTTAATCTGTAATAGGATTATGGCAAACACAAACAGAGAGTAAAGAATAAACTTGATTCGGAGATGACCCACCAATTTAGTGTTATTGTTGTGGCACACCATCTATATATAGTTAAAAACAGAAGAAAAAGTTCCATTCAAATCAAAGATTATGGGTGAAAAATAAAAGTGGAAATGCACAGAAGTATATTTAAAGAATCTCTTTTTCTTTAATATAATCAAACAAATAAGTTTTATCAAATATTTTTTATTGGTTTCAAATGATTGAGACATTCTTTTCAAATAATTATTATATTTGAACAAATGGCTTTCTCATATTTTGTGAATATATATATATATATATATTTATATATATATATATATATATATATATATATACGATATTAAATAAATAAATGGAAACTATATTTATAAAACCATATTTATTTCATTATACATATTTCAGGGATATCATATTAAAAACATGGTATGCCTTCATCAGACAAAATACAATATAAACAGTCTTATAAATAGATAGATTTGACATACCTTACAACTTCAACTTACATTTAAAAATCAACTTTTTAAATGGAAGTTGAAGTTGTAAGGTATGTCAAATCTATCTATTTATAAGACTGTTTATATTGTATTTTGTCTGATGAAGGCATACCATGTTTTTAATATGATATCCCTGAAATATGTATAATGAAATAAATATGGTTTTATAAATATAGTTTCCATTTATTTAATATCGTAAATATACTCCAAATACTTGTTGAGTGCTTTTATATCAGTTATAAATATTTACTCGTTGTAACCCAACAATTTAAATAAAACTTTGCATATATATATATATATATATATATATATATATATATATATATATATATATATATATATACATATATGTAGAGGTTATATTTAATTTGTTGGGATTCCAACAAACATAAATGTTTATAACCGATATAGAGTACTCAACAGATTACTGGAGTAAATATTCAATATATTAATAAATGGAAACTATATTTATAAAACCATAATTATTTTATTATATATATTTCAAGGGCGACCAAGCCAATCTTGGTGCGCTTTCATCAGATAAAATACAAAATTTGTTTTATAAATAGTAACATAACCATGGAAAACAACCTTAACGGTTGAAAATTCGCAGTCCTGATTATATATATAATAAAATAATTATGGTTTTATAAATATAGTTTCCATTTATTAATATATTGTATATATATATATATATATATATATATTTTTTTTTTTATTTTATAGAAGGAGCTTCTACAGGACTAGTACTGTTTTATTCATTTCATCTCTCTATATATATATATATATATCCATATCCATAGAGACACACATGCTGGTAGGGAATTCAGAAGTATACTGGTGGGTGGGGCAAGGACTTGAATGTTGCACCTCCTCTCTGTTTCTTCAGGTTTGGGGTGGAAGGGGATAGATGGAGGTTGGGAGAGTGGAGCAGCAACATGCTGGCAGGCAGGGGCCATCCTCCTTGCCCTCATTTCAACCTGCGTGGGAAGGCAAGTCACCAGTTAACTCAGTCTTAGGTCATATCCTTTGTGTGGTTGGTCTTCACGACATCATTGTACATTTTCATTCATATATATACATATATATATATGGAGGCACATGGCTTAGTGGTTAGAGCATTGGCCTTGCAATCGAAAGGTTGTGAGTTCAATTCTCAGACCGGGTGATGTGTTGTTTCCATGAGCAAGACACTTTATTTCACATTGCTCCAGTTTACTCAGCTGTAGAAATGAGATGATAGGGACTGGGGTCCCTATCATTCCACTGCAAAGTGGACGTGGAGGTGCCACAGAAAAAAAAAAGCACCCAGCACTCACTGTAAAGTGGACCTGTAGGCGCCACGGAAAAAAAAAAGCACCCAGCACTCACTGTAAAGTGGACCTGTAGGCGCCACGGAAAAAAAAAAGGACCCAGCACTCACTGTAAATGAGGTTGGTGTTAGGAAGGGCATCCACCTGTAGAAATCAAGCCAGAATCAGTTCCCGTCCCACCCTTGAAGCAGGGAAAAAGCGGACGTAAAATGAAATGATGATGAAGATGATATATATATATATATATATATATATATATATATACACACAGTGTACCCCTGGCATTTGCAGTCCTGGTTATTCGTCGAATTTTCCTTAGAACCTAACTAATAACTGTTTGTGGAAACCACCACATATTGGTGGAATCGTAAATATCTTCCACAATTTTTTAATGGCTTTTTCGTGGCAATATATATATATTTTCACACTTTTTAATGCTAAATTATTAATAACAATATACCATATTTGCCGGCCTATATTTTATGTTATGTTTTGACGTTTATAGGCATTTTTATGAACCATGTGCAATGTTCACAGTTTTTCACTCTTCGCGGGTGCTGTAGGAACATAACCCGAATCGAATCCTGGGGGACAACTGTATATATATATATGTATGTATGTATGTATAATTACATAATAAACAACACAATATAATTATTCCATTACCAAAGGTTTCGAGAAACTAGTTAACATAGTTAACTATTTCATCTGCTGAACGGGCTGGACGTTTCTGTAAAGATCGTCTAATAATGGAATAATTATATTGTGTTGTTTATTCTGTAATTAAATAGCTCTGTACTATAGATAGAGCACTCTTCTTTCCTTTACCTTTTCTATGGAAATACTTAACACACATATATATATATATATTTATATATATATATATATATATATATATATATATATATATATATATATAGTCTAACCCATGCTAGCGTGGAAGATAGATGTTAAACGATGATGATATATATATATATATATATATATATATATATATACACGCACACATCTTTATATAATGTATGAGTTTGTTGTGTTACATTCTGAACCCTATTGTTTCTCTTTGACAGGAAAGCCAGCCTAAAAAGTCCGACAACTTTATTGAGGACCCGGCCAAGCTACGAGAACAGCGGGCGGAGAAATTCAAATCTCAACATGGAGGCAACCATGGCTGGTCAGCAAAGGATCGGACAACAGAGGAGAAAGCGGTGCATGATGTTAAAGGCAAATCGAAAGGTCAAGGTCAAGGTCAGAGCCAGGAAGTGCTACATAACCGTCAATGGAAAGAGAAACACAAGGGATTCCGAGCCAATCATAACCGTAGAGCGATGGCTGATAGAAAGAGGAGCAAAGGTTTTGGATTGCTTGGACCAATGAAATAATTCCTGTTTATAGACAACTTTGTTTGAACTGGTTATTAGAGTAATTATAAATATATTTTGACAGTTTGTTGGTCTTTCTATTTATTTATTAATTGGTGCCACGTGTATCACTGGTACCAAAAATAATACTACTACCTCATGTATCACTGTGGTGCCACATGTGTTACTGTGGTATCACTGCTACCACATGTGTTACTGTGGTACCACGTGTTACTGTAGTATCACTGCTACCACGTGTTACTGCGGTACCACATGTATCACTGGTACCACGTGTTACTGTGGTATCATTGCTACCACATGTGTTACTGTGGTACCACATGTATCACTGGTGCCACATGTGTTACTGTGGTATCACTGCTACCACATGTGTTACTGTGGTACCACGTGTTACTGTAGTATCACTGCTACCACGTGTTACTGCGGTACCACATGTATCACTGGTACCATGTGTTACTGTGGTATCATTGCTACCACATGTGTTACTGTGGTACCACATGTATCACTGGTACCACGTGTTACTGTGGTATCACTGCTACCACATGTGTTACTGTGGTACCACGTGTTACTGTAGTATCACTGCTACCACGTGTTACTGCGGTACCACATGTATCACTGGTACCACGTGTTACTGTGGTATCATTGCTACCACATGTGTTACTGTGGTACCACATGTATCACTGGTGCCACATGTGTTACTGTGGTATCACTGCTACCACATGTGTTACTGTGGTACCACGTGTTACTGTAGTATCACTGCTACCACGTGTTACTGCGGTACCACATGTATCACTGGTACCATGTGTTACTGTGGTATCATTGCTACCACATGTGTTACTGTGGTACCACATGTATCACTGGTACCACGTGTTACTGTAGTATCACTGCTGCCACATGTGTTACTGCGGTACCACATGTGTTACTGTGATATCACTGGTACCACGCGTTACTGTAGTATCATTGCTACCACAAATAATACTGCTGCCACATGTGTCACTCTGGTACTACATGTGTTACTGTGGTATCAGTGCTGCCACATATATCCCGAGTACCACAAGTACCAGCAATACATGTGCTACCACCATGGTGGTCATGTTACAGTTATTAAATTGTTAATGTTGGGAGAAATGTTATCATTTCTTCTTCAATCTCTTCCACTGTTGCAGTTTCATTTTTTTGTGGAAAAATTTGGTAAGGGTGGGCTGTTCTATATATTTGGGTGTGTGTATCTCACTGTCTGGCAGTATACGTGTGTGTGTGTGTGTCTGTCAGTATAAAATATGTTTGTGTGTGTGTGTGTGTGTGTGTCTGCCACTCTCTTTGTTTGATATTCTGTGTCTATATCTAACAGTATATGTGTCTGTGACCATGTGTGTACATGTCTCTCTTTGTGTATGTGTCCTTATCTACCTGCCTACTTATGTATGCTAGTATGTATGTGTGTGTGTGTGTGTGTGTGCGTGTGCCTCTGTCTACCAATATGTGCATATATGTCTCTGGTGCCATTGTGTGTATGTATAAGACTGTAAAAGTAAAAGTGACATTTGATGAGCTTATATAGTGTTATATGCTGCTGCTGCTGATGATGATGATGATTACAGTGTCACACCCCTGTAACCTCCTTCCTATTTGTTACTCCCCCAATTTTTTCTGGTTTACACCATGTGGGTTTCTATGATTCTCTTGGACTGTGCTATCAACATGTTGCTTTTCCTGTGTCTGCTGCAAATAGAAGGATAGAACACAGTAGAATTATAACATTCTAGCATCTTTAGAGAACGAGAGGTGTTTTGGTTAAGTTGTTGGGCTGTAAAAATATCAAGGACATAAACCACCACACCCTCTAGTGTTGGTGCCACTATAACAAGCATACAGTACACTCCATAAAGTGGCTAGCATTAAGTCTAAGTCTAAAGTCTGTCTCAAGCCTGGAGACTCATCAGGCCAGTGCTTATTCCCATTTCCATGGCATTAAGTGACAGAGTACAATACTCCCCCCTGGACAGGATGCCAGTCCATTGCATGGTTAAACTCCCAGCTCTTGCTGGTACTCATTTTCAGTTGAGTATACCTAAGCAACATGAAATGAAGTGTTTTGCTCAAGAACACAACACACAACCCAGTCCAGGAATTGAACCCACAACATTATGGTCATAAATCCAACACACTTACCACTAGGCCACGCGCTTTCATCTGGCATTAATACGGACATCCATTAACTGGTATTCATTCTTTCAGCCACCCAGCTGAAGATAAGGTGTAGCAATCAATAGTTTTGGGGCAGTCCAAGAATTGGGAATGAAATTGTGAGGTTAATGTGCCCAGAGTGTATACTGGTGAAACAACTGGGAGTAGAAAAACTTTTTTTTCCTGGACAGGACACCAAACCATCACAGGGTTCAGTTCCAGTTGGTGATGCTTGTACATATCAACTGGAAGTGAAATATTTTGCTCTAAAAAATATACTCAACCCATTACTGGAATTTAACATGACCTTATAATTGAGAGCCTAACCACTAAGCTATGTGCCTTTGCTGTAAGAATAAGCTAATATATACATACATACATACATATATATATAAGAGAGTATTGAAGTTTGCTTGAAGCATTGTGGAATAATAAGATTTATTTTCTTTTGGTTGTTTTGGAAGCCTCAACAATGCAGATGGGTAATTCTCCGGGTAACAAGATCTGGTAGTGAAGAAAGAGATGTGGGTAATTCTCCGGGTAACAAGATCTGGTAGTGAAGAGAGAGATGTGGGTAATTCTCCGGGTAACAAGATCTGGTAGTGAAGAGAGAGATGTAATGAATGTAGAATGAGATGTATAGTGTGTAGAAGGAAAGAGCGTAAAAAAAAAACGAACAGCAGAGGACACGTACCGCTCCTCTCCAACAGATAACCTTTCCCCCCCCCGGAAAACGCCCCAGTTGATGGATGTGAATCTGAAATATAGGGACAATTAAATCTCTCCCAAGGTAACTCTATCTCGTGTTATTATATATATATATATTTTTTTTTTACGCTCTTTCCTACGTTCTACACACTATACATCTCATTCTACATTCCCTTACATCTCTCTCTTCACCACCGGATTCTGTTACCCGGAGAATTACCCACATCTCTCTCTTCACTACCAGATCTTGTTACCCGGAGAATTACCCATCTTCATTGTTGAGGCTTCCAAAACGACCAAAAGAAAAAATATATATATATATATATAGAAATGGCTTCTACAGGACTAGAATTATTTCATTTGGGAGAAATCATCAGGAAGCCCTGATGATTTCTACTGAATGAAACAGTTCTAGTCCTGTAGAAGCCATTTCTATATTAAATATTTATACTCTGCTATGTATTGAGTACCTTACTTACTGTGGTTACCCCTGATTGAACCCCAGATAAACTTATATATATATATACATACACACACATATATATATAGTGAGTATAATCGAAGTTGCTGCTGTGATTAGCAGTTTCAAAATCTATTTTATATATAAAAAAATCAAGATTTGCACCAAGAAAAATATAGACTTCTTGTTGCAATACTTGCTTATATTATACACTCCGTGATCTTTTCTGGACCTATACACTGTATTCCCCTGCTTCGATATTTATGCTACACAAGTCAAAGGATACCGTCGAGTCACATTCTCTGGTAAGCAGTTATCTTGTTTAAGCATTCATTCTTGATATACATAAAGAAAACCTGATCTACCCTCACATATATATATATATATAAATATGTTACCATATCTGGAGTTGTTTTAAATTGGGTGACATCAACTTCACTGTAGGAGTGGGTTCGCTTCACTGGGGATAGAAAACAACACTCAATGTATTTCACTGTGAGTATGCAAAGGACTGAGGCCATGCTGGGGCTTTTTTTTATCAATCTCTGTTTATCAAGCCGTTATATTATGGGGGGAGGGGGGGGGGGGGCATGTAAACAATATAAATACAGACATTGACACACACATACATACATGTATGTGTGTATATATGGAGAGATGCCGTGCTTAATAAGACCTGTCCCGCCCTTGCAAGCAGGGAAAAGCGGACGTATGATGATGACATGTATACACACATACATATATACATACATGTACACATACATACACACATACATACATTTTCTTGTACTGGTTTCAGTCATTAATCTTTAACATGCTGTTGGCGACAATAGAATATTCTCCCTTTAAAACAGATTCAGTGTCAAGGAAGCAATTCATAAAAAATTAAAGTGAAGCCATACTTGAGTATCCCTTTGATTTAGACGATTATATGGACCCCAGTACTTATTTTATCGATCCCTATTTGTCTAACCATTACGTTACAGCCCATAGACACAGGCATAGCCGTCTTTGGTGTGATTGCAATAGTTAGTGATTACATCCTAATCAGGTTTAATTCAGCAGCGTTGTGATTAAAGACATCCCAATCATGACTATCGCACCTTTTGTATTTTATTTCAAACCTAGTGTACCCGGGACTACATTAACCAATGTTTGTTTGTTTGTTTAGACAATTGAATTTATTTTCAACAATATATCTAGCAATATTTAGTGGATTGGCAGAATCGGTAGAGCATCAAACACCATGCTTTGCAGCATAGAGTTATGGCCCTTTATGTTCTGAGTTCAAATCCTGCCAAGCTTAGCTTTGCCTTTCATCCTTACGGGGTCGATAAAATAAAGTACCAGTAATGCACTGAGATAATTGCTGGCCTTGTGCCGACAAGTAGAAACAATATTTAGTTCTTTTTAGTACCCTATTTTCTTTTTGTTATTTTAAGACAAAGTTGTCTCCCTTGCTAATTGAACTCTCGTCTTGGCCTGTAATAGCTGTGATTAAATCATAATTTATGTGCGGTCACAAACCTGGATACTGCCACCTGTAATACAGAGGATAGGTAGATAGCTAAATACCAGGATTTGATCAACCGCTTCCTTTTCGTGCTGCTTGATGTCGAGACAAATGGTGTCCTCAGTCTCCAAACTGCCATTTTCCTCTGCAAAACAAGGGTGAAGTGCATCGTGCCTGAGGTGGAGTGGTTGATGCAGCATGTGTCACTAGCTATTTACCATTTTAAACGAGGAGTGCAGCTGAGGTATGACATGTAGATTGGGAGGGTGGTAGAACCTTTCCACACCCTTTCCCTTTCACTATTCAATTTTTTCACTTTTTTAACCCTTTAGCATTTAAACCAGCTTGTATCCAACCAGAATTCTCTCACCTCTTTCTGTTCAAACCGGCTGTAACTGACCACTCATACTTATGTTAAGGAATTGTTCACAAAATAAATATCAGAATTTCATAGATTCGCTATTATGTAAGATAAAGCTTTTACCTATATATAGAGAGAGTAATGTAAATGCTAAAGTGTTAATTAACATTATAAGATTGACTCACCTATTTGAGGTAATGGAGTTAACTCCGCCTCTGCAAATACACACAAAATATATTTTTATTAATAAAATCTTCAAATGAAACACTAGATACATGAGTTATACCAAGGTACAAAGATACATGTTATACCAAGGTACAAAGATACATGTTAAACCAGGGTGCAAAGATACATGTTATACTAAGGTACAAAGACCAGGATGCAAAGATACATGTTATACCAAGACACAAGGATACATGTTAGACCAGGGTGCAAAGATACATGTACTAAGGTACAAAGATGCATGTTAGACCAGGGTGCAAAGATACATGTACTAAGGTACAAAGATGCATGTTAGACCAGGGTGCAAAGATACATGTACTAAGGTACAAAGATGCATGTTAGACCAGGGTGCAAAGATACATGTACTAAGGTACAAAGATACATGTTAGACCAGGGTGCAAAGATACATGTACTAAGGTACAAAGATGCATGTTAGACCAGGGTGCAAAGATACATGTACTAAGGTACAAAGATGCATGTTAGACCAGGGTGCAAAGATACATGTACTAAGGTACAAAGATACATGTTAGACCAGGGTGAAAAGATACATGTTGTATTAAGGTACAAAGATACATCAGTTATACCAAGGCACAAAGATACATGAGTTATACTAAGGTACAAAGATACATGTTATACCAAAGTACAAAATTACATGTTATACTATATTTTTAGAGTTTGTGTCTGTGATAAGAAGTCTGGATCACTGGAACATGAGTAATGGACAAAATGTACGAGGTGTGGACATTTTTACCATGAGTATAAAAAACTGGATAGGAGATGTTATTTGCTGGAGAGTGTTGTTCAGAGATTTTTGTTTTATCTGTCAGTAAAACCCAGCATTTCTCAATAGAAAATGTGAAGTAGACTTTAAAACAATGGTGGTCATATAACAAAAAGTTGGATAAAGGATTTCCTGTTTGTAGTGTTGAAGAATGTGTGGACTGAAAGGTCAGCTGATGCAACTGTATGTCTATAGTTTTGTCTTATTTAATTATACCTGTATCACATACATATATACCTACACACACACACACAAACATATGTATATACATTCATACATACATACATGCAGAGATAGGTACACACATATGTACATATATACATACATATGTATGTACATATCAACCATTATTTGATCACTTATCCCTACTGCTTTACAGCAGCCAACAGAACAAATAATTTCCCTACTCAAATATAAAAGTTTTCAGCTTATGTATGATGAAATACACATATTTTTGCTGTAAGTAATTTAATCTATGGCCATATCATAGCTGCTTTAGTATTGAGCTAGGAGTGGTATATACACATATCCTGGAACTATTAAATCCTTGTTAGCACTTGATTATCAAACATTGAGGCATGATAGGTTTTAAAGTCTTGTAAATTCTCTAAACTAAACTAGTCCAGTTTTTATATATAGTACATTTTTCCATGCTAGCATGAATTAGACAAGTTGTCCAGTTGTGAGTTAAGTCAAGTAAGATGACCGTGTTTTGCTCATACAGAAATGTTTCTGGTTGATTTTTACAGCTTTTTATTGTGGTACCAAGACTACCACTCTTCAGTGTAGACCGGGACTGTGTGTTTTTGTTGTGTAAATGCTGCCTTGTTAAAATAATTCCAGTACACATCAGGAATGGCATCTGGCCGTAAAAACCAAGCCAAAAACAAAGCATATAGAAGGAGTGTTGAACTGACCTGCATAACCAATGCAAGCGTGGAAAATAGATATTAAACAATGATGACATATATATATATATATATATATATATACATACACACACGCAGTTCTTCCTCTTTTATGTACCCATAGTTTGCATTTGGAACATAGAATGGAATTTCTGCCTACTATTTTCTTACACACTGAGCATGGCTATTTCCCAGAAGGCACCTGTGCCCTATTCTCCTTTCTACATACTAGAACCTTAGTCTTAGACAAGTTAACTCTAAGGCCTTTTGATTCTAGGCCATGCTTCCATGTTTGGAACTTCTCTAGTTCAGCCATAGATTCAGCTATGAGAGTTAGATCATCTGCATATAGAAGTTTTCATGGGCAGCCAGTCTTAAACCCTTCTGTTATAGCCTGTAGAACAATAATAAACAGGAGGGGTCTAAGGACAGAGCCCTGGTGAACCCCTACTATTATGCTAAATTCTTCACTATATTCTTCATTAATTCTAACCTCCATTAATTCTCCATGGCTCGTATAGCTCTCACAAGCCACTCATCTACTCCTAGTTTTCTAAGATCCCACCAGATAATGGTGCGGGGGACTCTGTCAAAGGCTTTCTCCAAGTCAACAAAAGCTAAGTATAGGAGTTTACTTTTAGCTAGGTACTTCTCCTGTTGTTGCCGTACAAGGAAAAGAACATCCGTGGTGCTTTTACCTGGCACAAACCCAAACTGCATTTCATCTAGATCAATTCGGTCTCTAATCAGTTGAGCAATAACTCTTTCTGTGACTTTCATGACCTAGTCAACTAACTTAATGCCTCTATAGTTTCCTCTATCCAGGGCGTCTCCTTTGCCCTTGTAACAGTTAACGATGATGCTGCTATGCCAGTCATTTGGTATGACCCCATTTTGTATTACTTGGTTCTGTCTTTCTATATATATATGTGTATATATTTATATATATATATATATATATATGTGTGTGTGTGTGTGTGTGTGTGTATTTATATATATATATATCTATGTTTATATATATATGTATGTTTATATAGTTTTGCGAGGTTTTTTTATATGAAATCGTG
>OZ024756.1:26544224-26569224 GCA_964016885.1 Eledone cirrhosa
CGACCAGTTACAGCCAATTTCAACAGAAAGAGGTAGAGAATTCTGGCCGGTTTGAACATTAAAGGGATAAGCAAGGTATGGCTTGGCCAACTGGCCAGGCTTACCTCATAACATAGATGACACATCTAACCCATGTAAGCATAGGAAATAAGACATTAAATGGTCTGATGATGTGTTGATGATGATGATGATAAACTGCATAATATTAGATATACAGTTTGTGTGCATTTTTGTCTTTATTTTATATATATATATATATATATATATATATATTTATGGTTCTGAGGCCATAGTATCTAGGATAAGGACGGATTGGAAGAAGTTTAGGGAGCTGCTTCCTCTGCTGATGAAGAAGGGTTTCTCCCTGCGTACGAAAGGCCGGTTATATGATGCCTGTGTGAGGAGCGCGATGCTGCATGGTAGTGAGACATGGGCAGCAACTGCAGAGGATATGCGACGGCTGGAGAGAAATGAGGCAAGCATGCTCCGTTGGATGTGCAGTGTAAATGTGCGTGAACGACCCAGCATGAATGTGTTGAGAGAGAAACTGTGTCCGGGAGAGGAGACTGAGGTGGTATGGACATGTGATGTGTTGAGAGAGAAACTGTGTCTGAGAGGGATAGAATGTAGTGTACGGGAAAGGAGACTGAGGTGGTATGGACATGTGATGCGCATGGAGGATGACCGATGGGTGAAGAAGTGCCAGGAAATGCCAGTTGAAGGAAGACGTGGTAGAGGTAGACCACGAAAAACATGGGCGGAGGTGGTGAGAACAGACCTCAGATCGTTGAAGCTCATGGTGGAGATGACGAAGGACCGTGACGAGTGGATAGATGCTGTGCTGAATAAGACCCGTCCCACCCTTGCAAGCAGAGAAGAGCGGACGTAAAATGATGAAGATGATACAAACCGATCTACATCTTCAAAGACCAGTGTCATGTTTTGGAAACCTTGAAGGTGAGTATATGCGAGTGTGTCTGGAGAGAGCAGAGTCTGGTTTATCCAGGTTCGATTCCAGTTGCATCCACTGATGTGGAATGGTGAGTGTACACGAGGAAGCTTACCGACATATTGTCCCACAGAGATCCATGTCATTAAACCAATACTACAGAATAAACCAGCGTAGGCACCCTGTTGAAAAACACAAACACAATTAGACCATATATATATATAGAAATATAGACATTCATATACATACATACATATATATATATATGTGTGTGTGTGTGTGTGTGTGTATGTGTGTATATATATGAAGTAATATTTACCCAATAGTTTGCCCATGGTACCAACATTCCAAGAGAATAAAGTCCCAAAATTGGTGCACTGAGGGTACCATAGAGTGAGAGTGAGGCCTGTAATAGAAAGAAGAAAGTAGTAGTAGTAGTAGTAGTAGTAGTGGTGGTGGTGGATGTAGTAGTTGTAGTAGTGGTGGTGGTGGTAGTAGTGTTGTTGTTGTTGGTGGTGGTGGTAGTGTTGGTGGATGTATTAATTGTAGTAGTAGTAGTAGTGGTGGTGGTAGTAGTAGTGGTAGTGGTGGATGTAGTAGTAGTAATAGTAGTAGTAGTGGTGGTGGTGGTAGAGTTGTTGTTGGTGGTGGTGGTGGTAGAGTTGTTGTTGGTGGTGGTTGTAGTAGTAGTAGTAGTAGTGGTAGTGTTGGTGGTAGTAGTTGTAGTAGTAGTAGTAATAGTAGTAGTGGTGGTGGTAGAGTTGTTGTTGTTGGTGGTGGTTGTAGCAGTAGTAGTAGTAGTGACGGGTGGTGGGGATGTGGTGAGGTGTCCTGGTTTATAAAGCCACCACTCTGCTAAAGTACTTACCTGAAGTATACCACCCAGGTGAGACGCTCCATATGTGACCACCAGACAGAGAAGTCCAAGAAACACAGCTGAAATAGACAATGAGTATATAACTTCACATTGACTGTCTCCTGCCAAATTCTTGGAAGGTTCTGTAGAAGCAGTTGACAGTTTCTGTTACCTGGGTGACCAAATTACCATTGGTGGTGGATGTTCCGAAAGTAATGTAGCCAGAGTGAGAACAGGATGGGAAAAGTTCAGGAAGCTACTACTGCTGTTAGCTATAAAAGACTTTTCACTCAAAATAAAGGGCAGATTGTATGAGGCGTGTATACAAACTGCATGGTAGTGAGACATGGTTACTGTGTGCAGAGGACCTGCGTAAATTGGAAAGAAATGAAGCTTGCATGCTCCTAACACCCCATACACATCTTTACACTCCGCCCATACCCTAACACCTCACCCTTCACCGGATAAGTCATTAAACCCCCCGCTGACACAGTAAGGGGTTGTTTTGGTGCCATGACAGAAAGCACCCAGTCCACACGGTAAAGTCGTTGTATAGGTGTCACAACAAAAAAGCACCCAGCCCACACTGTAAATGTTAAGAAGGGCATCCAGCCATAGAATCCATGCCAAAATCAGTCCTGTATGAGCAAGACATGATCATCTGATCTGGCTTGTCTCACAACAAGACAACTCATCTAACCCATGCTAGCATGGAAAAAATGGACATTAAACAGTGATGATGATGATGATATATCATCATCATCACTGCTTTAACATCTGTTTTCCCTTCTAGCAAGGGTTGGATGTAAGTACTGAAGCGGAGCTGCTGATCTCTCATACAGCCAGGAATCTGTGTCTCACTTTCTACAGAGTGCACAGGAGAGGTTGTCATGTCTTTGTCACAACTGAGGGTCCTCTCAAGATTTCTATGGCTGAATGCCCTTCCTATCACCAACCACTTTTATACTCTATACCGAATTTCAGTATACATTTGTCTATTCTTTCTTCATACGTATAATTTACATTTAGCTCTGATTAATTGATTATTTATTTAGTTAATTTATCTGGACTATGAAGAAAAGTTAGGTAAATTTTGTCTGTCTGTTCTTCACACTTATATATATATATTGTTAATTTAATACCTAATATATATATATATATATATATACATGCATACACACATATATACGCACAACATATTTCAACATACACACACATGCCATGCTATAACTCCCCAGTCTCTATCCAACTTACCTATCAATCGTGTTGTCCTGGTAACAATTTTCTCTGAGGCATTCTTCAAACAGATAGGACGGAGAAAGTCTTGTAGGATCACAGCTGACATAGAGTTCATTCCTGTTGCCACAGAACTGCAACAGAAATAACAGCAACATTAACTTTACCTTCCTGATGATTTCTTATGAAAGAAACAGTTCTAGTCCTGTAGAAGTCATTTCTATAATAAAATAAAAATGTCTATACTCTACTAACGTATTGAGTATATTTTTTTTTACTGTGATCATCTCCCAATATACATTAGGAACACAACTATATATATATATATATATATGGATAATATATATATATGGATATATATATATATATATATATATATATATATATATATATATATATATATATATATATATATATATATATATATCCATATATATATATGGATAATATATATATATATGGATATATATATATATATATATATATATATATATATATGGATAATATATATATATGTATATATATATATATATATATATATATATATATATATATATATATATATATATATCCATATATATATATGGATAATATATATATATGTATATATATATATATATATATATATATATATATATATATATCCATATATATATATGGATAATATATATATATGGATATATATATATATATATATATATCCATATATATATATGGATAATATATATATATGGATATATATATATATATATATATGGATATATATATATATGGATGTCTATATATATGGATATATATATATATATGGATATATATATATATGGATATCTATATATATGGATATATATATATAGATATATATATTGATAGGATAACAAGGACGATTGGTTAATCCTTCATTACATTTATTGGTAGGGGACGCGCGTTTCGCTACTGATCAGCTCAAGGTTTGATCTGTATCGATCTTACCCGACTCAATAATCGGCAGCTCGGCGGACCCTGCAGTAACTCTAAGTTACACCCCCTGGATATATCATCATCATCATCATCATCATCGTTTAACGTCCGTGTTCCACGCTTGCATGGGTTTGGACGGGGGTTTTCCCACTTGAGGCAAGAGTGGTTGTCTTGCTCGCATAGGACTGTCTGGCGGGTTTTCTACAGCTGGATGCCCTTCCTAACACCAACCACATTTACAGTGTGGGGCTGGGAGGTTTTTACCGTGTTGCCTACACGGCCACATTTACAGCGTGGACTGTGTGTTTTTTTTGTCGTGACACCTATGGGGAGGGGGTATGTATGTATGTTATGTTAATCACCTGAAGTCACATGAAAGAATAACTCCCTGCAACACCACTCAGAATGACCCCATCGATCCTGTGGAAAGGACAGCTCTCTTCTGTCACCTGTGTCATAAATCATGCAGATCTACAGCTGGCCTACAAAGTCATCTAAGACGTCATGCACGCGGATGAGATGACAATGAAGAATCAATAAGAGACAGCAATCATCTGTGAAGATGCTGCAATCCTCATGTATATATGTATGTCCCACTCTCTTAACCAAGATGATATTTACCAAAAAGAAGAACAAGTCAACATCATTGGATACCATCAGCGTTGCAGGTGTTATATCAGAGTTTTCCTTCTCACTATAAAAGCTTCACGGCACAGGCATTGCTTTATATCTGGAGATCTCTCTGCACTTGTCGTCACATGGTACCATGGGCCCAGCACTATGTGTCAATAATTGTCACAAGTGTAGTGTTTGTACCAGAGTTTTCAAGTCGCTGGCTGGACTAAAAAGTCACACTCGTTGAGTGCATCGGTAGGGGTTCTCCTATATGGATATAAAGTAGAGGCCGTACTCGAAAACGAGTTGGCAGCCACCATGTATGTATGTATGGACCCGTAAATCCTTATGTCTAGCTCTATTCCCTCCCTCCATCAGGCATCTACTATACTCTGAACGCCTTGCTTCCCTGAGCATGGATACATTGAAGCTCCGACGCCTGGCAACTGACTTGGTAAACACCCACAAAATTATTAACCATCTCGCCAACAACAACCCTGAGTACCTTTTTGATTTCCATGTGTCTAACACACGTGGGCATGCTGACAAAGTCAGAAAACAGCACAGTTCCCATGACTTTTGGAAACATTTTTTCACGCTCAGAGTTGCTGAAGCATGGAACAAACTAATGTTCCGTCTCCATACACATACACACATGTATATCATGACTCATACACTATTCACTTCCCTGACATTTGTATATTATTCTATGTACTATACATGCACCTTTGACGAGTTGTAATGCACCTGAGCACTTTACACAATAATTTCATTATTATTATTTCCAGCCTCACTACGAGGCCTCAATGTCCCACTTCTATTGGTTCAGATTTTTGTGTTGATAACACTGCATTTCACCACAACCAACAACAACACCATTTAATGTGTATGTGTATGTGTTTGTAAAACCTACCATTGCGTCACCAATAATCATAGCCAGAAACATGTGTGGGTGTTTGTGTCTGTGTACATATATGTATGTAAAAGCTACCTGATTGTATTATTAAAGATTGTAGCCAGAAATATATGTATGGCTGTGTGTGTGTGTGTGTGTGTGTGTGTGTGTGTGTGAATGTGTATGTGTGTATGTTTTTGTAAGAGGTACCTGAGTGTGCCACTAAAGATAGTAGCCAGAAACATTCCAGGTACACCAGGGATGTGTCCTAACGTATCCATCACGAACAGGGGAAGTAACTGAAAGGAAAAATAGAAAATATTACACAAAATATCTTAACAGTTCACTACATATATATATATACATACGTACAGACATATATATATATATAAACAATGAGTTATTTAATTTGTTGATTATTCAACAAAGTTAATTTATAACAGATTAGAAGCACCCAACAGTTATGGTTTTATAAAGATAGTTTCCATTTATTAATATTATTCATATATATATATTGATATATATATATGTATGTATATATATATATATATATATATATATATGTATGTATGTATATATATATAGATATATATATATATATATGGAGGCACATGGCTTAGTGGCCTTGCAATCGAAAGGTTGTGAGTTCAATTCTCAGACTGGGTGATGTGTTGTTTCCTTGAGCAAGACACTTTATTTCACATTGCTCCAGTTTACTCAGCTGTAGAAATGAGATGATAGGGACTGGATAGTGGTCGTGGAGGTGCCACGGCAAAAAAGCACCCAGCACTCACTGTAAATGAGGTTGGTGTTAGGAAGGGCATCTAGCTGTAGAAATCAAGCCAGCATCAGTTCCCGTCCCACCCTTGCAAGCAGGGAAAAAGCCGACGTAAAATGAAATGATGATGATATATATGTATATATATATATGTATGTATGTATATATATATATATATATATATATATATATATATATATATATATATATATATATATATATATATATATATATATATATATATGTGTGTGTGTTGATATATGTTGATTTAAAACTGCACTATTCACAAGTGTTTTTTAACCTTCAAATCATGTCCTCCTATTTTATCTGATGAAAACACAAATATTATTGCATGATGATATTTGTTTTTGAAATGCGTATAATAAAATACATGGAACTCTTTTAACCATCTTTTGATCTTATATATATATATATATATATATATATATATATATATATATATATATATATAACAACTTTGACATAACTATGGGATCTAGTGACTCGGCGCAGGTCCACAAACAATTATTAGTTAGGTTCTGAGGAAAATTCTGTGAAAAACCGAGATTGCAAATGCCAGGGGTACACTGTGTATATATACAACCCTTATTGAGTCCTCTCTGGAGTTTGGTGTTTGTATTTATTATTACTATATATATATATATATATATATATATAAATGGCTGAGTGATTAGGAATGAAATATTATCTATTGTGTGATTCATTGGAAAATGAAGAAGACTTACTTGGTCCGATGCACTGATTAATTTGATTGATTTGGGGTCACAGGAACTGTAGAAAGCATACATGACGATCCCTATCAAACTACAGAGGATAAGGATGAGTACAAGCCCCGGGAAATTCAACCAGATTGCTCTAAAAGGTAATACAAATTTGTGGAGAAATAGGAAATACTTAGTTTACACATACATATGTATACATACCTACATGTACACCCACACATCCACACCTACATGTACACCCACACATCCACACATACATGTACACCCACACATCCATACCTACATGTACACCCACACATCCACACATACATGTGTGGATGTGTGGGTGTGAGTCTGTATGAGAAAAAAGCTTCATTGAACTTTTTGTATATAGGAAATAATAGCTTATATTCCCTATTATTTCCTTCTTCTTCTTTGCCCCCTTATTCCTGAGAGGGTCGTGGGGGCACAGTCCTCAAACACTCCTTCCAGCAGGTCCTGTCAGAAGCAACCATCTCCAACTGATATGGCTGGATTCCCAAGTGAGACCAGCTAAGCTCCTGGATATGATCCAACCATTTTGCTCGGGGTCTACACCTGGGTCTCCTACCTGTTGGTTTTTGCCTGTAAAATCTGTCCAGTGATTCTTTCCCGAGACATTCTAACCATATGCCAACTGTATCGGAGCTGTGATCTCCAAATTCAGAGAAGTAGCGGCTCTACCTGGAATGACTCACTGATCTCCAAGTTACGCACTTTATCCAGTAACATTACTCCAAAGACCCTTCGGAGGAATCCCCTTTCGGACGCTTGTATTCGCAATCGTATTCTTTTGGTCATTACCCAAGATTCATGACCATAGGTGAGTGTTGGCACGAATGCTGAATTGAGGACAACAAATTTGGCTATAATACCTACCTCTCTTCTTCTGAGTACTGAATACTGAAGCTGGTGCATTACTGCACCAGCTTTTGCAATAATTCTTGCACTTAATTCAGCCTCCTGCCTTCCATCACTCGTGAACACAGCCCTGAGATACTTGAACTTCTCTATCTGCTTCAGTGGAAGCCCATTCACATGTAGCATGCACTGTGCAGGCTTGCTTGAGAGGATGTGTGTCTCAGTTTTTGCAGCACTCATTTTCATTCCAGCTATATATATAGCTCTGTATCATGTATTAATTTCTCCTTCCATTTTCTGAGATATTTTCACTTGCTACAAGGGAAACAGTCCTTTTTTCTTGACTGATGTATCGTGTTAATTCTTCCCTCCACCTATAGAGATTTTCTCACTTGCTACAAACGCGTCTGGAAAACAGTCCTTTTCTCTGAGGTGTTCCTTAACAAGCTGATTGGCCTCACAACGATGGTGCATTTCTATAATGCACAGTTGTTGCATATGGATCAGTGAAACTGCTCAGTCGGGACTTTGAAGAAAAAATAGGTATAATTTTGTCTTTTATTTCCTCTTTTTTTGTAATTTGATATATATATATATATATATATACATCCATCATTTCATCATTTCATTTCATTTTACGTCCGCTTTTTTCCTGCTTGCAAGGGTGGGACGGGAACTGATTTTGGCTTGATTTCTACAGCTGGATACCCTTCCTAACACCAACCTCATTTACAGTGTGGGCTGGGTGCTTTTTTGCCGTGGCACCTCCACGACCACTTTGCAGTGGAATGATAGGAACCCCAGTCCCTATCATCTCATTTCTACAGCTGAGTAAACTGGAGCAATGTGAAATAAAGTGTCTTGCTCAAGGAAACAACACATCACCCAGTCTGAGAATTGAACTCACAACCTTTCGATTGCAAGGCCAATGCTCTAACCACTAAGCCATGTGCCTCCATATATATATAAACATATTTACATATATACATAATATATTTCTATGTGTGTGTGTGAATAAAGAAAGTCAGATACTTACATTTGGGCTTTTCTTAGCGTAGGCAATGCAAATGACCTCTGAACTTGCGCCTGATTGGTTCCATAAATACCAGTCCAGAGTAAACTTCCACCAATCAGAAATCCCCAAAATGTGTGACGAACACGAGGATCAAAATTAAAACTAAATAAAAAAAAAAAGAGTTTGGTATGGTTTCCTACTGTTACTACTGATAGTGATGATAGTGGTGATGGTAGTGATGAGGATGGTGGTGGTGGTGGTGGTGGGGTTGGGAATGGTGAGGGTGATGATAGTGGGGATGATGATGATGATGGTGACAATGATGGCGTTGGTGGTGATGATGATGAGGATGATGATGGTGGTGGTGGTAATGATGGTGGCAGTGGTGATGATGATTGTGACGATGATGATGATGTTTGTGGTGGTGATGGTGATGGTTGTGACGATGATGATGATGTTTGTGGTGGTGATGGTGATGGTTGTGGTGGTGATGGTTGTGGCGATGATGATGAGGATGATGATCTGATCATTAACCCTTTAGCATTTACATTACTCTATATATACTATTGTATTTTCATGGTAAAGGCTTTATCTAACATAACATTTACATTACTCTATATATACTATTGTATTTTCATGGTAAAGGCTTTACCTCACATAGCATTTACATTACTCTATATATACTATTGTATTTTCATGGTAAAGGCTTTACCTCACATAGCATTTACATTACTCTATATATACTATTGTATTTTCATGGTAAAGGCTTTACCTCACATAGCATTTACATTACTCTATATATACTATTGTATTTTCATGGTAAAGGCTTTACCTCACATAACATTTACATTACTCTATATATACTATTGTATTTTCATGGTAAAGGCTTTACCTCACATAGCATTTACATTACTCTATATATACTATTGTATTTTCATGGTAAAGGCTTTACCTCACATAACATTTACATTACTCTATATATACTATTGTATTTTCATGGTAAAGGCTTTACCTCACATAGCATTTACATTACTCTATATATACTATTGTATTTTCATGGTAAAGGCTTTACCTCACATAGCATTTACATTACTCTATATATACTATTGTATTTTCATGGTAAAGGCTTTACCTCACATAACATTTACATTACTCTATATATACTATTGTATTTTCATGGTAAAGGCTTTACCTCACATAACATTTACATTACTCTATATATACTATTGTATTTTCATGGTAAAGGCTTTACCTCACATAGCATTTACATTACTCTATATATACTATTGTATTTTCATGGTAAAGGCTTTACCTCACATAACATTTACATTACTCTATATATACTATTGTATTTTCATGGTAAAGGCTTTACCTCACATAGCATTTACATTACTCTATATATACTATTGTATTTTCATGGTAAAGGCTTTACCTCACATAACATTTACATTACTCTATATATACTATTGTATTTTCATGGTAAAGGCTTTACCTCACATAGCATTTACATTACTCTATATATACTATTGTATTTTCATGGTAAAGGCTTTACCTCACATAGCATTTACATTACTCTATATATACTATTGTATTTTCATGGTAAAGGCTTTACCTCACATAACATTTACATTACTCTATATATACTATTGTATTTTCATGGTAAAGGCTTTACCTCACATAACATTTACATTACTCTATATATACTATTGTATTTTCATGGTAAAGGCTTTATCTCACATAACATTTACATTACTCTATATATACTATTGTATTTTCATGGTAAAGGCTTTACCTCACATAACATTTACATTACTCTATATATACTATTGTATTTTCATGGTAAAGGCTTTATCTAACATAACATTTACATTACTCTATATATACTATTGTATTTTCATGGTAAAGGCTTTACCTCACATAACATTTACATTACTCTATATATACTATTGTATTTTCATGGTAAAGGCTTTACCTCACATAACATTTACATTACTCTATATATACTATTGTATTTTCATGGTAAAGGCTTTACCTCACATAGCATTTACATTACTCTATATATACTATTGTATTTTCATGGTAAAGGCTTTACCTCACATAACATTTACATTACTCTATATATACTATTGTATTTTCATGGTAAAGGCTTTATCTCACATAACATTTACATTACTCTATATATACTATTGTATTTTCATGGTAAAGGCTTTACCTCACATAACATTTACATTACTCTATATATACTATTGTATTTTCATGGTAAAGGCTTTATCTAACATAACATTTACATTACTCTATATATACTATTGTATTTTCATGGTAAAGGCTTTACCTCACATAACATTTACATTACTCTATATATACTATTGTATTTTCATGGTAAAGGCTTTACCTCACATAACATTTACATTACTCTATATATACTATTGTATTTTCATGGTAAAGGCTTTACCTCACATAACATTTACATTACTCTATATATACTATTGTATTTTCATGGTAAAGGCTTTATCTAACATAATTATCTCACATAATATTGAATCTATAAGGTTTTGATATTATTTATCAAAGGGTGGTGGTTTGGCAGTATCAGTAGAGCGTCAGACACCGTGCTTTGCAGCATAGAGTTATGGCCCTTTGCGTTCTGAGTTCAAATCCTGCTGAGGTTAACTTTGCCTTTCATCCTTACGAGGTTGATAAAATAAAGTACCAGTGATGCACTGGGGTAATCGCTGGCCTGGTGCCAAAAGTAGAAACTCTAGGGCAGTGGATTGGCAGTATTGGTAGAGGGTCGAACGCCATGCTTTGCAGCATAGAGTTGCGTCCCTTTACGATCTGAGTTCAAATCCCGCCGAGGTTAACTTTGCCTTTCATCCTTACGGGGGTCGATAAAATAAAGTACCAGTAATGCACTGGGATAATTGCTGGCCTTGTGCCAAAAGTAGAAACAATTATTTATTTTGAGAACAATACCTTAACATCAGTGTGAGCATCCAGTTATGGCCGGTTTAAACAGAAAGAGATGAAAGAATTGTGGCTGGATACGGCCAGTTTAAATGGTAAAGGGTTTTAAACATGGAATGATCTGATTAATAAACATGTAGCTCTTTGATCAGTAAACATGGAGTAAAATTATAAAAAAGAAGGCAAAGTTTACTTACTCACTAAAGTAGATCCTCTGATTTTTATTAGCAATGGCAATGGCTTGTCCCATACCTCCAACCTCACGGCTGCCTATGATTAACACCAACAATAGACCAGAGATCATCAGTATGGACTGGAAGGTGTCAGTCCAGAGGAGAGCTTTCATGCCACCCTGAAAGAAGGAGGAAGAGGTAGAGACAGAAGATAATGCATATATATATATATATATATATATATACATATACATATATATATATAGGTGTATATATATAGGTGTGTATATATATATATATATATACGAGGGAGCTTCAGAAAGTTCATGGAAAATCATCTACTGAAATTTGTGTGGAGTTGTGGTACATATGTGGCATCTCGTGCCATGTTTGTTGCAGGCTTTCACAATACTCCATTTGATGGTAAGGTTTGCCATGCAGCTGTCTTTCAATTACCAAATATATTTTGAGAGACATGTTGAATTCTGCAATCATCTGTCATTGAATGTCTTCCTTTATTTATACTGTGTCTGCTATTAAAACGTTAGTTCTTGTCCGATGACCCTGTGATAAACTTGAGAAACACCAGAGTAACAAAACTCACTATCTAGCTTTAATAAAATGAATATATATTATCATCATAATCATCATCATCATCACCATCATTTAAAGTCTATCTTCCACGCTAGCATGGGTTTAGACGGGAATTGTCCCACTTAAGGCAAGATTGGTTGTCTTGCTCGTATAGGACTGTCTGGCAGGTTTTCTACAGCTGGATGCCCTTCCTAACACCAATATATATGTATATATATATATATATATATATATATATATATAATTGAAAAAGTGGAGAATAACATGGTCAACAGTACAAAAAAGGGGATTTATTTACAGTCTAACAATTGTTTCACTGATAAAGATGTCTAAAAATTGCTGAACACTAGAAACAGTGCCATGTCATTCTCAACTTTTTCAATTTTATTACTCCAAGATAAACTTCCATAGGAATACAAGTGAAATCATAAACTCGTCATCTACGTAAACCTCTGGTTGAGTCAAATAACGCTGTACGCTAAAACTATCCGTAATAAAAGGTATTCACAACCTCTAACTGGATTACTTATAACGATATTTTGTTATCCTTTATCATCATCATCATCACCGTTTTACGTCCGTTCTTCCACGCTAGCATGGGTTAGATGGGTTGTCCTGTTGTGGGCTGTGTCTGGTCGGCTGACCATGCCTTGCTCATACAGGAACTGATTTTGGCTTGATTTCTACAGCTGGATGCCCTTCCTAACACCAACCTCATTTACAGTGAGTGCTGGGTGCTTTTCCGTGGCGCCTACATGTCCACTTTACAGTGTGGGCTGGGTGCTTTTTTGCTGTGGCACCTCCACGACCACCTTGCAGTGGGAGGGTGTGGGGGCATATTGTCTATATGCTTCAGCTTGTACCCATGGGAGGTCGGGTACTCTGTATTACTGCGTCACGCCAGAGGTCACGGTCGTGTGTCATCGCCTTTGAGAGGTGTAATTGGGTAAGGTCGGCTTTTATCACCTCATCCCAGGTCATCTTGGGTCTCCCCACCCCAACAGTTTCCATCGACTTATATATATATATATATATATATATATATATATATATATATATATATATATATATATATATATATATATATATATATATTAGAAAAAACGTGGAAGTTTCATTTACATGTATAAGATATTTATTGTGTATGCACGTTTCATAGCGGATTGGCTCAAGGTCACACATAGGAGTTAAGGACCTACCTTCGCTATCGATCTACACTACACACACACACACACATATATATATACATATACACACACACACATATATATATATATATATATATATATATATATTAGTCCAGAATTAGCTGTCGAAACGGCTTGAGCTCAGCCGTCGGGGTCCTACTCGTTCCTATTACCCACTCTACTACCCTAAGTATTGAGTACTTTGGTGCGTTATGGTCCATCTGGTTCCTTACCACATTTCCTTCGTTATATATATATATATATATATATATATATATATATATATATATATATATATACACATATATATATACACACACAGCATGCATATAGAGGGGGGGAGGAGAAAGAAAGAAAAGAGGTGCCTTACCAGTGATGTGTAAAATGTACAGACGAGACCAACACTGAGGACTGAGTACCAGAGGGAGAAACCTGTAACTGATAAAGAGAGAGAGAAGACAAAGATATGTTACTAATATAGGTAGTCATATATTGAAGATTGTGCATAGAATCTTCAAGATGGGGAAGAGGCCTTGTGGTAACTCAACAGTTTATACACATATACATGCATCATACATTTTTATCCAGCCCACACTGTAAAGTGGTTGTGTAGGAGACACAGCAGAAAGCCCCCAGCACACACAGTAAATGTGGTTGGTGTTAGGAAGGGCATCCAGCCGTAGAAAACCAGCCAGAAACAGTCCTATATGAACCAAGACATGGTCACCCAACCCAATTTGCCTCAAATGGGACAAACCCTTCTAACCCACGCTAGGGTGGAAAGTAGACATTAAACGACAATGATGATATATATATATATATATATACATACATATATATATCTCGTTTCTGAATTTGTTTAGCAAGATTCTTTATCTGAAAACGTGTGTTGAAACCGATATGGTTATACTTTGGAGGGTCATGTTGCCAATAAGAAACACACGCACCAGTTGCTTTCACTTCAATTTATTATAATAAATTTATAAATTGAGGAATTTATAAATTTCCGGTTGGTTGGTTGGTTCCACAACCAGATGGTTGTTTATATATTGTCAAAGTTCTTTCGTCACACATCCTGTGACCTCTTCAGTGACTGGGGATTCTTTTCTTTGTTTTGACACACACAAAAACAAGATGGCATAGGACAGAACAAAGGAGAGGCACAAAAAAACAAAGAAAAGAATCCCCAGTCACTGAAGAGGTCACAGAATGTGTGACGAAAGAACTTTGACAATATATAAACAACCATCTGGTTGTGGAACCAACCAACCGGAAATTTATAAATTTATTATAATAAATTGAAGTGAAAGCAACTGGTGCGTGTGTTTCTTATTGGCAACATGACCCTCCCAAAGTATAACAATATATATATCATCATCATTGAACAACTATTTTTTTGACACTAGTATGGGTAAGACAAGTTGCCCCGTTTGAGGCAAAGTAGGTCAGGTGACCGTGTCTTCTCATACAGAACTGTCTCTGGCAGTATAATGTACATTACAAATGGAAGAAGCTCTCTATATTAATATGAAGGACCATGGCTTAGTGATTAGAGCATCAGGCTTACAATCCTGAGGTTGTCAGTTTGATTCTCAGATCGGGTTTTGTGTTGTGTTCATGAGCAAAACACTTTATTTTCACGTTGCTCCATTATTCAGCTATGAGTGAAATAGCCTCACCACGATTGGTCAAGTGTGGTGAGTACAACCAAAACAGAAAACGGTGGAGGTCAATCCAGTAGGAGTGAAAAGGCCCTGGATTGTATATATATATATATATATGTATAAATATATATATATATATACACACACATATACATATACACACATATATATATACATATATATATATATATGCATATATATATATATAAATATATATATATATATATATATATATATATATATATATATATATATATATATATATATATATATTGTAAACGTGGTTGGTGTTAGGAAGGGCATCCAGCTGTAGAAAACCCGCCAGACAGTCCTATGCAAGCAAGACAACCACTCTTGCCTCAAGTGGGAAAACTCCCATCCAAACCCATGCAAGCGTGGAACATGGACGTTAAACGATGATGATGATGATGATGATGATATATACACACATAAATATACATACATATGTATATATATACACAGATGTACAGTGCTCAGGTGCACTACAACTCATCAAAGGTGCATGTATAGTACATAGAATAATGTACAAATGTCAGGAAAATGAACAGTGTACTAGTCATGAAATACATGTGTGTGTGTGTATGGAGGGGCAATATTAGGTGAAGTGTTGGCGAATCTCAGGAAGCATAGAGGTTTTAAAGGATGCAGTGTCTCGGCAGCTAATAACTGACTCAGGCAGTTTGTTCCATGCTTCAGCAACTCTGAGCGTGAAAAAATGTTTCCGAAAGTCATGGGAACTGTGCTGTTTTCTGACTTTGTAGGCATGTCCACATGTGTTAGACACATGGAAATCAAAAAGGTGCTCAGGGTGGTTGTTGGCAAGATGGTTAATAATTTTGTGGAGGTTTACCAAGTCAGTTGCCAGACGTCGGAGCTTCAATGTATCCATGTCCAGGGAAGCAAGGCGCTCAGAGTATGGTAGATGCCTGATGGAGTGTATTCGCTTGGTTCCACGTCTCTGAACAGTTTCCAGCCGGTCAATGTTCCGAGCAAGATAGGGGTTCCAGACTGGGGATACAAATTCTAAGTGTGGCCACACCATAGCTATATACAGTTTTAAATAGATAGCTGGAGAGCGGCTGACAAAGGTCTTGCTGAGTGATGCTAAGACACCCTCGGCTTCCTTGACAATTTTAGGCTGAGGGTGTCTTAGCATCATTCACCAAGACCTTTGTCAGCCGCTCCCCAGCTAAATATATATATATATATATATATATATATATATATATATATATATATATATATATATATATATATATATATATATATATATTATTAGTATAGATTAAAGTTTAAGCAAAGAATCATTGCTTTCATCCTATTCTGGATTCTTCTGAAATATATATATAGATAGTTTTTTTTTATCAGTAATATTGTATCAAATGGGTTAAGCAAATAACCTACTTTACTAAATGGTTACTATTAACCTCAGCCAATTATGACTAGAGAAAGGCATATATGTTATAACATCTTAGTCCACATTTTGCTATATACATCTCAAGTCCTATGTACATGTAATAAATATATCATTATAGTGATAATGTATTGAATTACTGTTGTTACCTGCATTGAGGGCTAGTGCTGGACCATACAGTACTATAGCCATATACATCAACTGAAAAAAAAAACAGCAGAATATGTATTTATGTATATATGTATGTATGCATGCATGTATGCATGTATGCATGTATGCATGTATGTATGTATGTATGTCAGGTCACCAGTTGGTGCTACTGGTAACATGTATCCCAGTACAACCTGTCCCATGGTCGGGTCGTTGGCGACTAAACTGGCAACCCCACCAAGGTTTCTTGGTGAGGAGGGTGACTTTGGACATCCTGCAGGACTAAAAACAAAACCTGTCAAAGGGCAAAGGAGCTCTTAAGAGTCAATGGCCATCCAAAATCACCGGGAGAGATGACCCCTTAGCCTTTGTCAAGGCAGAATTCTAGGAGAAGGAAAACTCTGATATAACACCTGCAACCCTGATGGTATCCAATGATGTTGACTTGTTCTTCTTTTTGGTAAATATCATCTTGGTTAAGAGAGTGGGACTGGCTTTGTGCAGTGCCTTTGCTCACTATAAAAGCTTCATGGCACAGGCATTGCTTTATATCTGGAGATCTCTCTGCACTTGTCGTCACATGGTACCATGGGCCCAGCACTATGTGTCAGTAATTGTCACAAGTGTAGTGTTTGTACCAGAGTTTTCAAGTCGCTGGCTGGACTAAAAAGTCACACTCGTTCAGCGCTTCGGTAGGGGTTCTCCTACATGGATATAAAGTAGTGGCCGTACTCGAAAACGAGTTGGCAGCCACCATGTATGTATGTATGTATGTATGTATGTATGTATGTATGTACTTATGTATGTATCTATGGACATGTATATGTATATATGTGTGTATGTATGTATGTACATATTTATATATCTGTGTATGTATGAACATATGTATATATCTATGGAGAAAGACTGTATATGAGGGGAAAGTTGCCTTTGAGGCATCTCGAATCGCATACGAGAAAGTAAAGAGGGATGTGAGGAAGGGCATTGCTGTTGCATTTCCAGACAGCGAAGGTCCTCCTCCTGTGGCGTTGACATGCAGCGTCTGTGCGAGACTCTGTCTCAGCGAAGCTGGACTCGAAAATCATCTTCGCAGTCATAAAGTGAAACCAGTGGTTGACTACCAGGCTGCTGTTGGAGATGCTACTCATCATGCCTGCCAAGCATGTGGTAGAGAATGTAAATCAACAGGAGGGCTCAAGCAACATGCAAAAGTACATGAACTCCAACCACAGCCGGCTATTCCCAGTGAATGTTTTGGGTGCCAACTTTGTGCAAGACATTTTAGATCATTGGCTGGGCTAAAAAGCCACATTTAATCACAGCACTGTTAATCGTTATCATGTGTGTGTGTGTGTGTATGTGTGTATATATATATAGGGCGGTGGATTGGCAGTATCGATAGAGAGTCGGACACAATGCTTTGCAGCATAGAGTTACGTCCCTTTATGATCTGAGTTCAAATCCCGCTGAGGTTAACTTTGCCTTTCATCCTTACGGGGTCGATAAAATAAAGTACCAGTAATGCACTGGGTAATTGCTGGCCTTGTGCCTAATGTAGAAACAATTATTATTATTGTGGTTATTGTTATTGTTGTTATTGCAATGGCCATACTCGATAACGAGGGAGCAACCATCATATATCTATGTATGTGTGTGTATGTATGTATATATGTGTATATATATATGTATGTTTTTCTGGTTTTATTATTTTATGCAATAACAACCATACCTGCTCACACAAACACATAATTGTTTCTACTTTTTGGCACAAGGCCAGCAATTACCCAGTGCATTACTGGTACTTTATTTTATCGACCCCGTAAGGATGAAAGGCAAAGTTAACCTCGGCGGGATTTGAACTCAGAATGGCAAAGACCGTAACTCTATGCGTCAAAGCATGGCGTCCGACCCTCTACCGATACTGCCAATCCATCGACAAACACATAATATTTACCTAATTGATGTTGTCTAGATTCCAATGAAAGAGTTTTGTTTCTATGTTAGAAACCAACTCTCTATTTGTGGAAATTTATAAAATAATTGTTTCTACTTTTGGCACAAGGCCAGCAATTACCCAATAAAGTACCAGTAATGTACTGGATAATTGCTGGCCTTGTGCCAAAAGTAGAAACAATTATTTTATCATTATTATTTTTAGAGCGTTGGATAACATGCTTTGTAGCATAGAGTTACGCCCCTTTATGATCTGAGTTCAAATCCCGCTGAGGTTAACTTTGCCTTTCATCCTTACGGGGTCGATAAAATATAGTACCAGTCATGCACTGGGGTCGATTTAATCGCCTTTCCCCCCTCTCCCAAAATTACTGGCCTTGTGCCTATATAAGAAACCATGGTGGATTGGCAGTATCGGTAGAGGGTCGGACGCCATGCTTTAACGCATAGAGTTACGGCCCTTGCCATTCTGAGTTCAAATCTCGCCGAGGTCAACTTTGCCTTTCATTCTTACGGGATCGATAAAATAAAGTACCAGTAATGCACTGGGTATTTGCTGGCCTTGTGCCAAAAGTAGAAACAATTATAATAGTAAAGATTTAACATGGAAGGGAAAGTAGTTTCCCTCTGTCTTGGAAGGGGGGAAAGAAAGGAGAGAGGAAGGGAAGAAAGGAGGAAAGAAGGAAGACAGTGAGGAAGGCAGGGTGGAAAGGAGGAAGGGGGAAGAAAAGGCGAGAGGAAGGGAAGAAAGGAGGGAGGAAGGGAGGAAAGAAGGAAGACAGGGAGGAAGGAAGGAAGGAAAGGAGGAAGAAAAGGCGAGAGGAAGGGAAGAAAGGAGGGAGGAAGGGAGGAAAGAAGGAAGACAGGGAGGAAGGAAGGAAGGAAGGAAAGGAGGAAGGGGGAAGAAAAGGCGAGAGGAAGGGAAGAAGGGAGGGAGGAAGGGAGGAAAGAAGGAAGACAGGGAGGAAGGAAGGAAGGAAGGAAAGGAGGAAGGGGGAAGAAAAGGTGAGAGGAAGGGAAGAAAGAAGGGAGGAAGGGAGGAAAGAAGGAAGACAGGGAGGAAGGAAGGAAGGAAAGGAGGAAGGGGGAAGAAAAGGCGAGAGGAAGGGAAGAAAGAAGGGAGGAAGGGAGGAAAGAAGGAAGACAGGGAGGAAGGAAGGAAGGAAGGAAAGGAGGAAGGGGGAAGAAAAGGCGAGAGGAAGGGAAGAAAGGAGGGAGGAAGGGAGGAAAGAAGGAAGACAGGGAGGAAGGAAGGAAGGAAAGGAGGAAGGGGGAAGAAAAGGCGAGAGGAAGGGAAGAAAGAAGGGAGGAAGGGAGGAAAGAAGGAAGACAGGGAGGAAGGAAGGAAGGAAGGAAAGGAGGAAGGGGGAAGAAAAGGCGAGAGGAAGGGAAGAAGGGAGGGAGGAAGGGAGGAAAGAAGGAAGACAGGGAGGAAGGAAGGAAGGAAGGAAGGAAAGGAGGAAGGGGGAAGAAAAGGCGAGAGGAAGGGAAGAAAGGAGGGAGGAAGGGAGGAAAGAAGGAAGGCAGGGAGGAAGGAAGGAAGGAAGGAAAGGAGGAAGGGGGAAGAAAAGGCGAGAGGAAGGGAAGAAAGGAGGGAGGAAGGGAGGAAAGAAGGAAGACAGGGAGGAAGGGAGGAAGGGGGAAGAAAAGGCGAGAGGAAGGGAAGAAAGGAGGGAGGAAGGGAGGAAAGAAGGAAGACAGGGAGGAAGGAAGGAAGGAAGGAAAGGAGGAAGGGGGAAGAAAAGGCGAGAGGAAGGGAAGAAAGGAGGGAGGAAGGGAGGAAAGAAGGAAGACAGGGAGGAAGGAAGGAAGGAAAGGAGGAAGGGGGAAGAAAAGGTGAGAGGAAGGGAAGAAAGGAGGGAGGAAGGGAGGAAAGAAGGAAGACAGGGAGGAAGGAAGGAAGGAAAGGAGGAAGGGGGAAGAAAAGGCGAGAGGAAGGGAAGAAAGGAGGGAGGAAGGGAGGAAAGAAGGAAGGCAGGGAGGAAGGAAGGAAGGAAGGAAAGGAGGAAGGGGGAAGAAAAGGCGAGAGGAAGGGAAGAAGGGAGGGAGGAAGGGAGGAAAGAAGGAAGACAGGGAGGAAGGAAGGAAGGAAGGAAGGAAAGGAGGAAGGGAAGAAAGGAGGGAGGAAGGGAGGAAAGAAGGAAGACAGGGAGGAAGGAAGGAAGGAAAGGAGGAAGGGGGAAGAAAAGGCGAGAGGAAGGGAAGAAAGGAAGGAGGAAGGGAGGAAAGAAGGAAGGCAGGGAGGAAGGAAGGAAGGAAGGAAAGGAGGAAGGGGGAAGAAAAGGCGAGAGGAAGGGAAGAAAGGAGGGAGGAAGGGAGGAAAGAAGGAAGGCAGGGAGGAAGGAAGGAAGGAAGGAAAGGAGGAAGGGGGAAGAAAAGGCGAGAGGAAGGGAAGAAAGGAGGGAGGAAGGGAGGAAAGAAGGAAGGCAGGGAGGAAGGAAGGAAGGAAGGAAAGGAGGAAGGGGGAAGAAAAGGCGAGAGGAAGGGAAGAAAGGAGGGAGGAAGGGAGGAAAGAAGGAAGACAGGGAGGAAGGGAGGAAGGGGGAAGAAAAGGCGAGAGGAAGGGAAGAAAGGAGGGAGGAAGGGAGGAAAGAAGGAAGACAGGGAGGAAGGAAGGAAGGAAGGAAAGGAGGAAGGGGGAAGAAAAGGTGAGAGGAAGGGAAGAAAGGAGGGAGGAAGGGAGGAAAGAAGGAAGACAGGGAGGAAGGAAGGAAGGAAAGGAGGAAGGGGGAAGAAAAGGCGAGAGGAAGGGAAGAAAGGAGGGAGGAAGGGAGGAAAGAAGGAAGGCAGGGAGGAAGGAAGGAAGGAAGGAAAGGAGGAAGGGGGAAGAAAAGGCGAGAGGAAGGGAAGAAGGGAGGGAGGAAGGGAGGAAAGAAGGAAGACAGGGAGGAAGGAAGGAAGGAAGGAAGGAAAGGAGGAAGGGAAGAAAGGAGGGAGGAAGGGAGGAAAGAAGGAAGACAGGGAGGAAGGAAGGAAGGAAAGGAGGAAGGGGGAAGAAAAGGCGAGAGGAAGGGAAGAAAGGAGGGAGGAAGGGAGGAAAGAAGGAAGACAGGGAGGAAGGAAGGAAGGAAGGAAAGGAGGAAGGGGGAAGAAAAGGCGAGAGGAAGGGAAGAAAGGAGGGAGGAAGGGAGGAAAGAAGGAAGGCAGGGAGGAAGGAAGGAAGGAAGGAAAGGAGGAAGGGGGAAGAAAAGGCGAGAGGAAGGGAAGAAAGGAGGGAGGAAGGGAGGAAAGAAGGAAGACAGGGAGGAAGGGAGGAAGGGGGAAGAAAAGGCGAGAGGAAGGGAAGAAAGGAGGGAGGAAGGGAGGAAAGAAGGAAGGCAGGGAGGAAGGAAGGAAGGAAGGAAAGGAGGAAGGGGGAAGAAAAGGCGAGAGGAAGGGAAGAAGGGAGGGAGGAAGGGAGGAAAGAAGGAAGACAGGGAGGAAGGAAGGAAGGAAGGAAGGAAAGGAGGAAGGGGGAAGAAAAGGCGAGAGGAAGGGAAGAAAGGAGGGAGGAAGGGAGGAAAGAAGGAAGGCAGGGAGGAAGGAAGGAAGGAAGGAAAGGAGGAAGGGGGAAGAAAAGGCGAGAGGAAGGGAAGAAGGGAGGGAGGAAGGGAGGAAAGAAGGAAGACAGGGAGGAAGGAAGGAAGGAAGGAAAGGAGGAAGGGGGAAGAAAAGGCGAGAGGAAGGGAGGAAAGAAGGAAGGAAAAGAGGAAGGAAGGGAAGGAGGAAAGGAGCAAGGAAGGAAGGAAGGGAAGGAGGAAGGGAGCAAGGAAGGAAGGAAGGGAAGGAGGAAGGGAGCAAGGAAGGAAGGAAGGGAAGGAGGAAGGGAGCAAGGAAGGAAGGAAGGAAAGGAGAGGAGAGAGGAAGGGAGGAAAGGAGAGAGGAAGGGAAGCAGTCAGGAAGGAAGGAAGACAGGAAGGAAGGAGGAAAGAAAGAAGGAAAAGGAGAGAAGAAAGAAAGGAAGGAGGAAGGAGGAAGGAAGGAAGGAAGGAAGGGAAGGAGGAAAGGAGCAAGGAAGGAAGGAAGGCAAGGAGAGGAGAGAGGAAGGGAGGAAAGGAGAGAGGAAGGGAAGCAGTCAGGAAGGAAGGAAGACAGGAAGGAAGGAGGAAAGAAAGAAGGAAAAGGAGAGAAGAAAGAAAGGAAGGAGGAAGGAAGGAAGGAAGGAAGGAAGGAAGGAGGAAGTAAGAGAGGAAGGAAGTAAGGAAGTAACTTACCATTAATATACAGTGGATAATGGATCCAATGAGCCGAATGCCTCGACTAAACCGAAGTTCAAGATACTAGAAATAAAATAAGACATTATTGATATGGCTGTGTATGTGTGTGTGTATGTGTGTGTCGATGTATCTGTATGCGTATGGCTATCTATGTGTACGCGCGTGTGTGTGTGTGTGTGTGTGTGTTTGTGCATGCGTGTATGTATATGTGAGTGTCAGTCCGTGTGTGCGTGTGTATGTCTATGAAAGTATGTATATGTGTATGTACATGTGAGTGTGTGTGCATGTGTGTGTATGTCTGAGTGTTTGTGTGTGTATGTGAGTGTGTGTATGTGAGTGTGTGTATGTGTATATAGTGTATATGTGTATGTACATGTGAGTGCGTGTGTGCATGTGTGTGTATGTCTGAGTGTTTGTGTGTATGTGTATGCGAGTGTGTGTATGTGTATATAGTGTATATATGTATGTACATGTGAGTGTATGTCTGAGTGTTTGTGTGTGTATGTGTATATAGTGTATATGTGTATGTACATGTGAGTGAGTGTGTGCATGTGTGTGTATGTCTGAGTGTTTGTGTGTATGTGTATGCGAGTGTGTGTATGTGTATGTACATGTGAGTGTGTGCATGTGTGTGTATGTCTGAGTGTTTGTGTGTATGTGTATGCGAGTGTGTGTATGTGTATGTACATGTGAGTGTGTGCATGTGTGTGTATGTCTGAGTGTTTGTGTGTATGTGTATGCGAGTGTGTGTATGTGTATGTACATGTGAGTGTGTGCATGTGTGTGTATGTCTGAGTGTTTGTGTGTATGTGTATGTGTATAAAGTTCTTATATAGAACTATGCTGGAAGATTTAAATTTAAATAGGAACCCTTCAAAATGGATGGCTTTGTTGTGTAAAACCAGAGCTGGTTTAGGGGCAGGTTGATATCAAAAAGAGTTTAATATAACTTACTTCATAAATACTTGTAATTTTGAGTCTGTAGAACAGTGGTACGTAGACATGAGCTGCTAAAAGTATGGCAACTAGATAGGAAAGACTCATCCACATATACATGGTGTTTACATTATATATCTCAGCCGGGGCTCCAAGTAACGTTATAGCTGACATGAAGCTCACCAATAGCGACATGGCTACTGGAAATACCGACATGTTGCCACCAGCCAGCAGGTAGTTGTTTGTGCTGCTCTTATTCCTGTCCCAGATAGCATAGAAGACTCCGATGCCAGAGGATATGGCAAGGGTCAATCCAAACAGAACATAATCCAACAGACTGAATGACTGGACCCGATCTGCGTGCAAACTGTATGGTTGCTTCATTTCACAATTCTCCTGAAAAATAGATAAATAAATGACACCAGGTATTTTGTCCAACACCCCAATGATTCTAATACAATGATAATAATTGTTTCTATTTTTGGCACACGGCCAGCAACTACCCCAGTGCATTACTGGTACTTTATTTTATCGACGGTGTAAGGATGAAAGGCAAAGTTAACCGCGGTGGAATTTGAACCCAGAACGTAAAGGGCCAAAACTCTATGCTGAAAAGCATGGTGTCCGACGCTCTACCGATTCTGCTAATCCACCACACTTAATAATTGTTTCTACTTTTGGAACAAGGCCAGCAATTACCCAGTGCATTACTGGTACTTCATTTTATCAACCCTGTAAGGATGAAAGGCAAAGTTAACCTCGGCGGGATTTGAACTCAGATCATAAAGGGAGGTAACTCTATGCCTCAAAGCATGGCTCCCGACC
>OZ024756.1:26579224-26584224 GCA_964016885.1 Eledone cirrhosa
TATGTATCTGTCTGTATATATATATATATATATATATATATATATATATACACACATATATACATACATATACATATATACATATATATATATACATATATACACACACACACACACATATATATATATACACACATATATACATACACATACACACATATATATATATACATACACATATATATATATACACATATATATATATATACATACATATATGTATATATACACATACACGCATATATATATATATATATATACATACACAGACATATATATATATATACACACACATATATATGTATACACACACACATATATATACACACACACATATATATACACACACATATATATATATATATATATATCTCCAGACATACATTCACATATACACACAAAGACACATTCCAAGCGTCCACATTCAACCTTAACTTCAGACCCCCACATCTTTCCCTGTAAGCGATAAACCCCCGATTCCTTGCATCTGTTACTTCAACCTCCCATACCCTTCCTCCGCTTACTACATCACTCTATTCCTTCTTCTTAAAATTCACACACACACACACACATACAAAGATTCGAGTCACGCTTCTTTTCACTATTCCACCCCCCTTTCTCAGTCCTTCTCCCTCTACTTTATCTTCCTCTCACTACATATATCAACCATCCGTTCAGCTATTCTGTTCTTGACAGTGTCACTTTTTACGCAACCTTTAAGCAGATAACTTAATTTCATTTAAAGTTGGCTCAGGGTGTTGTTGTTTCTGTTATACTATTTTTGACATTATGTTTCAATATCAGACCACAAGTATGTATGTGTGTAAACAGAAAATTATTTTCTACACTCTACAAACCAGTATTGAGTGCTAATTCAGTAAATATTTGAATGTTTTAAATACTACAGTATTTAAAAAAACATATTCTAATGGCGCCGCGGTCGGGGTTCTGTGCGTATGTGTGTGTATATATATATATATATATATATGAAAGGTATAGAAAACATTGTAGCAAAAAGCCAACAGTATTCCATAATATATAAGTGACTATAGCGTCAAAATGGGAAAAATAGTTAACATAAGATGTGGGAAAAATAATTCAAACTCAACTCAAAGAGAATCAGGATATAGATTCATCCACAGAATTTAGTGAAATCAAGGGAAAAAAAAAATCAATAAAGTTTAAAATATTCATTCTTCAATTTGGAAAAACTTCAAATGCTCTGTATAGTCTTAAAGACTATTTCATGAAAACTTTCAGTGGAGATGGTCACGGTTGGAATTATATATATATATATATATAACGAAGGAAGTGTGGTAAGGAACCAGGTGAACCATAAAGCACCAGAGTACTCAATACTTAGGATAGTAGAGTGGGTAATAGGAAAATGTTGAGCTCTGCCGTCGGGGTCTTGAACATTTTCCTATATATATATATATAGAGAGAGAGACATGTTTTATATATATATATATAAATAAATGAGTCAGGACCCCGACAGCTGAGCTCTTGCCATTTCAACAGCTAGTTCTAGACATCTGGAACTAGTTGTTGAAATGGCAAGTGCTCAGCCATCGGAGTCCTGACTCATTCATATAACCATACTCTACTCCCAAGTATCGAGTACTCTGGTAAGTAATGGTCTAACCGGTTCCTAGCTGAATCCATCCTGATTTATATATATATAGAGCTCGTCGTATATATATATATATATATATATACGACGAGCTCATGGGCTTTCATATTTTTAGCACAGGAATCTCCGCGTTTTATCCTGTATCTATTGAAGATATGCCTGTATTTATGTTCTATGTGGAAGTGTTTGTCTAGGGGTGCCAAGAATTTCCTATCTACACTAGTTCTAGCTCCGAGGCGGAAGGGTCTGCAGAACCAAATGATTTTTTATTTCTATTTTTTTTGCTACTGGTAGTGTGATTCGGAGGGGAGTAACAAAATTTATCGGAGAAGCCGCTGTTGGTTAATGCAGTGTTAGAGTAAGGTACTGCTCTGTCAAAGATTGCTTTGTTAGAAGAAAGATTAGAATTCGAAGTACTGGTGTTTTTAATGAAGTTTTTGAAGGCCATAGGTGGTTGACATAAGTCCTTGTGTGTATAAGTTAACTTTTTATTAAGTTTGTGTATATATATCATGAAAAAATTAAAATGTTATGGATTTCTTTACAATTCACGTGTTATAGGAAAAATAGGGTTTAAAAAATGCAACAACTGACCATTTAGTTATTTAAAAGGTTTCTGTATTAATGTACCAATTACATAGTCTTGTTTACTTTAACCAGTTTCAGCTGTGTTTACAGCCTTCTCTAAAAGATTTTTGTTAGTCTTTTGAAAACATTTTTTCCATTTATGTTATCTCAGAGGTATACTCTTGTTTCGTAGACCTCAAAAAAACATATGACCGCATCCCTCAGGACCTGCTGTGGATGGTTGTGCAGGAGTTCGGGATCGATGGTCAGCTTCTTGCTAGCCTGATGTCTCTATACAAATGCCAAAGTATTTGTGTTCAGATAAATGGTGCTAAATCGAAACCATTCAATGTGGGAGTCGGACTCCGCCAAGGGTGTGTACTGGCACGTCTCCTGGCCTTGTGCCTAACGTAGAAACAATTATTTCCATGAGCAGGATTGACATGCGCAGCTGGGTTGGAAGTGGTATCACGACTGGCGGGTGTAAAATCTATTGGCTGGAATTTGCAGGCGGCAAGGTGTTACTTAACTTGACATGTGATCTCCGACTTGCACTTGATAGGTTCGATACTGAATGTTGCATGGCTGGAATGAAAATCAGTGCTGCAAAAATAGACTCTTGTCCTCTCAAGGAATCCTACGCTGTACATGTGAATGGAGTTCAAGTATCCCAGAGCTATATTCACGAGCATCTTTAATTCGGTATTCGTGCCAACCCTTACCTACGGTCATAGCTCTTGGGTTATGACTGAAAGAATACGATCGCAAATACAAGTGGCCGAAATGGAGCTCCTCTGATTCGATAGAGAGTGTAGCTCGGATATCAGAGTCACTGATGGTAGAGCCGCTACTTCTCTGCATTGGGAGATCACAGCTCCAATACTATGGGCATGTGGTTAGAATGTCCCAGGAAAGAATTGCTGGACATATTTTACAGGCAAAACCAGCTGGTAGGGGATTCAAGGTTATATCCCAAGCGAGATGGTTGAATAACATCCATGAGCTTGGTGATCCAGCCTGATCAGTTGGAGCTGGTTGCTTCTGACAGGACCGCTGGAAGGAGTGTTTGAGGGTCTTTCCCAACAACTTCTTCAGGAAGAAGAAAAAGAAAACGATGTTTATCTCACGTGGTTGGTCAGTTGTGTTAGTGTTGAATACAAGGGACGCAACTCGTTTTATCGTTGTCACTTACGCCGAAGAGAATATGGTTCATTAAAATTCAGGCTTATGTTTTTCTTTGGAAATTTTTTTTATGTGTAAAACATTGAGTTTTGGTTTAAATTTACTTACGAAAAAAAAAATATTTCCATACTAATCCGTTTTCCTGTGTAAAATGTTCGCTTCACTGGTATTGGTAGGGTACAATAGACATCTACCCCTACCATATACTGTGTGTGACCCTCATTACTGAGAGTTGTCTCAAGATACTCACCTCTCAAAGTTTGTTGATTCCTCTGGGTAGCTGTGTGATGATGGCAAGTGAAGGAGTGTTTTCTGGCAATCACACACACATACACACACGCGCGCTTACAAGTATACACATAAAACACATGTACACAATCACACCTAAATATATATGAACACATACGCAATCACAGTTGCTCAGAAACACCATAATCGCTCTATCAAACACAGACACATATCAACACACACATGCCCGCGCGCGCTGCTTCAGAATTTAAAAAAAAAAATTTTTTTCACACAAAATTTAACGAAACAAGCGACAACAATAACAAATGCTGCTACAACAACAACAACAATAGTGACAACAACAACAACAACAGCAATAACAACCAGAAAAAAAAAACTGTTTTGTAAGAAAGAAAGAAACAAGAGTCTGAAATTATACTTCAATAAATATGATATATTGAAAAAAAAAAAAAAAGTTTGTTCAGATAATTCTGATTTGTTTCATCTTCCATAAGACAATCTAGGAGAGGAGGGCATGGAAGTAACGGCTTTCACCCATTTCTTTTATTTTACTTCTGGACAGTTATCATTATTACTGTTAAGATGCAATTTTTTCTTGTTTGTTTTCATTTTCTTATTACAATTTTGTTGACTGTTTAACCATTAGGGATCAAACACACACACACACACACACACACACACACACGCTCTCTCTCGCACGCACACTTGTATATATTAGTATAAGTAGTAAATAGCTTTTATTTCAAACATGTTATATTGAAAATTCAACTGTCTGTGCTCATGTTGAATCATTTTTTCATATTTCATAATAAATTATTTCTTTATGTTTGATCTGGTAAATCCATGTGTGTATCAATTTTTTTGGACTTTCACAGTCCCATCTTCAGAATCAGAATGGTCGTATTTGTGCTATATTGTTCAGCTATTTAGCAGTGATCATAAAGGATTATAGGAGTGGTAGGAAATCATGGATGTCTGATTTTAAATTGTTCAATGGTTGTTTCAAACCAAACAATAGATAATTAATAAGGAAATATGAAATATCCTTAATATAAAAACGTACAGTTGTATTTTCAATATAACACACACACATAATGTGCACTTACAAATATATCTACATACATAAACCCCTTTAAAACAATTGAAATATTGAAATAAAATATCAGGCAGAGAATGGTAAAGATTATTTAGAACTAATTAGAATCCATGAGACAACTGAGAAGAACTTCCCTACCCAAGTTCATTACTGGTACCCGTTGTATGGATTTCCATAAACAACAATGGTCCAGGTCAGATTTGAACCTAAACTAACAAGTTGCAGAATAACGAGATACTATCTATTTATCATTCCCATCAAGTGTGTAGAGGA
>OZ024756.1:26591724-26606724 GCA_964016885.1 Eledone cirrhosa
AGGTAAAGCCTTTACCACAAAATATAATAGTAAATATAGAGTAATGTAAATGGTGAAGGGTTAATAGAGTCTTCCACTCCTCTCACTACTCTATAGTACTGACCACTAGATGATAACAAGGATAGCAGTGGTCACTCACCTGGTCACAGCCAATAGCCAATACAAACAGTCCAAACACTAAAGATTCAGCCACAAGGGCAACAGAATGTAATCTGGAAAATAACAGTAAATGATTAGTAGATTATAACATAACATATTATAGTGTATTATATATAGTATAGTACTGCGTAATATAGTATAGTAGTACTGTATAATATAGTATAGTATAGTGTAATATAGTATAGTATTGTGTAATATAGTATAGTATTGTGTAATATAGTATAGTACAGTGTAATATAGTATAGTGTAATACAGTATAGTATTGTGTAATATAGTATAGTACAGTGTATTCTAGTATAGTATTGTGTAATATAGTATTGTACTGTATAATATAGTGGCAGACTATATAATATAGTATAGCACTATCTGATATAATATAATACTATATATATACAGAATATGTAATTGCAGGATATTATTTCCCATAAGGGCGGTGAATTGGCAGTGTCGGTAGAGGGTTGGACGCCATGCTTTCCAGCATAGTTACGTCCCTTTACGATCTGAGTTCAAATCCCGCCAAGGTTAACTTTGCCTTTCATCCTTACGGGGTCGATAAAATAAAGTACCAGTAATGTACTGGGTAATTGCTGGCCTTGTGCCTAAAGTAGAAACAATTATTTCCCACAGGATCTTCCTCACCCCTTCAGCTGTGTCAAAGACACAACAACCTCTCTGGTGTTGGTGATCTAAATGATAAACGCACCCAGTACATGATGTAAAATGGTTGGTGATAGACAATAGAAAGCTTGCCAAAGAAATGGTTGGGATGACCCTATAGTTATGTCAAGGACATGGCAACCTCCCTAGTGTTGGTGATCTACACAATAAAACCACCCAGTAGATGCTGTAAAGTGGTTGGTGTTAGGAGGGCATCCAGCCATAGAAAGCTTGCCAAACAAGGGTTTGTGTCAAAAGACACAACAACTTTTCTTCTGTATTCGATAATGACTGTATGTAAATGGGATACAGACTTCTTTGACCTGTCTGGGATGTCAGTCGCCCCACTTTAGTACTGACTAGGTCTATGTAGACCTGTTTAACCTTTGCTAGCAAGGAAAGTGGCATTAAATGATGATTGATGGTAATATAGTACGATGACGTTATTACTTACAATTTTAAATTCTTTAAATCCCTTTTAGATACTGGATCTAACACCCAAGACACCAGAACCATTGATATTGTAAATACACAAGCCAAACCTGAAGGAAATAAAATGTATTTGTTATTTAGAGATACAGCTAAAGTTGGTGGGAAAAAAAATTTATTTGCAGTTAAAATAAAGTCAGTTTAAAATGGATGAGAATTTATATGTTTGAAGTTTTAAGGTAAACGTGTATGACATACCTGTATAAAATAGAAACTGAAGAAAAAATTTTTGATTATATTCACCAACACAGTTGTTGATCCTGTTAATGAGAAGGAATGAAATAAATGATATATATATATATATATATATATTAAAATAACAGATTAAAGTTTAAGCAAAGAATCGCTGCTTATATATATGTATATGTATATGTATATATAAACAAAATTAGAATTTGGTTTCTTTCTCTTACATTGCAGGTTACATAAATGTATTTATGAGTTTTATATCGAATAATAATGATAATGTTTGATTCGTTTGCAGGCAAACAGCCTCATTTCACTATGTTTTTTAGATGACCACTGTCATCCGTTTGTTCTAGCAGTGGCATAGAGAAACAATAAACATGTTTCTGGGTTATTGCCCTTTGTCAAGACTATGTATCTCTCTCTACCACTCACTTGAACTGCTGAAAATATATATTTTCTAAAGTATGCATCGGTTGATTGGCCTTATTTACATACCAAGCGATTTTATGGCTGGCTTCGCTGCAAATTAAAAACAAAATTAGAATTGGGTGTCTTGCTCTCAAATAGCAGGTTACATAAATGTATTTATGAATTTTATATCAAATAATAATAATATTTGTTTCTACTTTTGGCACAAGGCCAACAATTATCCCAGTGTATTACTGGTACTTTATATTATCGATCCCGTAAGTTAACCTTGGTGGGATTTGAACTCAGACCGTAAAGGGATGTAATTATGCTGGAAAGCATGGTGTCCGACCCTCTACAGATACTGCCAAATAATAATAATATTTGACTTGTGTCTTTTATTAGAAATATGGTAACAAAAGGGTTAGACACCACACCTAATCCTTCTACTCTAGAACTACCTCCTCCCACTGACCTTGTTTGCTTTCTATATTTCAACAGCCAACAGAAATTGTTCAAACATCAACCCTACTGTCCAATTTAACTTTAGCCAAGGAAAGGCAAGTAAAAAGCTATGGCCAGTGTCTCATTTAACTTTAGCCACTGATAAGAAAGTAAGTAGCTCTGGCTACTGTCCCATTTGACTGTAACTATTGTAATTCCCCGACTGCTGTTTCTATGGTAACTAGATGAATTAGTTAAAGTACATTCCAAGCTCAGAGCTTAGATTGGTTTTATTGGCATTAAGTGACTGAGGATACAAGAATTTTTCCTGGAAAGGACACCAGTCTGTCACAAAATTAACACTCAGCGCCAGCTGAGAAGGCAAAAGTTGTTTGAGCTCCGTTGGTTCTGATAATGTGCGTGTTTTAGTTGTTTTGTTTTGATCAACAGAACAGACTGCTTATGAAATTAAGGTGAAAGTGGCTGAGCATTCTACAGACACGTCTACCCTTAATATAATTCTCAGTGAAGTTCAGTGTGATAAAGGTGGCCCTTTGAATCACAGGTATAACTCATTTTTTCCAGCTAAGATGACTGGAACAATATGAAATAAAGTGTCTTGCACAAGGACACAACATACTGTTGGGAATAGAACAAATCATCATCATCACCCTTTTATGTCCATTCTTCTACGCTAGGATGAGTTAGATGGGTTGTCCTGTTGTGGGCAATGCCAGGTCAGGTGACCATGACTTGCTTATACAGAACTGATTTTGACTTGATTTCCACAGCTGGATGCCACTCCTAACACCAACCTCATTTACAGTGAGTACTGGGTGCTTTTAACTGTGGCGCCTACATGACCACTTTACAATGTGGACTGGGTGCTTTTTGTCATGTCACCTACATGACCACATTACAGCGGGAGGTGAACTGAACCGTCTAACCATGAGGCTGCATGCCTTCCCAAAAGAAGATAAAAGTAAATAGGATGTAGGTGTACTAACCAAGGACAGTGGTGATCCATCCGTCGTATACAGCGTTGACACACCCTACAGTGATGGGCCCGGGGTGGACGGTAGGTTTCACACTTCATGCACACTGTCCAACCATTGTTCTAGAAGAATAAGCCAAAGAAAGAAAAAGAAAAAAAAAGAAGAAAAAGAAGAAAAAGATGAAAAAGACGAAGATAAAGATGATGGGTTGGAAAGTAACTAAAGTTTCTGGATTATATAAAAAATATTTCACACATCATCAATTCAAAGCATTGAAATATGTTAAAACATTAAAATGTCCATTTTTATATAACATTTATTTCAACACAGACACATTAGTAATAATAATAATTCTTTCTGTTATTGAGAAAAGGCCAGCAAAATTCAGGGGGAAGGGCAAAGTTGATTGAATCAACCTCAGTGCTTGATTGCTATTTTATATTATTGACTCCAGAAGAATAAAAGGTAAAGTTGACCGTGGCAGGATAATAATAATAATAATAATAATAATAATAATAATAATAATAATAATAATGATAATAATGATGATTTCATTTAATTTATTGGCCACAAGGGCCGACATGTAGAGGTCAATACAAAGGACAATAATGATAATAATAATAATAATAATAATAATAATAATGTTTTCTTTATTAACCACAAGGGTTGACATAAAGTATAACATTAAGGAGAGCACAGGACAATACAGGACGATACAAATGGGCATTTCTGTGTGTAAAAAAAAAAAAATCAAAAAAAATCATAACAATAATAATTACAATAATAATATAATAATGATAATAGCAATAACAACAATAACAAAAAAGAAAAAAAAAACAACAACCAAGTAAAATGCAGGCAGCACCTAAAAATCTTGAAAAATTTTATGTGTTTCACTGATAACTTAAAACATCAATTGAGAGATTGTTTTTCAAGCTAAAATGTCTCTAAAATTGAATTGTCAAAACTTGACAATAATATACAGACATACATACAAGGTGTGTCAGAAAAGAAACAGGTCTTTTCAAATCCAAATTACAAACTACAAGTTTTCCCCTTTGAAATAATATCCCTCAAGTTTAATGCACTATCTCATCCTTCTTTGCCATGCCACCATACACTTGTGGAATGATTCTCTGCAGCTCCGTCATCACAGCTCTCTTGATGGCTTCCATGTCCAGAAAACAGGTCCTCATGATTTATCACCATTGATGACTTTCCCCCAGCAAATCTGGTTCAGTTTCAAGACATTTGAGGATATCCTGACACACCTGTATGTGCCGCTCCTTCTGGTCATCGTTCGGCAGCTTCACGCAAATCTTCCACGTGCTCATATCTTTGGTGATAATCTTCCAAATGTTGTCATGGTTCATGCCCAGCTCACTTGTGATCAGTTGAACAGTCAGCCGACGATAACCATGCACCACCTGCCTCACACACTCAATGTTGGTCTCAGTCCTGCTCGTTGAAAGCCTTCCGCTCCTAGGGTTGTCTTCTTTGTCTTCACATCCCTCTTTGAACCTTATGAGCCAGTTGAAAACCTATGAGTATGACATCATCTCATATTCCAAGTGCTTCTGTGGACGTTTTCCCCAGTTGGACCATAAATTTCAGGCTGGTTCATTGCTCTGTGCCCATCGTTCTCTGGCCTAAAATTGAGGACCTGTTAACAAAAGCACATGAAAAAACATACAACCGCTGCAGAGAGCTGAGATCGCAGTTATATACTCCCTGGACATTATATAACATGGTGATGCAACCTGTTAATCCCTACCCCACTTATAGCTCACACAGCACACTAAGTCTTGTTACTTTTCTGACACACCTCACACATACACACATACATACATAAGATACATGTATGTATGTATTTATTTTAAAAAAACAAAAAACTTACCAATTTTAGCAATTCTGCAAATTTTCTGAAACTTAGATTAAGATAGATTAACACAGAATCTGGAATTTGGTCCCCTAAAGATTGTGTTAACCCTTTCTATAGCAGCCCACATGAGTCTGCACCCTGATACTGATACAAAACTGTCCATTTTAAAGTGGTTTATTTCACAAATGTTTTTGTTTAAACTTTGAACTTGGAACAGTAAATACAACAAGAGGAAGTCACCTTCGGTAAACACTCCAGGGAGTATTCATAGAAGTTATTACTGCAGTTGAAGTGTTCTCAGATTCAAAGTAGGACAGTTACTATGGTATCTTGCCAATTAATCTATTGATTAACTCTAATTACTGTTTAGAAAATAGCGTGGAACATGCTAGATCAATAGAAGGTGAACATCCTCAGGTGAGGAAGATCCTCACAAGTTGTGTTGGCTGTAGAAAGATGTGAGAAAGGTTTTTATGTGGATGCCTGACTTGTTAGAAATAGCAGTCAAATATTGCCCTCTAATTATAATTTATTATTTCGAATAGAATACACTGGATAATGTGATCTTAGAAAGATCATATCTAAAAAACAAAAGGGAAGAGGGTCTCAGGCAGAATGTCTTTTGATCATAGGACTACTGATGGATTAGGGATGACCTGGGGCTAAACAACAACATCATAGCAAACACACACACACACACACATGTAAAGGTAGGTTGGTAGGGAAAAGAAGAGGAGAGAAAACTGCAGAAAATTCAGTCAACCTTAAAATAATAATAATGATTTCTTTATTCAAACTATAATACTGCTCACACCGAAGGCACACAGAGCTGTGCTTGGTAATGCTGTGATAAAACAATAAAAATATGGCTAACAACAATAAGAATAATATCCATATTTTATGTTAAAAAATGTATGATACTAAACAACTTTATCTGAAATAAGATGGATAAAATAGCTGTTATATAAACATCAATCACATTACAACAACAACATCATTAATAATAATAACAATAATAACGATGATTTCATTTATTGACCACAAGGGCTGACATATAGGGGACAATACAAAGACAGGGACAGTAGGGGTTTACAATAAAATTGAGTGAAAATACATATTAGTAAAACTAATTTAATAATGAAAATAAAAAAACAATAATAATAATATGCATCCTGTATCAGATATTAATGAATTACAATAATAACAGAATATTTAATTACAAAAATAGCATGAAAATTAATATATGGAATGTTTGTTTCAAGACACTATATTTGAAGAAATTTTTATGAACATAAATAGGATACGGCTTAGCAGAAGACAGACGTTTTATGCATGAGTGGCACACTTGCTAATTAATATATACATAGAGAGATGCCGGATGAAATGGCTGACTTATTATCAATTGAAATAATTGTTTCTACTTTTGGCACAAGGCCAGCAATTACCCAGTGCATTACTGGTACTTTATTTTATCGACCCCGTAAGGATGAAAGGCAAAGTTAACCTCGGTGGGATTTAAACTCAGACCGCAAAGGGACGTAACTATGCTGGAAAGCATGGCGTCCGACCCTCTACCGATACTGCCAAGCCACCACCCTTTATTATCAATTGAAGTAATTGTTTCTACTTTTGGCACAAGGCCAGCAATTACCCAGTGCATTACTGGTACTTTATTTTATCCACCCCGTAAGGATGAAAGGCAAAGTTAACCTCGGTGGGATTTGAACTCAGACCGCAAAGGGACGTAACTATGCTGGAAAGCATGGCGTCCGACCCTCTACCGATACTGCCAAGCCACCACCCTTTATTATCAATTGAAGTAATTGTTTCTACTTTTGGCACAAGGCCAGCAATTACCCAGTGCATTACTGGTACTTTATTTTATCCACCCCGTAAGGATGAAAGGCAAAGTTAACCTCGGTGGGATTTAAACTCAGACCGCAAAGGGACGTAACTATGCTGGAAAGCATGGCGTCCGACCCTCTACCGATACTGCCAAGCCACCACCCTTTATTATCAATTGAAGTAATTGTTTCTACTTTTGGCACAAGGCCAGCAATTACCCAGTGCATTACTGGTACTTTATTTTATCCACCCCGTAAGGATGAAAGGCAAAGTTAACCTCGGTGGGATTTAAACTCAGACCGCAAAGGGACGTAACTATGCTGGAAAGCATGGCGTCCGACCCTCTACCGATACTGCCAAGCCACCACCCTTTATTATCAATTGAAGTAATTGTTTCTACTTTTGGCACAAGGCCAGCAATTACCCAGTGCATTACTGGTACTTTATTTTATCCACCCCGTAAGGATGAAAGGCAAAGTTAACCTCGGCGGGATTTGAACTCAGAATGGCAAGGGCCGTAACTCTATGCATCAAAGCATGGCGTCCGACTCTCTACCGATACTGCCAAGCCACCACCCTTTATTATCAATTGAAATAATGCAATCCAACTCCAGCCATGAAACCTAAGGTAGCGTTATAATGTTTTAAGTGTATGAATCAGTATATATATATATATATATATATATATATATATGGATGCATGTCTATACAAACTCTTACTAGCATGAAGAATATGAAGAAAGCAGAGATGGGAGATGAAAATAAAGTTTGTTTGCTGTCCAAAGCAACATCACTTCAAAATATGACAGAAGCACCAAACACAACCAACTCTGGGGGGCTAATACACATATGCAGACAAACAAACAATTATATATAAAGACAGACATACATACACATGTATATGTATATATTACTTTGTAAATGAGACTATACATATATTGTAGGAGAAGAAGAAAATCCTTGGTAGAGTAAAATATATTTGAAAAATGATAAAAATTACTTTTGTTATGGTTGTTATTCTTTAATGATCAAACATTGTAAGAATAAAAACCATGAGAAAAGTCAGTATTATCATTGGAGTTGCGACCGATAGATAGTATTAGCAATTGGAAAGACCAACGGAAACATTGTTCCCTCGGTCCGATTTGCCGAAAGTCGATCGTTCCTATATATATATATATATATATATACAAAATATAAAACAATCAAATTTTTGCTTAATACATTTAATTGCTGACGATCGTTTATATATAAGTATAAATAATATTATTAGCATATATATATGAATGAACATTATCTCTGATCGAGATGAAGCGAGAGTATATTTGAATTCATAGAAAAATTAGAAAACTCATTGCTAGAACCAGTTAAAACAGCCAAACTTTACCGTAGCTATGATTAGCTTTCTATTTAGGACAGATACCACAGCTTAAGGTCCACTATCCCATTAGTTTCTTTATTTGTCTTCTTTTGTCATTCTATCTGTTCTGTTTGTTTTATCACACACAACATACTAACAGAAAGATTTTTTTTTTTCTGTTGCACGATCCAGCATTTTAAAAATGGTACTCTCTGTGGTTAGGAAAAGCTATCTCACTCACCACTTTTCATAGGCGCCGCTAAATCCCACTGCTGGTTTCTCCTCTTCCACGTGCGCCCAACTCCTTAACACCGGGAGCTGCCAAAACTCGCGTCCACGTCGTTGCTGGTCACCACTAGAGAGAGACCCATCTGCTGGCCCTTCCGGTCGAGCATCCTTCCGGCCAAGCACCCTTCCGGTTGAGCACTCCCCCGCTTCCGGCCACCGCATGCCACACCATACCCACACTCTCAATTGAATCATGCAAGATAATTTTGCTGATTTGAGAGCTGATAAGGGGTGAAGATGTGCATATGTGAACTTGTCTTGTACATCACCTTTCTTTATTTCCATCTTCCAGTCACTTCTATGTGCCAACACTTTTCCTTGACCTCTTCTCAATCTTTTCTAAGTTTCATCTGTGTCACCCACCTTGTGGATTGTCTCCCTGTCGACTGCTGTCCTCTGAGGCATTTTAGCCCACCACTGTCCTTCATTGACAGCATTTGGCTGTTTTAATAACAATGAGTTCTAGCAATGAATTTTCTCATTTCTCTGTGTGTGTATATATATATATATATATATACATACACATACATATATATATATATATATATGTGTGTGTGTGTGTGTGTGTGTTCCTGTGTATGTATATATATATATGTGTGTTTCTGTGTGTGTATGTGTATATATATATATAAATATACATAAACAGCTATATATTGAAGTTGTATAAATGAAAATGAATACAATCGAAAGTGTTATTTTATCAAATTACCATTATGTTGAACACCTCTTTAACCAGCATCTTTTCACATCTTTTAGTATTGCAGGCATGGATGATAACAGGTTTCAGTCAGTATACAATACCCCAATTACACTAGATCCCTGACTTGACTCTGCTCGACTTCCAGCTAGGAATAACAAAGGGAGGTGACATCCACACCAACTTCTACAAGAAAGCAACCTGCAGAGACCTGTTTTGTACACTACAGATCAGCCCCACCCCACAGTTCCTAGACCAAATACATACAGAATGAACTTACACATATCTGGGACAAATGCAGAAAAGTGGAGGACCAGGCTGCCATACAACACAACTTTTAAAAATGCTGCAAAGAAGCTGTTTCCACAAGTTACCACACTTCAATGACAATACAACCATTACTATGCCAAGGTGGGGCTGATATACATTTACCCCAACACTCAAGACCCTTACTCTCTAAATCAGGGGCGTGCAAATATTTCTATTGGCAGGCCACTTTTGAACATTGGAACAACTATTAGGGCACTATTCCAAAGATTCACCACAACTTCTTTCCATAACATAGAACAGGGAAATTATATCCCATATAACCCTATCAGTGAAGCCCTTTAGTATAGGTCAAGTAAAAGAAAATTGCATTGCGGTTACAAAAAAAATTCTAACTAAGCCTATGAGGTAGAAATTAGAAACGATCATCGCGGGACACTGGTCTGGCGGGCCGGATTGTGGCCCGCAGACCGCCTGTTGTGCATGCCCCTGGTCTAAATGCTTTAAAAAAAAAAAAAAAAAAAAAAGAAAGAAACTGATGGAAGGCAAGAAGGTTGGCTGAAAAGTTCATAAGCTAATCAAGACACTCAAGAAATGAATAAATAAGGTTTATTTTTCAATATAGTCCCCGGAAAGAAAAAATGCAGATATTAAAAGGAAGAGATGAAATTAATGCATGTAAGATTTCACAGCACTAGTATCACTCTTTTATTGTCAGCCTATGAACTTTTCAATCGATCCTTGTAAGTGGCACACCTTATCAAATGTACCAAATATGGTGAGTTGTACACTACTAGCATGATCCAGCCACTACACAGACATGTTAACAAACACCTCAACTCACATACACACTTTTTCAAAAATCACATTGAAAAATATATACTTGAGCCTTACTTGAGCCCTTTTCAGATTTTGGTCTTTGTATTTATTATTACTTTATGTGTGTGTATAAAACACAATATACTCTTTTATTGGAAGAAAGGTAATATCAAACATATATACTATTGTGTGTGCATCTATGTAGTATATATACTACATGTTTATATATTATACACGTTTCGATGGGGAGAAAGGCAACTTGTTTCTTATGTTCCTATTAGGGTTATCTCCCCATTCCTGTGTGTTCTCCTCTGTTCACATATAAAAGATGCGAGCTAAGAGAAGTGTTCAACATATAAATTGTTTAGAAGATACCACTGATATTGAAGAATCACATCCACAGATACATATGTACATATATATACAAACACACACACACATATTGTACATGTGTATGTATGTGTATTTATATATATATATATATATATACCTACATATACATATATTGCATATATAAGCTCCACAGATAGCAATCACTAATATATATACATATACATATACATATATTTACAGATATATACATATATATATGTGTGTGTGTATATATATATATATATATATATATATATACACACACACATAAATCGACAGCTCTCTCAGCAGCAGGACTATATACTACAGACTATAAAATAACAAAATATTAAACACTAATTTATACTCTCCAGAAAGCTATGGTGGGGGAACTAATTAACTCCAAGGAACATGAAACATCTCGCCAAATACGAACATAAATATTTCTACTTTTATCTGTTTGAATCTAAAATGTTTTCCAAAAATAAGGCTGGCCCATGTTTGGTTTAATATTTCCAATAGACTACATATATATTGTTATACTTTGGGAGGGCCATGCTGCCAATAAAAGCACATACACCTGTTGGTTTTCACTTCAATTTATTATAAACTTCCAGTTGGTTAGTTTAATAAGCAGATGGTTGTTTATTTATTGTCAAAGCTCTTTCATCACACATTCTGTGACCTCAGTGACTGATTATGTACAATCTCACATTCCATCAAGTGCTCAGGAGAGGTTGCCATGGCTGTGACACAACTGAGGGTCCTCCCAACACTTTGTTTGGCAATATTTCTATAGCTGGATGCCCTTCCTATCATCATGAGTGCGTTTATCGTGTAAATCACCAACACTAGGGAGGTTGTCATGCTCTTGACACACCTGGAGAGTCTTCTCTCTTTTTATATATATATATATAGACATATATATCATCATCATCATTTTACGTCCGCTTTTCCCTTCTTATTTATATATAATGGCAGATTTGGGAAGTAGAGTGCACTAACAAGCTGCTAGGAGAGAAGGTAGGTGACAGGTATACTTTGCATGAAGGGAAGCAGAACATAAGAAATTTAAACATGTTCTGCAACTCAAGGACCAAGCCGTCGGGTGTTTAGGATTGTAAAACAGTGTGTCAGGGAAAGTAGCATGGAAGTGCCACTATGAAAGACTACTTAATGAGTAGAATGAATGGGAAGAAGATAGTTTGCCTCAAGTAAACCCAACAGAGGGACCAGCTGTACGAGTCAGCAGTAATATAGTAAGTAATGTAATCAAGAATAAAAAGTCAGGCAAAACAGCTGGACGTTCAGGGATAGTTGCCAAGATACTGAAAGCATCTGGAATGATGGATCATACCATAGTCACCTGTATTGTAAATCAAGTAATACAAAATAGTGTCATACCCAATGACTGACGTGGCAGCAACATTGTCAACTGCTCCAAAGACAAAGGAGATGCTTTAGACAAATAAAACTATAGTTGACAATGTGGCTGCTATGCCTGTTATTGGATATGACACCATTTTGTATTACTGGTTTTACAATATGGGTGACTATGGTGTGGCCCACCGTTCCAGATGATTTCAGCATCTCAACAACTATCCCCAAAGGTCCAGTTGCCCTGCCTGTCTTCATATCCTTGATTACCTTACTGCTGACTTGTACAGCCGGTCACTCAGTTGGGTCGACTTGGACACACTTCTCCCCACCAACATCAAAATTTTCCCTGACAAACTGCCTTGCAATCCTAAACATCTCATGCTGAAAAACATACTTAAATTTTTTATTTTCTACTTCCCTTCTTGCAAGCTAGATGGTGGATTGGCAATATCGGTAGAAGGTCGGACGCTATGCTTTGACGCATAGAGTTACGGCCCTTGCCATTCTGAGTTCAAATCCCGCCGAAGGATTAACTTTGATGGAGGCACATGGCTTAGTGGTTAGAGCATTGGCCTTGCAATCGAAGGGCTGTGAGTTCAATTCTCAGACCGGGTGATGTGTTGTTTCCTTGAGCAAGACACTTTATTTCACATTGCTCCAGTTTACTCAGCTGTAGAAATAAGATGATAGGGACTGGGGTCCATATCATTCCCCTACAAAGTGGTCGTGGAGGTGCCACGGCAAAAAAGCACACAGCACTCACAGTAAATGAGGTTGGTGTTAGGAAGGGCATCCAGCTGTAGAAATCAAGCCAAAATCAGTTACCGTCCCACCCTTGCAAGCAGGGAAAAAGCGGACGTAAAATGAAATGATGATGAATGATGATGAATACATATATTATATAAATATAATATATATAGATATAACATATATATGATATATATTATATTATATGGATATATTATATGGATATAATATATATATTATATGGATATAATATATATATTATATTATATATTATATATATATATATATACACATATATATATATATATATATTATACATGCATACTACACAGTACACACTGTAAATGTGGTTGAGAGAAATTAGGCATTAGAGTTCTCAGATGTAGAGTGCAGGAAAGGAGATAGCATTGGTATGGACATGTGATATGTTAAAAGGGTTCAGAGCGCTTAAAGTTGATGGAAGCCTTAGAGTTGGGGGACCCAGGAAGATTTGGTATGAGGTGATAAAAGCTGACCTTGCACAATTTCATCTCTCAAAGGCGAAGACACAAGGTCGTGATCTCTGGTGCTATGCAGTAATACAGAAGACTCACCTTCCCATATGAAGGGACTGAGGCATACATCTAACATGCACCACCTTCCTTCCCATACACCTGCCACATTGTAATTACCCCACCCATGTTATAACACCCAACCCCTTGATCTATCTACCCGATTTTCCCATCCATCTCCCCCACCCAAGTCTGCAATCCACACTATAAAGTGATCATCTTGATGCCATGGCAATGAGCGCCAAGTCCACACTGTAAAGTGGTCGTGTAGGTGTCACAACAAAAAGCACCCAGCCCACTCTGTAAAGTGATTGTGTTGGTGTCACAACAAAAATTACCCAGCCCACATTATAAAGTGGCCGTGTAGGTATCATGACAAAAAGCAAAAGCACCCAGCACACACTGTAAATGTGATTGGCTTAGGAAGGACATCCAGCTGTAGAAACCAAGCCAGAATCAGTTGTTTACAAGCAAGACACAGTCATCTGATCTGACTTGTCTTACAACAGGACAACTCATCTAACCCATGCTAGCATGGAAAAATGGACGTTAAACAGTGATGATATATATATATATATATATGAAAAGATCCAGGACCTCAATGGCTGAGCTCCGGCCAGGAGCTTGGTTATTAATGCCAGGATGTAAATTTGGTATGGGTCGAAGAGTGCTCCACTATGAAAGAAGGAGCTAAAGATCAGAGAGGGGTCCTCAATCTTTTCATATTACCCACTCTACTACCCCAAGTATCGAGTACTCTGGTGAGTTACCATCTGGTATCTTACCTTACCACACCCTCTCTGATATATATATATTTGTATAAGTATGCATGTATATAATATATATATATTATACATACATAGCAATACAAACATACACATAAACATCACTATATACAGGTCATACAACCACAATGTTAAAGAATTTTCGTTAAAATATTGTTGTTGTTGTTGTAGTAGTACTTCTTGGTACATACGTACAAATACACTATTATCATAACTATTTTTATTACTATCACCACCACCAACACTACTACTACGACTACTATTACTACTACTGGTACTACCACCACCACTGCTACTATGCAACTAAAGAGCAAATGTGTACATAAATTTATGTTATAATAATTGTTTCTACTTTTGACACAAGGCCAGCAATTACCCAGTGTATTACTGGTACTTTATTTCATCGACCCCGTAAGGATGAGAGGCAAAGTTAACCTCGGCGGGATTTGAACTCAGAATGGCAAGGGCCGTAACTCTACGTGTCAAAGCATGGCGTCCGACCCTCTACCGATACTGCCAATCCATCGCCCTAATTTATGTTATAATAATAATAATAATCAGCAGAATCACTAACATTACAGATGTGTGAATACATAACAACAATAACAATAATAATCTAACAATTTCAAGAATTGTTGCTTCATATTCCAAGGAGTCTAAAATGAACACACTAAATTGCTTTCATCA